>VZSG01000569.1:257970-460818 GCA_013398315.1 Nothoprocta pentlandii | reverse complement strand
TTTTTTTTTTTTTTTTTTTTTTTTTTTTTTTTTTTTTTTTTTTTTTTTTTTTTTTTTTTTTTAATAGAGAAATAGAGAACAACAGCATTCATGTAGATGGTGGCCATGACTCTGAAAGGTTTGGTCTGTTCCAGAGCTGTCTTACCACCTAGTTGTAATTGCATAATATTAAAATGTATGTATAATACACTAAGCGTATGCATAATACACCTAGTAGTATAGTTGCATAATATTAAGACATCTTCATTTTTTTGGAAACAAGCCCTTCAGATTTTCTGGTATACAATGGATATAAAAAAGCACTTTATGGCAAAATTTAGCGCCAAGTGGCCCTTCACAGATGAGTGAGAACAAAACCTTGAGGAAAAAAAACTTAATTAAATCATGTTCTTGAAAGAATCCCCTGGCTTCATGGGTTATTGTTCTTGCCGGTTTTCATACAAAATGTGTCTACCAAGTACACCCCATGTATTCATGTACTGCCATTTTTCCATATCTATTTTACTCCTCAGAGTGAGTCAGTGCAAAGGCATGCCATTGCTTTATATCATGCTTAGGGCATGAATTTTCACACTGGTTATAAAAATCTCAACAGTCTGAGATCTATGCTGAAGGCACTCCACAACAGGTAAAGAAGGTTACAGTTAAACACATCATCTTAAGACAGTACTACTGGCAAAATAGAAATAAAATAATAAAAATAAAAATAAATAAAAGCTACCCAACCACTCATTTTTGTCCCTAGATTGCCTTTGAATTCTTCTGGCACAAATGCTTATGTGACTACTCAATAAGCCAGACGGGGGGACTGCCCTGACTGATTTGCCTTTAGGCAGGTCACTTTTCAGCCAGTCTAGTATCCCAGACCAGTTGACTAAATAATCATAAAATTGTCCATGACAAATAATTCATTGAACCACATATCAAAAAAACAAAAACAAAAAACAACAACAACAACAACAACAACAACAAAAAAACAAGACTAATTAATAGGATTAAATTCATCAAATAGAAATTCAGGTACAACAGATTATCACATTTCCATTTGAAAATATTTAGGGATCTGCAAACGGAGAAGTGTTGAAGGTCATATAGACTGAAAGTATGATGCACAGCCATCTGTATTTATAATCAGTGTTCTGGTAAGGGACCTGCTCTCAGCGTGAAATATGGAAGTCTATGGCAGTCACAGTTCAGTAATAAGTTACTGCCTAACACACTAGTTATCTCCCACAGGCTATTTTGCTAAGACAAGAAAAATCAGTCATTAACCAGGGGCCACGGCTGTCTTCAGTCAGGATTCCCATCCATTGCCTCTGCTAAGGCTCCCAAGTGACTTTCCATTGAGGCAGGACATCATCTGGTGCCTTGGCTGGGGATTATTCACATATGCTGCACACGTATGTCTAATAGGCCTCTGGGCCATGCAGAAGGCCAGTCCTGTCACGGAGCCTTTTAGTGTTCCTCTGTGACTCTGTTGTCTTCAACAGCTGCCAGTGCCTTCGGGTTGTGGCCAAGGAGAGACATGACCCTCAGGAACACGTAGAAGGAAAGTCCTGTTAGTGCCGGTGAGTAGCAGGGTTGCAGTTCTAGTCATTGCCTCCTTGACAGGCATGAAGCAGGAATTTGTACCCATCCAGTCTGGAGCTAGTTGCAATCTGGTCTCTGGCAACAGCTTTTACAGTAGCTTTGTTCTTTTGCTTTCTTGGAATAGTCCTGTAATGGAGCAAATAGGGTTCAGATGAAATTGCCGGTTGCCAGAGTTGTTAGTGGAAAGATCAACCATGCCCTTCCGTACTTACTTCATTTCCCCTTCTCTTCCCTAGTGATTAAATGTCAATTCCTTTCTTTGTTCTCTTCCAAAAGAAGCCAATTCTCTCCTCCAGCTACTGCAGTTCCCTTTAGCAGCACAATGTGATGTTGCCCAATCCGAAAAACCCTTCCAGCATAATTCTTCTTCCTCTGCTGCCTTCCCAGCCCTGCATATTACAGCTCAGAGAATTGGCCAGGCACTGTTCTTTTATGATGTCTATATATAAGCCACCACAGGACCCAGATGGCTAAACTGTTGAGAAAACAGGAGCAGTATCTGCCCAGAAAAAAATCTGGTATAATACTGCTAGAAGACCTGAAGTAAAGTATTAAACATAGCAGTGCATGCAAAAACATGTAGCTTCTTAAGTGTACAATCTATAAAACTAAAATTTCACCAAAAATCTCCCCCTTTTATAGTGCAAATCTCCTACTGTGGTTTAGGATTAGTGACCTTTCTTAAACCTTAATTTGAAAAATAATTTACAGTGAGCAATTTCACTGAATTTCAGTTATGGGGTATAAGAAGCAGCTGAGGCAAGGTCCAGAGAACACCTAGATGCCAGAAACTTATCACTGAAATTCAGGAAACTGAAGGATCCCAAATATTTCACTTACCTCACTGGAGTAGTTGAGATACTAAAATATTGCTTTTGCAGCTGAAGCAAATGCAAAAGCAGTACTCAAAAGAATCATTTTCTTGTATGATCTCAGCAAGTAGTTGCAGTCTAAGGCGAGTGTGTCTGAATCTGGTCTTTTCAGTGACTAAACCACCACCAGTTCAGTGGTACCCATCACTTGTTAAACACACAGCTGCCAATGTTCTCCTTTCAAGTCACCTCTTGAGATGAGGCTTATTGCTATTTATGTTATAGTTTACCAAGTAGACCTTCTCCAGATCAGACTTTCTGGACCTGTCTTCCCAGCTGTAGCCCTGACGAGCAGAAATTGCTCTTAATCCCAGGTTTTATATCAACTCATTCTCCAACTAGTATGTGGCCACGGTGCAAGACTCTTAAATCTGGAAGGAAAAGGATTGAGGAGGAGCTTGCCTCTGGGCATAAGGAAAGAGCCCAAATAACTAATGACAAAAAGCTTTGTCATTAAACACAAACATTTGTGTTTACCTTGCTTTTGCTTATAATTTCATTAAAACTAACAACTATCACAAATTCTTCAACAATTTAACTAATTTTCTTTGCTGTTTGCAAAATACTTCCTATGAAAGACCCTCCAAAATATCAAAAAGTTAAAGCTAGGGAATATTTTAATAACTGAAAGTGACACTTTCTAATTGAAATGTTTTAGAAACATTTCAATTCTAAACCCAATTTGGGTTTAGAAACATTTCAAAACCCAAAATGATGGGTTTCGGCAGGCATGGCACCCACAGAAGAATGATTGCATATCGTGCTGGTGAAATCTCTGTGGATTTTTCTCAGGAGGGCAATGCAGCTAGCCTTCTACTTCAAACATTTTATTCAAGACAGTTTCAGAAGGGGAAAAGAAAAATAAATTGAAAAAATAGCTTCTTCAATTGAAACTATAGGGGTGGAGATGAAATTTTAATAATTAGGCAAGTTCAATTTTGGTAAAGCCTAAGTGCTTATGTACCTCGTGGTAGTTTGACATAGAGCAGATGACCTAAACTTCTTACCCAGTCCTCCTCTCTATTTGTCTATATCTTTGAAATTTGGAGTATAATCAGAATATAAACAGTCAAACAATTAAATATTATCATCAAACTGATTCAGTGCTTCAAATGCCGCAGGTACAAGAACATAATAGAATGAATGCTTGCCAAGCAAAACAAAACTAGGAAGGACAACAGACTATAGCATACTGGACATGGAGCAGTGATATTCAAAGGCCTTTTCAGTAAATGCTGTGTCGAATCTCACCGTATATCAAAGGAAAGATCATGAGATTCTCTCTTCTATTGTGCACTGTGTTGGAAATTTGACTTTTGAACAATGATGATTCTGTAAATACGTCAGCAGCAAGAAGAAGACTAGGGAAAATGTTTGTCCACTGCTGAAAGGAGAGGGGGCCTTGGTGACGCAGGATGCACTGAAGGCAGAGTTACTAAATGCCTTCTTTGCTTATGTCTCTACTGCTAAGGCTAGTCCCCAAGAACTACGGAGTCCAGGTAAAAGAGAGATAAACAAGAGAGGGGAAGACCTTCCACTGGTCCAGGATGGTTGGGTTAGGGATTACTTTGGAAAACTGGCCATCCATAAATCTATGGGCTTGGATGGGATGGACCCAAGAGTGCTGAAGGAACTGGCAGAAGTTGTTGCTCAGCTGCTCTCTATCATCTTTGAGAGGTCCTGGAGAGCAGGGGAGGTGCCCGAGGACTGGAAGAGAGCCAACATCACTCCAGTCTTCAGAAATGGCAAGAAAGAGGAGTCAGGCAACTACAGGCTGGTCAGCCTCACCTCCATGCCTTACCAGCCTCACTGGTAAGGTGATGGAGCAGCTCATCCTAGAGAGCATCTCTAAGCATGTGAAGGAGAAGGAGGTGATCAGGAGTAGTCAACATGGATTCAGCAAGGGAAAGTCATGTTGGACAAACCTGATAGCCTGCAATGATGGAATGACTGGCTCGCTGGAATGTGGGAAAGCCATGGATGTTGTCTACCTTGACTTCAGCAAGTCTTTTGACATAATCTCACATAATATCCTCATAGGAAAGCTCCATAAGTGCACAGTGGACATAAGTGGACAAGTGCACAGTGAGGTGGATTGAGAACTGGCTGGATGGCAGAGCTCAGAGAGGTGATAAAAGGGACTGAGTCCACTTGGAGGCTTGTGGCCAGTGGTGTCCCCCAGGGGCCAGTACTGGGCCCGGGGCTCTTCATCAATAACCTGGATGAGGGCACTGAGTGCACCCTGAGCAAGTTGGTGGACAATCCCAACATGGGTGGAGTGGCCGACTCTCTGAGGGGGCTGTGCTGCCATCCAGAGGGACCTGGACAGGCTGGAGAGTTGGGCAGAGTGGAATCTCATGAGGTTCAACAAGGACAAGTGCAGGGTCCTGCATCTGGGGAGGAATAACCCCAGGCACCAGTACAGATTAGGGCTCGACCTGCTGGAGAGCAGCTGCACAGAGAGGGACCTGGGAGTCCTGGTTGACACCAAGTTAGCCATGAGTCAGCAGTGTGCCCTCGTGGCCAAGAAGGCCAATGGGATCCTGGCTGCATCAGGAGGAGTGTTGCCAGCAGGTCAAGGGAGGTGATTCTGCCCCTCTCCTCAGCTCTGGTGAGGCCATACCTGGAATACTATGTGCAGTTCTGGGCTCCCCAGTATAAGAGGGACGTGGAGCTTCTCGAGAGGGTCCAGTGGAGGGAAACAAAGATGATTAAGGGACTGGAGCATCTATCATACAAGGTAAGACTGAGTTAGTTGGTTTTTTTTTTTTTTTCCCCTGGAGAAGAGAAGGGTGAAAGGAGATCTGATCAATATGTATAAGTATGCGAGGGGAGAATGTAAGGAGGAAGGGGTCAAATTCTTCTCAGTGGTGGCCAGTGACAGGACAAGGGGTAATGGGTGTAAGTTGAAACACAGGCAGTTCCATCTCCATGTGAGGAAGAAGTCCCTCTTCACTGTGAGAGGGACAGAGCCCTTGGAAGAGGCTGCCCAGAGAGGTTGTAGAGTCTCCTTCTCTGGAGGTCTTCCAAACCCGCCTGGATGCCGCCCTGTGCCCCGTGCTCCAGGTGTCCCTTCTGGAGCTGGGGTTTGGACTACAAGTCCCTTCCATCCTTAATCATTCTGTGATTCTGTGATCAGACATATGTCATAAGCAAAAGAGGTACATGTTGTTACTTTGATCCACTTAGACATAGAAGATGATAGTGATATGAGGTCAGTACAACAACTTAAATACTTAAAGATATTTCCTCATAATAAGTAGACTGCACTAACCAAGAGAAATAAATATTCCTTTGCAATATGCTTTCTAAATGTGAGTCATCCAAAAATCTGACATTTAATAGTTCTTACATCCATTAAATCACAGTGACATTTCTTTTCAATAATATCCCAGTCCAAAAACTTCACAGAAAGGTTTCATATTACCTTCACCTAAGTCAGAGACTTATATATTACATAAACCAAAGGACGAGATCTTATAGTCCTTGAAGTAGAAATCTTCACATTCTCGTAAGCTATTAATCACTAATAGGTTCAAGAGTTGTTTTTCAGCTTTCTGGGGCAAGGCACAGTGCGTCACTAAGACGACTCATAATAATCTTAAATATATTCATTTGACTATAATCTTTGTTTTTTGGTTTTGCTACTGGTTTATGTCACTCATAATTGTTAAAGAAAAATCCAACATTATCCATATGTAGATATGAAAATATACATACACATTACATCTTGTGGAAGAGCTGAGTACTGACCAAAGGGCACTGAAGTTTTGTCTTTATATCCGTTTTATAATAAGAGCTGATGTAATAATGAGGCAAAACAGGCCAGGTAACAACCCTTACCATGACAAAGAGATATATACACTCACAATCCTTCATGGGGTAAGTTGTACAATTATTTACTTATCTACCTATTACCTACCTATCCTATCTCCCTATTTTAATACTGATGCAAATGAATGACATTAAACTGTCCACAGGATACTACTTACTCACTTCAAAAATACAAATTTTCTGCTGTTACTTGCTCATCTATAGCCAGAATCAGCACGGAAGACTGCATTTTTTTTTCACAGCATTGTGTAAGGTTAAAATGAAAAAACAGAGATACTTGCATGCCACAGTCTAGTTCCAGTGAGCTTTACAAAAATGAGTACACATTTAGTAAAAGAAAAAAATAGCCTGACCTTATTGGGATTTAAAGATAGCGTGAAGAATAAACAACAATAGAAAGTGTCTGCGAAGCAGCATGTGTAGTACATAGTCTGGGGACCACCTCAAAGTCAGGGGAATAGAAATGGTAATTCAGGAGACTAAAATCAGAGACAGCAAGGGACTTCTTTGCATGAGTATTTGCAAGAGGAAGCTCTTAGAGGTGAATCCCTTTACTTTCTTTCTACATGACATTTACTTTGCTTTCAGTAAAACAGGAATTAACTTATCAAGAAAGAGAAAAAGGTATCTCCCCTGCTCCTCCATTCATCCTGTTGTTAAGCCTTGGTGTGTTACCCTTGCTGAAAGCTATGCAACATATCTATCACATAGAAACAATCACATGCGTTCTAGACTATATGATAATCTATCATGTGAAGATATATATGTAACATATAAAGATAAATATATAACATCTGCTCATACATGTGCTCATTTCCCTTTTCTGTGTTGGCAAAGAGGCTGGCAAGGGATTCCTCAGATCTGAAACAAGTTGCTACAAACAGTTATCTAGTATTAAGTGTCCAGCAGTCTTTATTATAGCAGCTTTGCTAATTCTGCCAATAATACTGGCTTTTCCACAAAGCCCTCCAGAGCACTTCACCTAACATGGAAAGTAAAAATCCTCGTCACACTAGCTAGGCACACATTCACTGAAAAGCGTGCAATATCAAAGCTATGATGATGAGACAATTCAGGTTAGGGAGTAATTGTTTTTCACTACTGTTAACTAAGGAGTTTTAGTAAATCAATCACATTAAATCTTGTGTTAAACTTTTTTTTTTTTTTTAGAAGAGAAAAATACACGTGTGAGGAGGATCTTTTTAATCAAAATGTGTAACTGCAAAAGACAAGACTGTACCTTTTTTTTCTATCTATTTATAGCATAACTTTGCTGAAAATAAAGAACACAATCAATTGAATAAGCACTATGATAAGTAGTGCTTCAAAAAAAAACATAGCAAGAGGTAATTGTCATAGTACCTAGAAATAAGTGAATATAAATTATTTTGCATGTATTTTGGACTTGTGTCCAAAGAGATACTGGTTTAAATATGATGATTTAATAGGAAAATCAAAGAGCCAAATCTATATTATCATGATTTTATAGAATAATGGTTCTATTTCTTCAAAGCTGGCAAGCTCACTCTTTCTTCTAGCAAAGAATTCTTCCAGCATGTAACGTTTTTGCTATGACATTTACTTTTCCAGGTAGTATGCTGTCAATCTAGAAAACAGAGACTGAAATGAACACAACATAGAGAATGAGAAAGACTGAGATGGAGTACACAAGTCATTTTTCATCTCCTTGAGCACTTATCAATTGTATTTCACAAGGTATTCTGTAGTCCAAGATCATGTATCATAAAACCATTTCCCTCCTATGCACTGAATTCCCAACATATTCTTACACTTATCCCAATGAAAATCATCTTGGCTATATGTTAATATACTCACATATAATCAAATTAATTGTCAGCAGAAAAACACCCTCATAAAATGATATGCTTCACTGGTATATACCATAGTATAAGCCTCAATACTTAACAAGCATTAAAGTCTTTTCTTCTTCCAAATGTAGAACTATAATTTCACATGCCTTAAAGAACACACCTCATATCTAAAGGTCTTTTTAATGTAATATTTTTGGTGCTTTCTATAATTATAGTATTGTTGTTTTACTATCTAGTTTCCTTAATTAATTTGAAAAATCATTAAAAGTGCTTGAAGAGATTAGTTCATTCTGTATATTTAACATTCAGTGCATTATAAAAGAGCATATTATAAGTTTACTGTGTATTCATACACAAACAACAGTCTGTCTTTCCTGAGCAAAACTCAAAAGGTGTGTTCACTGCATAGTTCTTATTAATCTTGTGATTTCCCAGTAGATTCTTATGCAAGTGTGTCTTAGCTCAGTTAATAATTCAAGTCCCCTTGAGTTCCTAGGATGAGTTACTTCATAATTGAAAAAATGCAGATGAACTTAACAACAAATAGCAAGAGCAGGTGTTGTCATTTCTATATTTCTTCAGGAAGGAGACTATCACATTAAATAGAGAATAAGGGCTGCAGTTATATCCAAATAACTAATCTCCATAATCTATCCATTCATGTTATCTACCTCTCCATAAATTAAAGTAGTCCATACTATTGCATGAGCTTTTGAGCACCAGGGGAGATAATATAAAATATATTAACATTTGAAGGTGCCACTCACAAATCTTTTGGACTCAAGATTGTAATTGAGTGTCATGTGGACAATGACAGTAATTGTATAAATTTATCAACACACAGGTGTTACAGTTCAGTTTTGTTAGTAACTCACTGGTCTGAGAGGCAGGATCAGTCACTCAAAATGTACAGAGAAGATACCCATACCTAAATGGCTAGAAATTCTAGTTTAATGTAATTCCGTTCATTTTTATAGTATTCCAAATATGATATACATAATGATTTGAATATACCAGATGAATTTATTTAGGTAGCATCAATATTCTATGGTATAGAAAAGTAATAGAAATAATCATTACATAAAAGACAGTAATGTAAAGAAAGGACAGGAACCATAAAACATACATTGTAGCAAATACTTCCTACATTTCTGATTTAGCATAGAAGTATCCACTGGCACAGCCTAGCCTTGACTAGTGACCTTCTGAAGAGCTGTTTTGCATCCTGAATGTCAGTGCATCATAGGCAAAATGTTTTAGAACAGATTGTGGAGCTGTTGTAAGTAGATCTGCAATTAGCCAAGTCTTTCCAATTTTACCGGGAAAGAGTGACAAGCCATACAAAGTGATGTAAATGTCTGTGGAAGATAGCTTAATAGCCCCACATAATTTAAGGGATTCAGACTCATTTCCATAGTTGAGCCATTTACCCATTTTACAATCCAGATCTTTCTAAATAAGAAAGGATACATAAGTCACTGAATTGTCTGTCAAGAAAAAAAAAGATGTACTGCAGAAGTAGAGAGGTGAAATCAGTACACAGTTCAGTGCTATGTCTACATTCAAAAGTTTTAATAGAAACATTTTTGCTGACATGCATTTTCTGAAACTGCAGGCTGTATGCTTTCTTCCACCTGCGTAGTGCATCATCACAGGGATTTAATAAATAAATAAATAAAATCCTGCATTTTCACCCAATAATTTTCTTCTCTTTTGTTTCTGCCACATCATTGCTATAACCATGACTCTCAACACTGAGACCTCTTAGAGCTGCAATACCTCACTTTCATAGCTGCAAAAATGTTAACTACTACCTTAGAGGTAGTCAGTTCATCATGTGGCAACTGTACTGATTATCCAAGGTAAAAATTTTTTGGATGACCATGGTTCAGGACTTCTTTGGCAATCAAGATCCAGACTTCCTGCACCAAGACATCAAAAGACATTGTATATATAGACATACACAACAGAAGCATGAAATTGCTGTTTTCTATCAGACTGCATGCTGTCAGTTTGAAACTATTTGGGGGCCAATGAAAAGTTAAAATAGAATTTTCCATGTCCACATCTCCTGACAAAACATTACCCTTGGGCAAAAGGTAATGTAAAATTACCTGAGCTGTTAGAAAAGGGAAAAATGTTCTAAAAACTAACACAGAAGGCTTTTAGCTGATGGAGTAAGAATCCCTCTTCTGCCTTCTCCAGTCTGATGCCAATACTGCCTCTTGTTATATTTAAGTGCTGGCATCGCATTACAGAGATAGACTGGATATGAAAGCTGAAACTTCAGACTCTTCTTTCACTCGAGGATTTTAGCCTCTAATGTTCTGAGTTACACTCCCTTGCACTCTGTCTTTCTGATATGATGAATCTTGCACTTCTGTCTGCACTGCCTCAAAAAAGCAATGAGTGTTTTTATTATTATTTTTTTTTTGATTTGCACAGAAATGAAAGCATTTGCTGAGAGTATTCTGATATCAAACAAAAGCTAGATTTAAGTACCACCAGATCTAGATAGTCCCAAAGCATGAGGATTATATCCCATTTGGAATCATGGCTCTAAAATCTGCCTAATTCCTAGATTTGTTTTTTATGTCCTTTCTGAGTTCTGACTCAGAAATTAGCTGCATAAACCAGAGACAGAACTGAGAACTCAATCCAAATCTCATAAATCACAGACTAGTTTTAATTTCTGAGGTATATTTCTGCCTGAGGGCCCAGAATGGGCTCTCATTCCTGTACTACATTCCTGTACTACTGTACAATGTAGTAATTCATACTACATTGTACATATAGATGATATTGTTCAATATTTTTATACACATTTTTTCAACCTTTTTATTTTAATATTGATGTCTTTGTCCCTGCCTCTATCTTGGCTATAGTAAATGTCCCTTGCTAAATGTCTATTGCATCCCCTTTTTGCACATCTGAGAGCCTGTGTGCTAGTAGCTTATTTTCAGTTATTTGAGAGGAATATTTTATAGGGTTTTCTCTGCTGAGGCCATTCAGAAACAAAATTAAAATGGATAAAGGTAATTGTAAAACAGGAACCTTAAGACTATGTAGAGAAAAATTTATACTCTCTCTCTTAAAGACAGATAAATTTTACTGTAATTTGACTAGTCAGTGCAAAATACATGAAAAAAAAACATTTAATTTTTTTCACTATCAAGTATGTGAATTAGTTTGTCCAGATCTTAATATTTTGGGAGTCTATATTCATTGCTATTCATTGCTTTGCAATGAAAAATGTAAATTAAGTTGCATTGTGGGATCTGTGAAAATATTTAAATACATTTTTGTTAAGTATGAGAGGCCTTTCTTTTCTCAGAATTATTATTTTAATGAGAAAACAGCGGAATTATAAGTAGTTTGTAAAGACAGTGAAATGGGGGGGAGGGGAAAGCAGTTAAGAGGTAGCTCTAAGTCTCATACAACATCCTCCTCTAAAATACGCTGATAAATATACACACTTTAAAAGGAAAAATGAACTCAGTCTTTCTGTACTTGACCATATTTTGAACAGGTTCAAGAGATCAGTGTTTCAGTCTGTGTGAAAATGTTTCTTTGAAGAGAGATTTGCTTGTGAATACTTCACTCCAGTGGAACTCCTATAGAAGTGTGTGAGAACCAGTATAGACAAGCAACTTGGCTAAACCACTGTCTAGTCAAGTAATTGGAAAACAAATAAAAATTCAGCAGCACTTTTTCCCGTAATTCAGACATTGGAGTATATGAAACGCTTACCTGGGGGAAATGATGCAAGATGCTGAGTACACTCCCTGTTGAGCCTAAAGATTTTGCAGAGCAAGAAAGCAAACCACAACGGGAGAAAACACGGGAGAATCATTACATGGAGTAACTGAAACTGAGTGAAGGAAACCATAGACAGAAGGTAAATAATCATGTTTTTATTAACTCCCCTAATAACTGTGTCACCAAAGCAGCAAGAAGGAAAGGCAGGTGCTCTCTATTAAAGTAACGCAGCTGCCAAAGTCAGAGTTTTGCATCTAAAATGCTGAAAGGAAATACTTGCGGGCTCACCTAACCTCAAACAGCTCAAATTAGCTTGCAGAAGAATCATGTTTTAAGCCCACAGGCAGTGCTGGACTTTGAAAGTAATATTCAGTTAACTAAGACTTGAGGTGCTGCAAGGTCGTTACTCAAGTGTGGACAGGTTTCTGCTTTTGCACTAATTGGACAGTTCTTGCACATTAGGCATAACAACTAGTGCTTTCTTCCTCACTTTGAGGAAACTGGGCAGGTGGGCAGATCTGGAAGGGGTGTCACAGCGTATATGTAACCCAACATGATGCTGTGCAGAGAAACCCGAGCTAAACTAGCCAGCTTGTTTACCAGTTATTATGTTAATATAGACTTCTACTTGCATTAATTATCCTCTCTGATGAAGAACTGCAGAGAATGGGAAAAGCTTTGAAGATTACAGAGCAGCAAAGTGAAAAAGCAAAAAGCTGGGGAGAGACCAAGTACCACAATGAGGCAGTTGCACAGCTTCCATCAAAAACTCAGTCTTATGAAACATATGGCAACTAAAGATAAATATATAGTAATATTTAAATAAATATATCACTCTGAGCACAGCAGAATGTCATAAATTAAGAAATTAGGCTTTTCCCTTTTTCTTAAAAGAATTAAAACTTTCTTGTGACCTTGTTGCATGTTACAGCCCATAATTCAGTTCAGGTTTACAGGGTTACATTCTATTTTAAGTGTTTATTAGCAAATACTTCACTTCTGCTGAGTGACAGAGTGCCTTCGGGAATTCAGGTTAACTCCACATGCATACCAGAAGAGTTTGTTAGGAACATTGCTATTACCCTAAAAGGCAAGTTAATTCATAGTGTCTGAACAGTGAAGTGAGACTTTTTAGTATTGTGTGTACCAGAGAACCATGCCTTTATAAGTGCCTCAGACAAAAATGTGTACGGCATGCTCTTAAATAAAGATATAGTCAAGATACCATTGATCACTGTGAGCTGAATTTCTTTAATTACATGCAGAAAATATTAGGGAGGTAAAATGTTGATATAATGTAGTAATTGTAATCTGCATAAATTCAGAATTTCATGATTACATTACCATTATAATCAATGGAGAGAAAGCAGATTTGACTCACCTTTGACTAGAAAAGAGGCTGAGATAGCTAGGCTGGAAGGAGACACTTGGGGTACGAAAATCTGACTGAATTAATCAGATCTACAAGAATTTACAGAATTCATCAACTGAATCCTTTTTAGTCTTCCCCTTCCTTACATCTTTCCAGTTTTACATTATGTAACAAAATTTTCTAGTATTACTTGCTATGTTTATATGTGTGTTTCTCATATTCTGCAAAATAGTCTTCATCACTATAGCATGACCAGTGTAGAAACCAGAAGTAATGGGATGGGAAAAAATAAAAGAACATTACGTTTATTGAGAAGCAATACCTCTCACCTCTTTAAAGACAGTCCTTTCCTTCTGCCTATAGTTAGTCATTCAGGTGAATCAACAGATACAAAATCATTGTAGATAAAACGATCAAAAACCTATATGTAACAGATTTATATGCACAGATGAATACAGAAAGAGCCATTTTTAAGGGGAATACCTCTCTCTGTGCAGAAACAAACTGGATTGGATCCATAACATTCTTATCAATCACAGAATCGCAGATACACAGAATGGTTGAGGTTGGAAAGGATATCTAGAGATCAACTAGTCCAACTCCCCCTGCCTGAGCAGGAACAGCCAGAGCACGGGGCACAGGGCGGCATGCAGGCAGCTTTGGAAGATCTCCAGAGAAGGAGACTCCACAGCCTCTCTGGGCAGCCTCTTCCAAGGGCTCTGTCACTCTCACAGTGAAGAAGTTCTTCCTCATATGCAGATGGAACTGCCTGGGTTTCAACTTATACTCATTACCCCTTGTCCTATCACTAGCCACCATCAAGAAGAGTTTGGCCCCTTCCTCTCTACATTCACCCCTCAGGTACATATACATATTGATCAGATCTCCTCTCAGTCTTCTCTTCTCTAGGGAAAACAGGCCCAACTCACTTAGCCTCTTCCTCTTGAGATAGATGCTCCAGTCCCTTCGTCATCTTGGTTGCCCTCTGCTGGACCCTCTCTAGAATCTCCACATCCCTCTTGAACTGAGAAGCCCAGAACTGCACACAACACTCCAGGTGCAGCCTCACCAGAGCTGAGTAGAGGGGCAGGATCCCCTCCCTCCACACTCCTCCTGATGCAGACCAGGCAACACTCCTCCTGATGCAGACCAGGAGAATCCCATTGGCCTTCTTGGCCACGAGGGCACACTGCTGACTCATGGTTAACTTGGTGTCAACCAGGACTCCCAGGTCGCTCTCCGTGGAGCTGCTCTCCAGTAGGTGGACCCCTAATCTGTACTGGTGCCTGGGGTTATTCCTCCCCAGGTGCAGGACCCTGCACTTGCCCTTATTGAACCTCATGAAGTTCAACCTCCGCCCAACTCTCCAGCCTGTCCAGGTCCCTCTGGATGGCAGCACAGCCCTCCAGAGTGTTGGCCACTAACTAGCTAGGTGGCTAGCTTGGTATCATCCGCAAACTTGCTCAGGGTGCCCTCTGTGCCCTCGTCCAGGTTATTGATGAACAAGTTGAGCAGCACTGGGCCCAGTACTGACCCCTGGAGGACACCACTGGCCACAGGCCTCCAACTGGACTCGGTCTCATTTATCAAAACCCTCTGAGCTCTGCTGTCCAGCCAGTTCTCAATCTACCTTACTGTCCATTCATCTAACCTACACTTCCTGAGCTATCCTGAGCAATCTTTTCTCCCCCTACAACAAGCAATGCACATATTGATCAATACCTCAGAGAATTCTTTGGCCTATATTTAGACTATATTTAAGAGAAATATACTACTTTGCTTTTTCTTATTCCTCAAAGTGTCACTTTACATCAGACAAGAAAGATTTAAACAACTTGTGCTTACCATTCAAGCTGCCTGCTCCAGGACTTAGTTTGAAATTACTTTGCAGAAAACCTTTACATTAAGGTTGTGTTGCAAGGTTGTTGCAAGGTTGTTAAGGTTGTGTTTGCATTAAGGTTGTGTTGGTTGTGGTAGATGTGCAGTATGAAACCTCTAAGTATTGCACATATGGATCATCAGTTCAAGGTTGTAGTACTAACCCAGGAGATTTCCAGAACTCCAAGAGAGAGATATTTAATGTCCTCGTGATGGATACAGGGATGAGTGATTGATTAGTATTACCATCTGTATTTACCAATAATTTTACTTATGAAGATTTGGCATGTGTCTTAAAGTGAATCTTTTCTGGTCTATTTTTTTTTTTAATATGCTTCTGGGTTTCTGTTATATCCCATTCTTTTCAACACACTCCTTGAATACATATCGTGATATTAAAATTTTCAGTCAAAACTATCAGTAAAATTTAACTTGATTTTATGTAATTCAAATTCAACCCACGTAAACCTGAACATTTACAACCGTTTGAAGTAGAATCATTGCAGTTTTAATTTCTTCATCTTGGCTTTCTGTCACAACAAATTAAGTTAGATTTGCCTTTTTCATTTTTTTAATGGCTTTCTGTGTCCTTGCTATTTAAATCAAAGATGCTTTTAATCTGTAACCTGATGTTTTACAACCTCAGGAATAAGTTATGACATCAATAGGATTATGCTTTTTTGAAAACAATAGCAAGTCACAATCAATAAGGTATTCCACAATGTTATCAGCAAAAAAAGAGAAATATGAATACATTTAAGAATTTAAAAATAAGAAGGACAATTATATGTTTATATTTTCTCTCTTCAGTTAGTAATTTTGAGATTATAATTGGAATTAGAAAGAAATAAATGATTAATGAGGATAATATATTCAACAAATTAAACCCCTTCTGGTTTGGATAGGTGGCTTCCCAGAACTTCTGAAGAATGTGCTTTAATTTGTTAACGGTATCCGTGGTTTTTAAGAGTACTCCTAAGTATTAAACTAAATTCATTTTCTTCAATGTGTTGCACTAAAAAAATATCATTTGAATTAGTAACTTTGCCCTTTTAAAATGTATATCTTATTTTTTTTTAGTTCTCACTTAGCTTCCTAACATCCCTGTCACATAAAAAGATACCTGGGTCCTTTGTGGCATTTTTATGATGTATAGAAACACCACAATGTTTCATCTGACAGCACAATGGCAGATCAGGTGTCCTTTGCTTGTAGTTACATGTCAGTGCCCAAGAGATGGATAATTACCAGTGACAGAGCCGAGCTTGGAAAGGGAGGAATCAAGGGTCAGAAGATGAGATGGAAATGACAGAGTAGAGCACTCGGGAAGCATTCTTAGAGACAGCCTGCTATTCTTCCGGTGACGGAAAGAAAGAAAAAATTATCTAGGCTACATTATTTATTTATTTTTCCCAGGAAATATGATATCATAAACTAGAAGCTGCTCGTTCTGTTCATATTTGTGGTTTGTGGTTCAGAAATTTTTGACAAGGGAAAATCATTGCTTTCTTCTCACCTAACTGTCAGCAATTAGCTGCAATGGAGTGAAAGAAGTTTCTGTAACCGCAGGGAATAGTAGCTGGAAAATTTATTAGACAGTTTTTTCCACTGATAGCAGAGCAGAGAGCAACTCTTTCCCATTCTAGCAATACAATAACTTTGGGATTGCAACTTACTCCTCGGGACATATTACCTTTATGGCAAGAATGCTGTGCTTAAAGAAAGAATGTTAGCAAAAGTTAAATTGTGTAGAACGTTCCCATAAGCCAGCAGCAAGGTGATTGTGTCTGATAAACAGGAAAGCAGAGCTACAAAGACACTTGAAGCCCTCTTTCGACAGGAAATTCTGAGAAAAAAAAAATGTGTTGAGGCACTTCTTGACTTTGTGCTGAAGAATCAGCCCATTCAAAACAGACAGAGCAGATTATTGAAAACACAGAGTTGGTTTTACTGAGAGTTCCTGAACAAAGAGATTGCTTATGTACACAGGCTACTGGATGCCATACATGGGCATTAAGGACACTCTTTGAAAGAGAAGCCCTTGACAAAATTTTGCTTCCAACTCAAAACCTGGATAATGGGCACAAGGACTTTTTCTGGCAAGGAAAACTTGACAGAAACACTTACAGTACCATCAAATAGAAAGCAATAGGATTCTTCGGGTAGTAAAGTCCTACTATTATACTGGTTAAACAATTTAGTTAGCCTAGTCTAACTAGGCAGATGTGAGTGGGAATTGTGTCTTGGTCCCAAAAAACAAGGATGTTTCAGAGGTATGTGGTCTTGTGGATTCCCAAGTGGAATTTCAGATTCCTGGGAAATCCCAACAGACAGAGATAATCAGTGAAATATGTTGTGCTTTGTGCCTAATGACAATATTATATTTAAAAGACTTACCTAACACTGTCTCAGAACTAGCAAACTCTGGTACTTCTCACAATTAGTGGGGAAACTAAGTCAGTAAAACCTAAGTGGAGAGAGTGAATAGCCTAATCTGTCAAAAGTCAAAGCTGTTAGAGCTGAGAAGCTCCACCAAAGTGAAACATCACCCTGGTAAATAAAGCTAGTAGCTCTCCCTATAGGGGAATGACAGTGTTTACAAACTGAACAACGCAAACGAGAAGACAACCAACACAACGACGGCTTGAGAGGATGATGACATTTGCTGCACAATTTGTAACTTTCCCTCATGTATATTCCATTCGCACTCTTTCACCATCACTTCATGATGGCATAGAAAACAGGTTTTCTTAAGCTTTGTGGAGGGAAGAAGGGAAAAGAAAAGATTCTAGCCTAGTTAGGCTGTGTAACTGCTGGAGGATGCTTGCTTGGCTGATCTCATTAGGCTTTTGCATTGTGTTACTGTCATGAGATCCAGTCTCAGCAAGCGTTTGAGATATTTGACTCTCCATAACCCAGATTAAAAGGAATGTTCTTTATTTTATTTTTCTTATATGTGCAATGAGTAGTTTTATTTCTGTTAATTTTGCTGGCTTTTGATAAAATCTTCTTGCTCTTATTGATTTCATTCTTAGAATTTAATTTGCCTGAGATGATTTACAGTGTGATTCCTTCCATGCACATTATCTTATCCATCATCATTAGTATTGAATTCACTATTGTGAATTATTAACCATTGATGTATAAAGGTGTAAAGCAAAGCTACTTTGCATGCTTTAATTTTAAAATTTTGTTTCCTTATTTGCATAATTGCATAACTTTTGGAGATAAGATTTCCTTTACCCTCATTAAATTTTCTTTTGCTTGTTGCTCAGCTATGCTAAAAAAAAAAAAAAGCAAACCCACCATAAAGTACTCTTTATTTGTTGTTTTGCTTGTTTTAATTCATTCATGACCCCTTGAGATATTTGTTTCATCTCATCTGTGCAAAGTGAATTTCAACTATGTTAAGTTTCCTAAAACCCTCAGTAATTTAATTAAATCTTAGAAGATAAAACCCAAACCTGCATACTGCATGACTGATTCTGTTTCTTGTTTCTGGAAAAATATGATGCTCAAAAAATTCTTTGCTTAAAAGCAGCAACTGCAAGCTGAATAAAGAGAACACAGAATATTAATTTTCTGATATTAGGTAAAAGTTGGTTGGACCTTACTGAAAGACATATATTACTTACTTCTAGACATATATTTCTGAGAAACTAGCCTTTCAGAACCAGAATTATAAAGACAAATCTCTCTACAGTGTGGACTAATATTCAGATCTAAAATCTTCAAAAACAGAAGGATTTCTTTCCGATCTTGTAAATATGTCCTGAAAATCTGCCATCATTTGTATTTTATCATCAACCTCCAAAGTTATTTTCTTCTGTTTTGTATTTCACATTATCCATTTTGATAATCATCTCATATCTACATATTACAATGTTTTCTGCTCTCCTCCATGGATTTCAAAGGGTGAAAGAAATATAATTCAATTTCATATCCCACTGAAGACTTTTTTTTTTCACTTGCAGTTAGAATAACTCCTTTCAATGTGTAAATAAATCAAACAACTAAACAACTATAAAGACTGTTAAGTTACAAAATACACATAATCCTATAGTGACATTTTATGGAAACTATTTTCAAAATAGATACATGCCGTAATCTAAAGAAATGCTGACACATTTAGGATTTACTGAAAGATTGGTCTTAAAAAAAACATTGTTAATCTTCATGTGAACTCTCAAGTAGACATTTAATACTCATTAGTCCTAACACGACTCTAACTACCTCTTAATTCTTGTGATTGACAAATGATTACATAGGCAGATACTATTTGAGAAAATATTTATTGTAATGTGCTCCACACACAAATTATGTCATTAGAAGAGGAAGGAAAAAGCCCCTATCTCAGTTTGACTTTATGTCCCTGAGAACCCTATCCATTTATAAGCAACTCTGCTTTTGATACCATTCAAGTCAAAAATCCTGACACTTTTAAATGGTATCGGCAAACTGGGGAGCTCTCCTGCACATTGCAATCTTTGCATGTTGACAAGCCACATGTGGGGCATTCTGCTGAACACACCTCCCAGCCATGCAAGAAAATTTTAGGACCTCTTAGCAATGCTTCATTACTTTCAGCTATTTTAAACATAACTTTCTACCAGACTACTTACAAAAAATTAAGCAAGTGTAGGCGTTTTTCTGAGTGCTCTTTGTTCCATATCTTGCTTGCAATTTTTCAGGTTGCTGCTTGCTGAATAAAACAACCAGAGCTAACATTGATGCTTCCTAAATTCTCCATGCATAGAACTACAGATTCGATATTTTCTAAGCAGAGGATTTTGGTATGTGGTTTCTGTTTGTGTAAGTCCTTTGCAGTTTGTTAAGACAATTTGATCTTACAGTTTGGCTGAAAGGTGGGTGGTTTGGATGGTGTTTGCTTTCTGTTTTTGTTTTTCTTTCTTTGTTTTTTGATTTATGTCACTGAAAGCATTATAAGCCTTTGCATAAATATTACATGAGCATATGGGTTACACTCTCATGTAGCAAACCTACATGCAGAACTACACTGGTAAGATGCTTGCCATGCTCACATAATGGGCAAGCAGTTAGTGTAATCCTCTGTGCATTAAATGCTTTATGGATCAAAAATTTTCTAACAAGAAAACAGCTGAGAGAATGCCTCCCTGCTCTTTAGATCTGAGGGCTTAACCAAGCGCTGCTTAAAGATCAAGTCAAAACTCTTTAGGAAGCTAATGCACCTCAGTGATTCATTCCTCCCTAGTAGCTGCAAACTCTAGTGCATTAACAAAGTCTTCAGACTTCTGGTACAGTATGCAAGGCAGGATTGGAATGGAAGCATTTACAGAAAATACAGAATCCATTTTGGCTGAAATAAGCCAAACAGAATTTTTAAAATCAAAGGCTGAAGTGAAGTAATATGTGTGTGGGTAACAGCATTGTCTGTAGTAGATTGAGGATGAATTTGGTCTAGTGGCTACATTGCACCAGACAATGTAGTGCATGCAAAATGATTTTCCTTTAACCCATGATTTTCCTTTATCTTTCATATCCCAAAGTATCTATCCACAGAATTTCAGATTTTTATGGTTGAGAATTATCCATGTGCAAGTATTGATTTCTGTAAGCACTGGTTATGTGCTATGACTGAGGAAAGACATTCCAGGCTTTGCATTCTAAGCAAATACTTTAGTTGAGCAGTGTAATAAGTGATTTCATTTTCTGGATGCATATGCTATCACATTTTCAGATTTAGCTCTTTTACAAGCCACTTGCTTCATTGCTAATTTTCAATTTATTTACATCAGGGATTAACCTAACAGTCAGAATACTGATTGAGGCCTTTAGATTTTGTTGTCCATAATTCAAATTAGCACTTGCCAAAATCACTTATAAATATATATGCACACATAGACCTGTAATATATAGTATATATATTTTTATTTATTATATTTTTAATATGTATATATTTAAATCCCTTTCATTAACTTATGACTTCCTACATGGTTTCATATTGATCTATGAATGATCAATAATTCATTATGATATGGAATGGATTTTTTTTTTTCAACTTGAACCTGTTGTGAATAACCCACCAAAAATGAAGTAAATTAAAAAGAAAATTAATGGGCCCAGATTCATTAATTGAAATTAAATTGAATTCTTTTGAAACTGTCCCTATTTGAAGCTGAATGGCAGTTCAATCAGCTGTATTTTCAAATGACTAAGTAGCATCCTCTATAATTAACACTGCTTTTGAGGTAAGCTTGGAACAAGAGCTACAAAGTAGAGTCACAATTTGGCTCCTGTAGTTCAAGGAGCGCATATGCAATTTTGGAATTCTGTTTAATGTGAGGTCCTCTGTGTATATCCATGTGAAAATTTTATTTGAAAGGAAAGATGAGCATATTTGCTTTACCTATTTATTATTTTATTATTGTGCTTCTAGACAGCAAATCACAGCAATTTGGTGCGAACAGTCAAATTCCAAATAAGGTGCATGATCCTCTCTCTGCTCATGACAGACAAGGACCCCTCAAGTCTGACTTCAAGGGGTCAGGCAAGCACACAGCAGATTGCTCAATAAGGCTGACCATGTGTCCTACCCAACTCAGGATTTATGTGATAGGCCATCTGAGGTGAGCAAGAAGAAACAGAGCAGAAGAAAACTGTCTGTGCAGCGGGAGACTCAGAGAGAGTCCATAATTTGGATGACAAAAGTATTTAAAGAGAAGGATAACAGAATTCCTGGAGCTAAAAGGTTTCATGAGTAAATGATTAAGATGATAGTGCTTGGTTTTGTGCATTTCTTTGCTCAACAGTCATTCAATTTTGCAACCTATGTAAATCTACACTATTTTTCTCAGTTATGATGGGGCTCTGGAGGAGGGGAACTTCAAACCCAAACCTCCCACAATATCTTCAAGTTCTCAGAAAAAAAAAATGAAGTGAAGTTTCGGGATATCTCATGCAGCTGCTGAGCGCCAAAATCCTGCGTCATGCAGGACTTGGTAGTTCCTGTCCCCTTTGGAGTGCTTGCCATGTGGTGGGGAGCAGAAGGGAAGCCGCAGCATAATCATGCCCAGTCCTGATTTCTTTGCAGCTTTTTTTTTTTTTTTTTTTTTTTTTTTTTTTTTTTTTTTTTTTTTTTTTTTTTTTTTTTTTTTTTTTTTTTTTTTTTTTTTTTTNTTTTTTTTTTTTTTTTTTTTTTTTTTTTTTTTTCAGCATAGAATCACACTTTAAAATTCTTCTTTGGCAGGTGCAACTTCAATCATCTAGCAAGTTGTCTATCTTCTCTTCATCACTGAGAAGTTGAGAGGGATTCATCAAATATTAATGACCTTCTAGGTTGCTTGCCGTGAGCTATAAAACTGCAGCTCACAATTCTGAGTTTTGAAAATAGTATATCTCTCCATCTCAGTACACATCAAAAGTGCTTTCAGAAATAATTAAGGGACAGGAAAACAGGATATGGCCAAATGGTTAAAGAACAGAACGCCACTAGCTACCTATGCCATTTCTTCCATTACTTGAAACCTTTTCATCTCCAGTCACAAAACACCTCTACATAAATGTGCCAGACAACGTTAAGTTTGCCAGTGAGAAAATCTGTGAATTGATGAAAAACCTCTCTAAAAGACCGTACCAAATGAAAAAAAAAAATCCTTGTCAGTGCATAAGACATATGGTTTTTCTCACGTGATATTCAGATCCTCTGAAAATATAGCTTCTTGAAGCCTGTTTAGTGACTTGATAACCCATCAAAAGACAATTAAAAGGTCTGGTGTCCTCTGATGACCCAATTGCAAAAGAGGCAGTATGCTCAAAGGCCTCTGTGAGAATGTGAGTGTGTGTGTTCACATATTACTGCATAGTGGGGGAGAACATGCACAAAGAAAAGCATTAGATGCCTTAATCTGTCAAGATCTGGAAAAGCAAATGGGGGATAATAAGGACAGCAGAGGTAGTTTCTCGATATATTTGTGTACAATAAGGAGGTTAGAAAGCTGTTTCTGGGATCAGAGCCACAGACTGCTCTGGGGAAAATATATGTATTTGTGTTCACTTTCTATAACATTATTCAAGATCTTCCTGTCTCATTTCATTTGTGCAAAATATAAATGTAGGCAAATTAAGCAAAACATTCTTGGTTTTATTCAGTTTATTTTCTTATTCCTAATGAACATTGTTCATCTCATTGAAATTGCTGTTCAGACAGGCTGCCCTGGGGGAGCAAACCAGGCTTCAGAGGGATGCACAGAAGGCAAGTGAAGTTCCAGTTTCAAATGGGTAGATGGTACAATATCTCCTAATGCTACACATGCAGGTTGCCAAAAAAACTGTGGTAGCCAGCAATCAAGGTTTTAGAGCAGAACCAGAGAGCAGAAGGTTTTAGAGCAGAACCAATAAATATAATAAATTATATTTATTAATTACCATTTGATTTGATTAATGATCATTTGCTTTGATTAAATCTCAAATCTCTTATGACCTCCCCAACAGCACACTCATTTTAAAGCAGTCATCTGAAGGAATACCTTCACAGAACAGAAAAAAAAATATTCTTCTAAGAGCCAATCATTACTATGAATAATCCATCATTATAACAGCAGCATGAGGTGGGTCTTGATAAAATGCAAACATTTTGGGGATGCTCAGGAAAATAAAAACATCTTATCTCTTGGAGAGAAGATAATCATTCAGCTTGAAGTACATGTCTGGATTTTATTACATGCCATTGGTTTCTCTTTGGACAAGAGTTGTGTTTTCTTCTTCATATTTGTATGGTTCACAGCTCATTATCAGTGATTAAGAAATCACAAATGAAAGTATAAGATGTTAAAATCATCATATTGGTCATTTACTGCAGTTTCTAAGTAATGTAAAAATCATACGCACAGAGGCATGCTTATGGATTATATATTGGTTATTCATCACAGTTTACTGTCACTTATCTGAATAAATGACAAAGATACTCTAAAGGTCAAATGTGAAACTTCAGAGGCAAAAAGTAAACATATTTTCTTTGTTGGCGAACATTTTGTTTGCACTGTGCATAAGTTGCCCTAAGGATTTCTTGCTGTTCTCGAAAAGTCAACAAACAAACCTTTTGAAAATGATTAATATTGATTTTGCAGAATATACCTCAGTTCTGCTGGAATATTTTCTGTCTGCAGCAGAAAATTATTTTTTTTTTTTTTGAACAAGAGAACAATTAATATAGTACAAGTGAACCCAGAAATATTGGCCTGACTATTTCCCTTTCCTTTTTTTTTTTTTTTTAATTACTCCAGGTATTTCTGTTCAGTTGGTTTCACCAGTGTAGCTGAGAATAACTTTTCCATTAGCTATATTCATTAGACAATCCCATTAGGTATTCAATCAAGGTTTAAATAGTAAGATGAACACATCAAGGAGATGCAGAAAGTTAGGAGGTCTTCTTGGGTCAACATCAAACCATCTTACTCGACCTTGGGCAAGATGAGTTCAGTTGCAGCAATGCAGCATAGCAATTTTACTTGGTGTTATATGGTTGCATACAGGCTCTGCATAAATTATGTTTTGCATAGAGAAGGTTATTATTGAGGGTCAGTTGTTGCCATGTGCAGAAAGAAGGAAGTGCAAAGCTGTTTCTCTTAATGGATGTCCTCTAAACTCCTAAACTCCTATCTGGGGAAATCCTACCACAGCTTTATACTGAAATGGTTACCAGCACCAACATGTGCTAGTGCCCTCAATGCACCTCCCTCCCTACGGGGAGAGTTTGCAAATGTTAACAAGAAAGAACTGGGGCTGCTAAGATCCTGCTGCTATTTTGTAGTAGCCCAAGGGAGGCAAGGAATGAGGAGGAACTGAAGTCTCCTTCTACTGCGAGGAAAAGGGGTCTCCATGTGGTTCCAGGTGGCAGCATATTGTAGAAGTGACTTCACCTGTCAAAGTTCTGCAAGTTTAGAGGTTTCAGAAGATAATGAAAAATACAGATGTAGTTTCCTTTATCTATTTCCGCCCCCCCCCCCACCGCTTCCCCAGGAATACCGATGACCAGCTAACAGCCTAAAGTTTGATTTGGTTAACTTATTCATCTATAAAAACTCTTACACAATAGAACTAGTGGTTTGCATCTTAATTAAAAAAAAAAAGGCATAGCTCAAACTCATGGGTTTCCTGGGAGCTAGCTATCATTCCTTAGGGAGTAGGCTCTTCTTAGCAACAGCCGTCAGGGACACACCAGTTACCTTGGCAAAGTAAAGGGTATTGACCCAGTGCTAAGTCAAAAATAACTGACTCATACAACCAAATTCTTTTTCTATAGAAATATATTTTGCCTGTGAAGTTTTCCAATTCAAATTGTAGATTTACATAACCTTTGCACTGGATCACAACTCAAGAACTACTGCTTCCAGATAAGCTCATTACCATTTCAGATTTACTATTCAAAATCATACTTTCTTGCTAAAGCAGGTCTTCAGCATGTTTGCTAAAGGAGGTTTGACCTGCTTCCTTCAGGAAAGATACATGAATGACTATCCCATGATAGTAATTCAAATATTTCATGCTTTCACAGATGCATATTCACCGGGAAACAGCTTTTGAACTGCTTGCTTCAAATGTCAGAAATGCTTCAAAATGTGACTTCCACATAGAGTGAATATTTTTTGTCTCATATATCCATTATTTTGGAGTAATAGACCAAAAATGTTGCCACTCCATTTCTCCTTCCAAACTGTAATTGAAAGAACACAATCATTGATTGTGCTATTTCCAAAAGGAATCAGGTTCAATATCATCTATTTTCTTTCTCATATGCAAGCTACCTTATTTTCTCCATTTAATTGACTTGTTGCCTTACACTATTATTTTCTACACATCAAGATAATGTCATTGTTTTAAAATATATCCTATGAGACTCTTCAAAATAGATAAGGAAATATTGTTCATGTATTTTCCCTACTGTCTACAAAGAGCAGACACAAGCTCTTAAGATTGTATCAGCAAGCACTGATATCATCAGATGGCACATTTACATATAGATGTCCAAGTTCTTTTACTTTTTGTGGACAAATATTGATGTTAGAAGGACAAACTGGAAGTCACTCTTCATATTTGCTTTTATATGTTTTGTTATGGAAAGTTCCAGAAATAAGTTATTAAAAAAGAATCTGCATAAGAAGCATTACATTCTCTAATAAGATTTCACTCTTCAGCCAGTTACTTGGACATTGACCACCAAAGATAGCAAAGTTGGACCACCAAACATACCAAAAATGATTTAAAATTCACATTTCCCTATCTCCATTCTTGGAACATGTCTCTGTAACAGTAGAATTATAAATAGAATATGTCCACAATGATTCATAATTTCTCCTCCACTTCACATTTCTTTTTGCTTGACTAGATTGACTGTCAGCTGTAAATATTCACCAAACTGAGTAAACAAGGCAAATGCCCTCAGTGCATTCCAGGTCTTCAAGCAGTTTTGTATGATACAATATACCAACCATTTTCTTTTCCAATGTGTTCAACAGCTAAGCAATATTAACAGTAAACAGCCCAAATGGTAGGACTTAAATGTGCTAGGCCCCCAAGGAAACTGAGGAACAATACCATTTATGCATCATTTATCCAACAAAAGCTTTTAACTCCTTCGGAGGTTTCACTCATCAGTATTATTTGTACCTTGGAATTCAGAGTGACTTCATCTAGTCCTATAGACTTGTTTGATGCACTACCTCAAGTACCTGACAGAAAAGAAAAAAAAGGGCAAAAAAAGCCTACTGCAGCTGTTAGGAGAATATGGCTTTTGTGGATTCTGAATTGCATTCTTTTGGAGCAGAAACACTCTCAGGGATATGAAGGAAGATGGATTATTCAATGAATTGAAAATATATGCTACAAAGCTACCCTCTCCTGTTACCAGCAAAGACCTCACAGGCTTTGATACTTCACGAGATTCCAGGGAGCAGACTGCAATCTTACTTTCTTTCTGGATGAGGGAAGCTTTCTGCTCAGGTAGGGGGCATGACATTTTGACAGAGCTATTTCAAAGAGATTTTTTTCCATTGATCTGGTATCTTGCAGCATCCTGCAACCTCTGAATAATACTGCCTGTCTGATTGAATATCACAGATTTCACTCTGTTGAATAAAAGCTTCAGAAATAATGCTTGGCAATAGGTCCCTCTCGGATGGTTTTTGGAGTCAAACATGGTCTGTGCAATGAATTGACAGTATTCTCGTTTCTCCTGTATAGCTGCCCCTAAACCCTAATCTCCTTCTACCCACCTGTTAATACACCCAACATTATGACAATTCTTTTTCAAAGTGTCTTTAATTGTATCTTTCAGGTGCTGGAAAATATATATCATAGACTGAATTGCTACTTATAATTTGATAGAAACACATTTCACAGTCATCTAAACTGACCCTAGTTGGTCTGAGAGCAAATATTGATGAGTACCGTAGGGTTGTGGTGTGAGTAAATAGGGCCTCTAAATACACACACAGTCCCTGTCAAGGGGAGGTAAAACAACCAGGCTCTACAGAAGCAGTTTCTGGAAGGAACAAAAGAATAGAAATCATGACTATTTCAGTCATTTTCCAGGCAGTAGATTTCACCTGTTTTTATCTATTGAGCTTCTTTGAATTGATACTGATAAAATGTGGGACTTTGATGTTATCAATATCAAATTTCTTGAATGCTTTTGAGTGATTTCACATAAATTCTCTTTATTTACAGTATGTTTAAAAATATTTATACATTAGAGATTTTAAGTACTAGGCAAGTGTTGTTTGGCTGAGTGCTAGGTAGCATTTACTCCAAAAATGAAATACTTACTGAGTTTTCATTCACTCTTATTTCATTTTATCCTCATTGCATAAGACATTTAGGCTGGTGGCCCAGCAAACCTTTATAAACCCTAAATAATTCATAGTTTTACTAAATTCATACTTGTAACTAACTAGGCATCTTCTCTATCAGTTCATCATCACTTCTAGGTCAGGACACTTTTGTTCAAGATCTTTACTGCATAGTAAGACAGAAGAGAGTAGGTCTTCATATCAAAGTTTAGCCAGCCCAATACCAACTTTTTATTTTGTGAACAATGTGCTTTTTGCAAGGTCTTGATCATTCTCATGTCAGGAAGAGATAAAACTCTTCAGCCACAAGAATAACAGATCAATGCTAGGTTCATTATCATATTATGACCACATATGACCATCATCTATATCCCAAGAGCCTGAGTCAAGTTACAGCACATTAATTTTGTTAAGAGAAAAAAGACACAGTCTTCAGTCCAGTATCTACAACTCTCTGCTACTATTTTTATTTTATTTGATTCTGTAATACCTTTGTTTTTTCATTCTTACATCAACACTTACACTCTAAGATATATGAGACATTAAGTTTTTCCAGTTGTATTTCCAGTAGAGAATTAGGGGTAGTAGAACTAGAGATAGTTTGAATATGATTCATTTTATATGCAAAGAAATATTAGTCATGCAATATAAGTACCTTAAGCAACACACTGGGAATTCCCCCTTCCAGTGACCTCAGCCCAATACTAGAACAATTTTACCCCAAAGAATATCAAACATTAGAGATCAAGGCAGACAGAAAGTACTTCTGTTGCTCACAGCAGAGCCTCTGCCCTGTGCAAAAATGATCCATCTGTGGGAGTTCTGGTTCTTCACTCGAAACAGTATTTTATTTTAATAGGACTTTACATGCAACTCATATTAGTTCATTTTATAACCTTAAAATAACGACCACATCCAACTTAAAAATAGTGTATTCTAATTTTTGATTCAATACAATAGTTAATATATCTGTTTTGTCTGTACAGGTACTCCATAAAAATCCATCTACATAATCCAAAAATAAAAGATTATTTAAAGTTGAGTAGACTGAAAAGAACATTTTCTAGACTTTCGCATGAATTTAAAACAACTGGAATATTTACCATCCATTTCCCTTTCATTTTAGCTCATGTTCTTTAGGTGAAACACTATGAAACACAGTGGAAGTGGTGTTCTTGTGTTTGTAAATAAAAATATTATTTTAACCCATTGTCCATTGGATACAATGAGTAGTGTACCGGTTTCGATTTAAGCTGATATTCTCTCTTTCCCAAGAAAGTATTAATATTCCTTAACTTGTGTCTCCCCGTTTTCACTCTATTCTGATAAGCTTTCTGCTTGTTTGTTTTCCATGCATTCCACATGCATACTGTTATCTGCTTTTTGCTCCTTTGAATAATGCAATAATTCATCCTTTGTTTTGATTGTCCATCTTTATATTATTTCCAGAAGTTTTTTTTTTTTTTTTAAATCCCTAGTCTATCTTTCATAGGCTTATTTTGAACACGGCACTCCCAAGAAAATTTCTAAAAATGTAGATAGAATTCTACAATAGAGTAACAGGTAGAATGTAGATAGAATAACAATATTGTTATTATTATTAACCTAAATTTCAAACCCAACCCTTAGCCAAAAGAATGCAACTAATAACATGAGCTCCTGGATTCTCATTTGAGCATAACACAAATTCCTAGGCAGAACTATGTAAAATAATTCTGATTCTTTATCAAGCTTCATATTTTTTCATATTTTAAAATGTAATCCTGAGCCAGTCTTGAATTCCAGGTCACATTTTTCTCCTTCAAACTTCAGACAGGAATGGTTTCCCTGAAAGTGGAAGAGAGGTGACCTCCTAAATGATGTTCAGTCTTTATGTAGCCAGATGACTAGTGACTCTCCCCACTTGCACTGAGTCCATCTTTCTGTAGCAACTCTGCCTTATATCTGCCTTATATCTGCCTTATATGCCTTTCTAGTCCAGATCTGATCTCTGGCTTCTTCCTACATTTACTCTTTTCTGTATCTTACCTTGAGCTCCTATTTTGCTTCATATTTTTTTTTCTGAGCTTTGAGCCAAATCTTTGAACTTTCTACTCTGCTTCTGCCATGTCTTTCTGCTCTAACATCAGATAGGACTACAGTTTTGCCTGAGTCCCAAAGCTACTGGTTTAAAAGCTTTCTTTTGTAAAACTCATACCACTTGACAGAATGATTCCATAAACCTGTGGGACTGTCCATCTTTATATTATTTCCAGAAGTATCTTTTTAAACATACCGTGTCCTGACTCTCATGGCTTTATTTTGCACATGGCAGCTGCAAGTAAATAACAGAAAAATAAAGGAGATGGAATTCTGTATACAGTCATTATTTATAATTCAAACACAGGATGGCTCCAACGAGCCAGTACAGCTTACAGGCAGCCCCATCATCATTCTTTTCAGATATGGATGTTTTACATTATATCTTTTCAACACAATTTTGCCTCTAGATTTCTTTTCAGTGCAGTAGTTCTTCCAAAATCAAACACAAAGCCAGCAAATAGAAATGCAGTATGTGCCCGTGAAACCTAATCTGCAGCAAAATTGTTCAGACAAAGATGTATACCTACACATTGGCAATTTATCATTTTTAAATCTATTCTTGAACACTTAGGCAAGCACATTCTTAAATAACACAAGATACCTTTTTTTTTCCCCCTCAATATTTGTAATTAAAATTTGAGTAGTGCTGAGCCACTGCAGCATATCTGATGAGAATATAAATGATTCCCCTTATGGAGGAAGGCAATACATTTTGCATTATTAACATGCACTCTCAGTTAAAATTTCTTGCTATCAAATCAAATGCTGTGAAGAAAATCAGCCTCTGTATCAGTCTTCACAAATGCTCCTGGCACCTAACATATGACTCACTCAGATTCCCCCCACCAAAAATCAGAACGTTCATTTTCAAAGCAAAAGGAAATATGTACAAATGTGATTCACTAACAGTTCCCGAGGGAGCAAATAATTGCTCCAGACTATTTCATCTTTTCCTAGCGAAAGTAAATTAAAAAAAAACCCTCAAGTGCATATGTAATACTGCAAAAGTGTGGGGGAGGGAGGTGAGGGGTGTGGAAATCACTTTATAGTGATATATAAAAAATAGAGAAAATATCTCTTTAGGGAAAGAAAAGCAAATTTAGTGTTTGTGAAATATTCAGCCCCCGAGAATAAAGATGCTATAATCAAGGAGGAGGCAATATGTTCCTGAGGCAGCTGAGGCTATCACCACATTACTCAGCATTTCCTGCAGCTGGGAAAACATATCAAGAGGTCAAGGGGCACCCTGGCTTTCATGTTTCTTTACCGAAGCAAAACCTGAAGATGCCTGTTATCACTGTGTTTTAGTAAGATGACCTCTGTCACTTATTAACCAGGAGCTGGACAGAGACTTCAATTTATATAAAATACTGAATATCTTAAAGCAAAGCTATTCAATCCAGACTACTATGTCAAACATGCTTGAGTATCTAGGGTAAGTGTGAATGTGAATGCATTAAGAGGGAGGATTACAAATCTAGGGAAAATATTATTTGGTTGACACACACCTGCAATATAATCAGGCAGAGATTCCTAGAGACATGCCTCTTTTCCCAACAGCCTGAGGGTTTTAAAAGTTTAAAACTACTATTTTAACAAAAACTCAGTTTTCTTGCCAGTTCACGCTAGAAAGAATCTATACAAGAGAAGCTCTTTTTATATCTACAGTGTTACTAATGACCGCACTTTATTCCTTTAAAGTTTATTGACTTGTATTATTATATTATTATTCCTTTATTATTCCTTTTTATTCCTTTTTCTTCTTCTTTTTTTTTTTTTCTGAAAAGGATGATTAAGACGGTTTAAGTGACTGGAAAAGAATGAATCTTTGCAAATGATCAGTTCTAATCTTAACAGAAATTGGCAGAAAATAAATTAGTGCTAATGATTTTTTTTTTTTATGGTGAAAACTTACATTCTTTTGTGTAACTGCTCCTTCATTTCCGTGGTTTTGCCCCTGTGTGTTGCACTGGTCTCATCACAGAAGTGAAGACATGAGCTGGCTGCAGTAATTTGGATTGCCTCCTCCTCTGTTTTCACAACTAGGCTTTGGATCTGCCTAACCATTTCTCTGGGATTTGATATATCAAAACTTGCATACTGTGTGTATAGAAGGCTGCTGTAGTTGACAGTGCTGCATTTTTAGCTGCATTGCAGCTCACAGTGTTTTGTACAGTAAAGCAGAAGATCAAAGTTGAAAAGGGACTGAATTCTGGGCAAAAGATCTCTGCTTTCACTTTGCCTCAGAGACTCCTGGTCAAAAAGAGGCAGGGAATGTTTTGGGTTGGAAAGAGTCATTGGCTTTTTCACTCTCATCTATTTTAATATGCTTTAGTGGCATCAATTGCTAAACGCCTGCATAAACAAAAAAAGTAAATAGATAAAACATTTCATAGACTGAGAGGTTTATACTGAGATAGAGGCTATGATGCTCTTATTGAAGTCTTTGAGGACAGTTAGGGAGTTATTTCAAGGTGTAAAAAGGCACAGTAAGACTTGACCATGATCTTGTGACATTACAGAACACTAATCTGAAACACAAGAGACCATGAAGGGGATCTGCAATAAATGGAAAATGAAAAAGTGAGGCCAAGAAAAATATACCCATAAAGGCTTAACAGAGTTATTATTAAGATTAGGAGCTGTCAGCTAAATGAAATTGCTATTAATTTTACCAACAAAATGCAGTACCCCTACAGGAGTTATTCTAAGCAATGCTACTGGAAGCTCTGAGCAACAATGCATTAATTACAAAAGTAATTCTTTTCTTTCTTTTTAATAACCAGACTTTTCCTCATCAGTCTTGTTAAAGAGGCTTGTGGCTTTATCATCTCTAACAGACAGAAAAGGGCAGACAGAATAAGATGGTGCTTTGACATCTGCTTTTGCCCTCATAGTGCACAGAGACATGTACTACCTCATAATTTGATAAGAGAACAAAACGTTTGAGTTTTTAACCCAGTCATTGTTCCCTCTGATTTTTTTTTCCTTGAGCATAGAAGGTGCTTGAACTCTTGTAGCTGAAACAGATAGCAAAATATTTATCAGTTTCAGCAAATTTCCTTACTGGTCCAGATGAAATCATTTTGATACCACTTTGATGGGCATAGCATAAAACCTCAGCTTATCAAAAGATAGAGAGCTGGTGTCTTTCTTTGGGAGTATCTCTCTGCCAAGCCTGTAGAGGTGTCTTTTGAATGGACCTGTTGACAGCAGTGATCTTGTGCTGGCCCTCTCAGCGATGCAGTGGCTGTACTCTGGATGCAAAACTGAGGTCTGACAATGGGAGGTCTTGCCTGCTGGGCAGAAATGCCTCAGAGCACTTATAAAATAGGGGATTATCTTGCACACAACTGGTTTCTGCCTTCCCTAATCCTTCCTGTGCCTGTTGCTATTGGGGAGGGTGCCTCTGGCTACTCTGCCAGGCAGGTCTGCCTCACCACCTTGCCAGGAGGTGAGGAGGATAGAGAAAATGTTTCTCAAAGAGCCATATGGTGATGGGCATGAAGGCAGAAAAGAGAAGCTATGTGTGCTCAGGGGATGAATGGAGAAGAGGTCCCCAGAGGGGCAGGTAGGAAATCTGGAGAAGGAAAACCTACCCACGGAGCACCCATCTGCCCTCTCCCACCAGTCCAACCTCATCCACAACCCAAGCAGCAGTGTCCTTCCCTGGGGTCCCCAGTCCCAAGGCCCCTCATTTTAACCTCCTCTTCTGAACAAAAACATCAGTGTGGCCTTCACGACCAGAGTGGGCACATACAGCTCTTGGTCACATCACACCATCACTTTCCTGCCTGGTGTATTCACCTGACTGCCATAAATCTCAGCAGAACTAGGACTTTGGATAACCTCATAGAAAAGGTTCATGGATCAGCACTTGCCATGTATAACTAATCCTGAGCTGTTCCCTGCAGTTTTTACCACTCTCACTTTCTAAGGAAAGGTGCAGGAAATGAGATGCCTGAAAGTCTCTGTCTCCAGCCATAGGAGACTCCTCCAACTCCAGCTGCTGGCAGCACAAGCCCTGCTCATTCTTGTACCAGGTCCATAAATGTCACATAGGTGATCTGGTCCTTTTGAATTTCACATTTTTTTCAGTTCTGCTTTTGAATTGCCAAGGGCAAGCCTGTCCTGAATCTGCTTTGTGTTTCTAGCACATATCAAATATCTTCATTTAATAATTTCTTCTCACCTGCTAATTTGGTGAACTGGTTTTCAGTCTGTATCACAGAGTTCAAAGTGCTTTGGTCTTACTGCACTTCGTGATTGTTGGAAATGTACCAAATGTCGTAGTACTCAGTGACCATGACAATGTTTATAGACAGGGCATGATAGTCTGAAATGAAACAGCACTCCCCCAAATTCTTTGAAAATGTTGATTATAAAGAAAACTTAACTATCTAAATGCCAGAGAAAAGGTGCTTTCGTACAGATAGGACTTAAACAAGTCTGTCATTTATTCTCAAGGAAACTGCTCTTTGGAATTTACATCAAATCTTCACTTCTGGGTACTAGAAATTTTTTAGGACATCCAAAAGAAGTCTCATCTCACCTGATCAAACAAAATACAGAAATGTTAAATCTTACATTTTTTATAATACATAACAAATAATTAGACTTTGATTACTCCCTCTTTATTAATTATGTTATTAGTTAATGCCCTAGATATCTGTTTTAATCACATTTGCCAACCGTATTTCCATATCCAGAGCATATTAGTACTTAGTATATTTAACACAGAGACTTGTGTAAAGGAGTAGTGAGTTATCTGTTTCAATTGAATCTCCATGTTTTGTGTAGCTACTCCTATGACATTTAAAACCTTTATTAAAGTGTGCTTGTGATATGCTTGTTTATTTGGTGTGGAAATGGCTTTAAAATGTCTTAGTTTATGTTTTCATGTGCCTTGACACATATTATGGGGTTTGCAAGATTCAAGACACTATTTTTTTTTCCTGTAAAGGCAATCCTATGGGATGCAAGGCTTGTAAAACACAGAAATGAAAATTGTCAAAGATCATAAGTTCCCTGAAGCTTATTTCTTGAGAGGGGTATATTTAGAAAATAAGCAGAGGACCTTCCACAAGCTCCAGCTTCTTACTAGCTCCTAATCAGAGTCCCCAACAAGAGCACACAAAGGACAACAAACAAGTATTATAAACACTTTTCAAGCAAAAATTTCTGCATTGCATCCATAAGCAACCATTAAACCTTTGACTAATGCTCCACATAGGATTCCGGCAAGGTGCCTAATCTCTTCATAAGGTTTCTACATATAGGCTATCATCATTCAGCTGACACTACTTACAATGGTCACAGCAGTCTCACTCTGCATTTATCTATGCTGCTGTTTGGACCTTGTCTGTAGTCATTCATAATAAGTAATTACTACAAATGTCAAAAAAAAATCACTTAATTATAACTCTTTTTTTTTTTTTTTTCCTTCAAGCACATCTTAAACACAATATTTAAATTAGATTTGATTACAGGAAAAGTTGAAATCATTTCCCTGTTAAAACGTCATTGTCAAAATCACTTCACTGTAAATTCACTATAGAGAGAAGAAAAGGCTGAAGCAGGTGCTAGTTTCTGTAGAGGACTCATTTTCATTTATAAGTGAGTCAACACTCCAAGTGTCTGGTACAATAATTCTGTACATATAAAGCACTTGTTCTGGGGGAAGGAAAAACAATATTTTTCACATGATGAAAAAAAATTAAAAAGAGACCATGCTCTAAGTACAAAATGTTGTACCTAAATAATCAGAAATTTTGCTACCATATGTGCTTGTGGTATCAGCAACCAATAAAACACACACACTAAATCCTGAAGCATTTTGTTCTTTTTTTTTTTTCTGGTATTTCAGCTCCAGTAATTAATACATCTCCTTCTGGAGTTAAAATAAAAGTTGTATAATTACTGTTTGCAATTTTTATTCTGGTGTGAGATTTTTGTGCTGAAAAGCTATGACTTGCTTTATTTTTTATTGAATATTTTTGTAGGTGTCATTTTTTCTGGATATGTAAATACCTTTCTACTCAAATGATTTGTCTATTTTATTTGCAACTCTTCTATTCAAATGACAAGTAACTAGCTCTAGTTGCGGGCAAGTTTGGTATATTTGGTTTAATTAGCCTTCAGATTTAGAATGTATTCTTACAAGTTAAACAACATTAATGCTTATGTTCACTATATTGATTTTTAAAATATAGCATGTCCGTAGGCCCTAAGGTCTAATCAGAGACACTCATCTTTACCACTGACTTCCTAGAAACACTAGGACTAATGTTTTGATGTGAAACCAGATGGAAATTTCTATCACTTGAAAAGTTACTTGAAAAATATAAATGGCCAATGTACACAAGAGTCATCCTCAATGTATACGGCAGGGAAAGAGTCCTTTTTAATAAATCCTACAGTATAACTTCAGGCACATAGCTATGAGCCATTAGGTAGAAACTAAAATGTTTGTGGTCTCACCTGATGACTGTCTCCACTGATGAGTGAAGGTTTTTATAGTGGATGCAGGAGGTCCACTTCACCTCTCTCTTTCCCTAACAGCAGCATCCATCCTGATGCTATTTTCTGCTCACTAGCACAAGAAAGTCGTTCTACTAAGGTACCAAGATGACCTGCCAATAGAGTTTGTTTGCCTTTCTATGCGGCAGTAAGCTGTACTCACTATGCTGCAGGGGAAAGGTGGAGTTTTAAACATTAGTATAATTAAAGCAAAAGAAATGTTGCAGCAAAATCTTAGTCTATGAGAAGCTTGGACACTTCTCAGTTGATCTTAGGTTTTAAAGCAATTTAAATATTTTGCAAGTCTCCTCAGATCATTTGGAAAATGCATACAATTAATTTTTAGGTGTCTGAAAGAAGCATATGATTAATAGTTGGCAATTATTTTCTTGAACTGTAAGATATACTTTCAAGAAGCCTTAATCCTAATTAATTGCTAGTTGGAATACAGATACTTAATAGATGCCAAATACTGGATCTATTCCAATTTCTTCACAGTGTAAAATAATATGCTGCAAATAATGGAGACAAAATGTAATCCTGTTTCAGATTCTGAGTTTCTTTGCAATGTTGGGTCAGGAAATTACTGGGAAAATGTGAGAGCCTAAGGTCCTGGAAGGCAGTCTGAGTCACACTGGAGACTGAGGAAAGCAAGCACTACTGAAAGATTTTCGTTATGGGAAAAAATGAATTAGGACATGATAGATAGTCATTGGTCGTGGGATATTACGTGACTTTTTCAGTTAAGCATAGTTGAACAAAGTTTATGCTGGATGACTGAGGCCTGTTAGATCCCCACTCTGGACGATCAAAGGACTAGGAAAAAGAGATTATGTAGTTGGTGTAGCACTAACGACTGGAAACTCTACGAGTTATAATCATTTCTTGTTTATGTCAGGAAATGAGCACTGTGCTTTGTGGGGATGTGTCCATGTTGCAGAAACCACCCTCACTACAATGAGTTCTTATGACGGTGGATGTTTAGCTAGAAAAAAAGTGGTCAGGATATATCCTTACCTGGCAGGTAGAACTGTGCTATATATGCTCAGTGGATAAAATGAGTGCCTCACACAACAGGAAGCTTCACAAGACAGTAAATACACTCAAACAACGAAAGTAACTAGTCCGATGAAAGAGCTAATGCTGATATTTTACTTGTTTCTTCCTGTCAAATTTCTTTCCTGTAAGACGAAGACAAATGTTTTGTGACATGAAGACAGTGCAGAAACAACTGCTTGAGCTCAGGGACATCTTGAAACAGTAGCTTTGATCAGTTTATTTCCCCATCCACTTGAATGGGTGTTGAGCTAGAAGCATAAGAAGACCATCTCTGCTGCCTATGTTAGCAGTATCTAAAGTATTTCCTTCCAGGCCAACAGCACAGAAACAAAGACTCACAGAATGGCAGAGGTTGGAAGGGACCACTATAGATCATCTAGTCCGATCCTGTTGCTCAAAAGAGCACATTAAAAAACACATTTGTGGTAGTACTGAAACACCTGAAAATTTGAAATAAAAGTTTTTTTAAAAACCTAAGCTTGAAAGTAGAAGATCCTTGGTTTTTTTTTTTTTTTTTTTTTTTTTTTTTTTTTTTTTTTTTTTTTTTTTTTTTTTTTTTTTTTTTTTTTTTGTTTTTGTTTTTGTTTTTGTTTTTTTTGACAGAGGATAAAATGGAGATCAGCTGTGAATTTTGAAAAAGTGTATTCGACAACCTGGCAACATTGCTAACCATTTTACTGTCACTTCTAACGCTTCTAAGGAAATATGAAAAGCCTTCATATCCACAGGACAGGTGCTCATGGAGCATATAGTTAGTCTTTTTCTCCTGGAGAAGGATTCAGCTTTCAAAGTTTGAAACCTAAAGTACTAATTCTAATCCTGAAAGTAATGAGGCAAAAAGTCATAACTTCCACTGTATCCAAATTTTCTTCTTAGGCTGTTTTCTAGACCTCTCTTTATTCCTGTTCTCTTTCCATTTCCTTTTATTTTTTCCCTACGAGACGTATGGTGAATCCTATCTTCTTTGAATATCATTGCTCAGCACTCAACTTCTTTGCTACACTTCAGCAGAGGTCAAAGTTGAATGGAGCAGGATTACTTCAAATGTCTTATTAGCTATGCCAGTTTATTAATAACTGTGCAGTCTTTGCCTTTACATGATCATTTTAATTCCTGTTCAAGCTATGATTCACAACTCTAAATCTACTTCTGAAGTGCTCTTACATAGAACCTTTGATCTCTGTCCTGTATTTGAGCAGTTAATTCTTCTTGTCTGAGTTCACAATCTTACATTTGTTCTCATTAAACAGTAATTTTTTTTTTCCCAGAGTACTTTCTTGTGCATCAGGATCCCACTGAACTCTAACCCTGTTTCCCAGGGTAGCAGCAAACACAGTCAGTTTATTGGCTTCTTCAAGCGCATTAAATACATTTTCTATTCAGTCCTCTAGGTCATTAAAGAAAATATCTGACAGCACCATTCCCTTAGAACTGATCTCCACAGGGCATTATCCAGTCCTTTTTTTATATATACCCAAAGCACTGTTAATGACTTCCTAAATACAGTTTTTCAATAAGTTTTGCAACCATCATATTTTAATTGAAATATTACTTAGTTTGATCATGAGAACTGAAAGTGACATAGTGTCAAAAGGTCTATAAAAGTCAAGGTATATGGCATGCACTCTTTCTCTGTTATCTTGAGGTAGAAAGAAACAGATTGGTTTTGATACCGTTTATTTTCTGAAATTATGTTTGGTTCTTACTCTCTTCCATGTTTTTTCTTAGATCCATTGAAGTAGTTTGTGTGATAATTTGTAGTATGATAAATAGTCACGATGCTTTTGGTCCATTCGTCGGAACAATTAGGAACAATCAATTTCTATATCATTATTTCTAGTAAATGGTAACTGAGAGCATGCACATAATCACTTGTAGCAGTGGTGGTAACGGGACCAACATTTTACCTACGTAGATTGTGTACATGAAAACGGTTACCAACAAAGCAAAATAACCTGGTCAGCTGTATAAAAATAGTCATTCACCAGATATGTCTGTTAGCTAATTTTTACTGTAAATGTAAATATGATACTGTAACAAGGAATGAACAATCTGTATCTAAAACTTAATTGTGTTTTGCTTAAGCTGTAGCATTAGAAGAAATGATTTGCTCTATTGCCATAAGTGAACTTTAGATCAAACCCCCTTAAATGAAGATAAACCCTCAGACTTTCAGAATTACCCTGGGATCTGCAACCTTGTACTTTATCTGAGTATTAGCCAGCCTTCCTCTTGGGAGATTCATAGCTATTACTATTCCAATAACAAACAGAAACTCAAGCAATTGATAGAATTGTACAGCAACAACTCTTATAATTGGATTGTCAATGAATATAGCCTAGATCTGCTATCAGTTATTTCCTGAGCCAGCATGGTAAATACGAGTTGTAAACCTTTAAGACCAGGTTCTGGAGATCATTTTCTGGGAGTTGACAGCTAACATCCTAGCTTAACTTTAATGTCTTATAATATCTATGAGCAACTGTGTCATGACTTAGTGCAGTTATTTATTACTCATGTGTTTTCAGATGGAGAAAAGAGTATTTCTGTGTGTTTGATGTTATTGATTATGTGTTTTATAATGTTGCTTGTTCTGAATTTCACAAAATATTATGTTGCAATGTTGATATACATCAATGAAAACATGTTGGTTTAGTATGAATATTATTTCTAAATATTCAATTTCAAATTTCTTAACAATTTGAGAATTTTAATTCCAAGGAATGTTATATTGTATACAACAGAATGATATATGTGTTGTATAGATGTTCAATGGCTGAACTCAAACTTCAGGGAAAATGTGAGGAAAATGTTGCTTTATTTCTGTTGTGATACTAGAACAAATACTTTTATTTATCAGTATTTACTTATTATATTTGATTTATAGTAGGTCAGTATGACTCAAAATAGAAAAAGATGTTATATTGTACTGACTTGATTAGACTTGTCACAGTTATAGAATATATTAGTTGCTTTTTAGTAACTTCAAAAAGATGTTATGAAGGAGATAGATAGGGTATACACATATCATCACAGATATACATCGTCCAACAAAAAGGCCTCTGCTAATGCTTTTTCTGTTTCTGCATGTTTGGCAGCTTTTCTTTTCACAAGACCACCTGACAAGATTATTTGCATTGCCACCTTCAAGAATAAATTATATACAGAAGGATATTCTATTAAAATACAAGAGCAAGGACATTCTATTAAGAAGAAGAGAATGCCATTTCTGTAAAACCTTTTTTCCAGTCAGGTTTTTTCTGCAGCATATATGGACCCAACTGTCCTTAACATAAAGATATTTTAGAGCAAACTGACATTAATTACTGCTCTTCTCACTGGTCTTTCACATGATTTTGAAGGTTCGAAGGCTGAAAGAATTTCTGATTGCTTGTCCACCCTCAGATTGTGTCAAGAACACAGTAGCTACATGATAGTAGCTATTGTTGCCTCATCATCTGCCTGAGCCTATAGCAAAGTAAAGACTAGCTCACATCTTAGAAAGATGCTGAAACCTGAAGTGGAAAGATAGATAGGGCACTTAAGAAGCCTCTGTGATACTCATCCTCACATGCAGTTTATGAGTGATTGTAGTTCTAACATCACTTTCAACATAAGAGTCTTACATACATTACATATATATATAAATATATATAAAATAGTCCAAGGCCAATAAAATTCAATAGAAACTGTGGACATATCCACACAGACATCTACAGATAGACCAAGTTTCTCAACTCATTATTCTGAGCTGATGAAATGTGAGGCACCTCCAGTCTTTCAGCTGCAGTCATAGGAGCATAGCAATGCCCTTAGTCTTGCATTCACTTTATCAGCATGGCCTTTTGGTCAACCTGAAACTATGGACAAGAGTTGTCTTGCACCTGAGAGGCTCAGAGTTAAAATCAGATATGTTCTTGATCATTCCTCGCCTGTCTCTATGAGCTTAACTTTCCCATTCAACAAAAGTATCCTTCAAGTACCATCCTGAGTACCGGCCTAATGGACAATAACGTAACCACTTCAAGTTAAAATCAGTATCAAGCTTGGAAATTCAGTGGCAATTAGTAATACTGGGGAGGTTCTTCCTAATAACTATCATACCAGAGTATTTGCACTCTTACACTTTCGTTTTGGTAGTTCCCCCGGATTTCTGATATTGCCTACAATTTTACTTTGTACTAATAGTTTATTTCATGTGCTTACTCTTCTGGGAGGCAAGTAAACAATACACCAGTGTCAAATACAAAAAGAGAAATAATATCCCACTCACAGGTATAAGAAATCAACCCTCTTTGTAAAAAAAACCCTAGCACAACCCACAAGAGGAATACTACTTCCTTGCAACTAAGTTCAGCTAGGGAATTGTGTTACAAAAGTTGTGATACTGCATTTTCAGAATAGGTGTATCGAGACTATGGCACAGATATTTGATTCAAAGCAAGAGTATAAAAATAATAATAAAGCAGGAAAATGTAATGTGCAAAAGTTAGTTAGTGTCTGTTTGAAACTGTTCTTGCAGCCTCATTGGGGAAATCCTTAACAATTTCCTTTACATGTGTAGACATAGGGATAATGCCCTGAGAGGGTATTCTGGCATTTTGAGTGCTGACTCTTGTTTATACAAGACGGCAACATTTAAAGAACACTATTGCTGCAATTTCCAAGATTTTACTAGATACTGCTGGGAAAAAAAAAAAAAAAAAGTGTACCTTACGATGGCACACTGATTTCCCATTGACGTTTCCACAAGCTTGAGCTGGTTCTGAGTGGCTCAAGATACAGCTGAGAGACTTTCTCAGTGCACTCTTGCAAACATATGGTGATTTCTGTCTTGTTGGATTGGCTCAGTTGCATAGATTACTCAGTGAAAGCCATCCCCAAAAGAAATACAGACCAGCCTGAGGACTTCCTCCTGCCCTGATGCAAATGAGCTTTCAGTGGCTTCACTGGGGATTTTGTGTGCACATAAAAATCTCAAGCTAGATGCCGGAAACAGCACACTTCCTTGCCTTCTCATCTCTCCTCTGCTGGCAGTACTGCCAGCAGCACTTCTCCAAAAACACAGGCCACAGATGACTCTTTGTCTGAACGTTTGTCAACACGCGGTTCTTCTTTGGGCGCTGCCATCTGGATCCGTCGGCACTTCCACAGGCAGTCGCGCTGTTGGCCCTGGGGTGGCCTCAGGGACTCTCCGTGGTTAAGATGACTTGTCAGATTAGATGCTGGTTATGGTTTGACTTGACTTTGATCTCAGGAGCCCATGCAAAATTTTCTTCTGTGGGAGGAAAGGTTTTTGCTATTTTTCATTTTGAGTTATGCACAAAGTATTTTTTGAAAAGAGGCTCACTGTCTACATACCGTTATTATGCAGAACTCTGACTGCTGTACTTGGGGGTTAAGTGATGTAGATCTTTGGTTATTCTGTAAGCATCCATTTCCATCCTCTTATTACTGTATATCAGAGAAAACGTAGAGAAAATCTTGCATTGCCTTTGCATTGTTTAACACATTCCTACACTGTCCAATATTATCCCTCTCCTATTTATTGCTGGTATGGAATTTGCATATCTCCAGTAAACATAAAATGTTTTTGTTGTCAAAGTTAAGCATTTTTGTTCTTTACATGTCTAATACTATTGGATTTATTTACAAGCAGGATTTTCTGTATTTTCTCCTATATTTCATCTTCAGAGATACGCACAATGTTTTAAGTCTGCATGCTGAAAAAAAAAGATACAAGATGGCTAAATAATTGACTATCATTGAGCATAGAAAGTATTGAAAAGCAAAATTAGAAGAAAATTGTGGGTTATAAAAACAAAGCAAAACAATAGGATTTGTTGCATATCATTAGGAGCATTAATGTTCACTAGACATTTTTCTTTACTTCATGTGCTGGACTCTATTATTTCTCAATATTACTTATTATAAAGAAAAAAAAAGTGTTATAAAAATGAGTTTTCTTCCTTTCAGCTCTCAGGGAAAATACAAGAAATAAGAATCCAATTTTTTTTGAGCAAGTATAAGGGAACAGTTTTTAAGCTGTTTACATCAAGGCAGAAATTCAATTCTGCTTGCCATCATAATTCGAAGAGATTTAATGACTTTATGATAATTTTGACCTGCTTCATTATTCTAATAGCAATGAATATAGCTTAGTGAATAGCACTCCTTTTAGTGAATAGCACTCCTTATTCTAATAGAAGTATTTATCCATATTTTATCCAAATACTGTGGAACCTTCTATGGTTACAAACCAAAGGAACAAATCTCCTATATCTCTTTGGATTGCACCTCATTTTCTTTTTAATCTCTTTAAGAGAAGCAGAAGGAAGGAAGAGGTATGAGGGTGATGATAGTGCAAGATAGGAGATGAGTGAGACTGCTCAGTGTGCCATACCCTTCCTCTCTGTGTTTCATATGATCCTACAGGTTAAAAAGCAAAAGCAAATTCAGAAAAATAATTAAAAGAAAATATATATCTATTGGCAGTTTAAGGCATTGATGGGAAGGAGGGTGCAGTCTGTTCTACTGAAAAAAAATATTTTATTATCAGCTCCCCAATAATTTTTTTTTCACCAAAATGCAACCCATGAAACTAAAGGAATAATCATAGCTCCAGATCAGTGTCTTTTTAGATAAAAAATCTTGCAGAAACAAAGACTACACACATTTAAAATAAAACACAGTCCCTCACAATGGGTATCAGTGCATGTTAATCGTTCAAATCAGACAGTGCTGACTAAATAAGCAAAGAAGCAAACAACCCATAAAGAGGCCACAGGTGTAGAGGTTACATTTTTTTAATCTTTTTTTTTTTTTTTTTTCCAGTCCATATAACTGAATTGAATGCAGTCTTGCTTCAGACTGTCAGGACCTTGGATTCCTTTTCCTGTCTGACTTCATGTTTCCTACTAGCCTCAGCCCTGGTTGACTCTGTTCTCTCTTCCTCCTACCAGTAGAGAGTGATCTGCAGTCCCACAGTGCAGGGTGACCTGGTGGCTCACGCTCCCCAGTGCAAAGGATCTCCTCTGTGCTGACAGCTCCTGCCAAGGGGTTGCACGCACACGCACCTACATTTGGTCTTTACACATATGTAATATCCATATGTGACATGCAACATAACATTCAGCCCACTGTAATATTTAAGATTCACTGTTAATATTTAAAATACCTTGTACTGCTGAATTAAGCTGTTTCGATAAGCCTCTGTTATCAGAAGTACTTTGTACTACTGAGTTTAATGAAGAAAAAAAAGGACAGAATCTTTCCAGACATTTGTACTGAAAATGGATAATACTAATATCTCACACTAAAGCAAACTAATTATTTCTACAGGGACCCTCATTTAGAGGAGTAATTTGCAAGTCACGTGGGAACATTTGATCTCCACATGCAAAGGAGGGTAGGGCTGTGCTAATTTCAAGCAGAGACAACCACGTAATTAATTGACCCAGCAGGCAAATGGAGTCCATTGAACAAGGGTGCCCAGAGCTGCTAGTGCCAGGGAGTGACCTCTCACATCCAATTTTACACTGTGATAACTAACAGGATGTCTTTGCAATTAAGCCTTTGTTCACCAAATTTAAAGGGAAAGCACATCTGCTGCTTCCCTCACCCACTTCCACTTTATTCACCCCCCAAATTACATCTATCTGAAACAGCATGGGCAGGCAGTGTGCAGGACGAGTGTCTCTGTTCCTCTGCTCGTGCATACGTCCTCCACAGGGACATCCTCGAAGCTGAAGCCTGGAGGCTTCTAGAAATATGTATGTATTCAAGTATTCCAAGGTCTGGAAATGTTACTATCTGGAATTACATTTGAATAGAGCAGTTTCAGTGCTTCTGTTTTCAAAGTGTGGCTACGTGGTTAGGGGTACCAATATTTTCTCTCCTCAAAAATGCTGTTTTTGTTTGTTTAGGCTCTGCTTCTTCAAGAGGTTTATTTGTGAAGGATGGTTGCATTATTTCCACTTCATTTCCTCAAGAATCATGTCACATTTTCTTTCCATGTGCTGTTCCCTACTGAGAAGTAAATCCTCAGAAATAATTCTGATCGTATCCTATTTTGTCCAAAACAGTCACCATTTATTAGGTGCAGTTTTCATTTTGACAGGAACAGTGAATAAGAATAGAGCTGCTTCCTGCCACCACAGTTCACATCTGTCTCCAAATCTTGACATAACAGGAGGACACTGTCCTGGTCTTTCTCTCTCATGCTCTATTTCCAAAACCATTTTATATAAAAAGTTCAGCCTTGGTCTGTTTGGACTTAGCCTATAGCTGTGACAACAAATCATGTCAAATTTTCACCTCAGCCTGTGTTTTCCCTTCACTTCTTTTAAAACAGTTGGTTTCTGCTTGGCTTACATAGTCTGCAGACTCGGGGTTATGATGTTAATATCATTTAGGATAGTTTTTAAGTGCAAGCAGGGAACAAGGAAAGAGTGCTCCTTCTCAGGGAAATGAGGATCTCACACAAGTAGATGGTAGAGTTCTTCCACATGTAATGTAGTAAGCAGTTTAACAACAACATAATAGACATTATGTAGACAAATCCTGAATATAAATACAGTACAAATATGCTGCAGCCGAAATCCATCAATGACAAACAGGCAAAGAAAGGTGTTTTTTATTTTAGCAATCTAAATCTCACCTTTAAAGATCACTAGCATGTTGCCAGTCTATTAAGGCAGATTTTTTTTCTAGGTTATCTAAGGTTCAAAGGTTAAATTTAAAAGAAGGTATCAAACAACTGCAAGAGAATATTGCCTCAGGGGTCTTCTTTTATTAACATTAATATCAAAATACCTTCTTCTGTAAGGAAAGTGTATATTGTTTCTTTACTGTTTATTGTTAAACCAGTTTTGCCTTGCTAAACAGAAGTCTCAGCTAACAGAAGTCTGAGCTGAGCTCTCTCTCTGACAATTTCTATTTTCTATTTTATTACATAATGTCTATGGCTCTATTACCTGATCAGAGGTAACAGAGCCTAAATTCTATACTGCATTGGGTGTTATCTCATGCCATCTAATGTGCTAAAATTTTACAGCTGTGATTCTGAAGGCTCTGTTCCACCACAAGCCTTTGCCTTAAACCCTAGGGCTCTATGCAATGGCTGCAGGGTGTAAGGGAAGAGAAAAGAGTGTTCTCCCTGCAAGACAGGACACTGAAGACCTTAATGCTGGAAGATGCTACAGATGAAACAGGTATTCTGCTATTCCTTTGACATTAATTTTGATACAGGTTGCTTTGCCTTTATTGTTTTTTAATTTCCCTTATTGACAAGTCTGCCTCTTTCTGCAGAGAACTTGAGCAAAAAATACTGTTGTAAGATTTTGTAAATGTTGTGACATTTTCAGAGTAACACAACTTTGCTTTGGACATATTTTTATATCCATATTTTAACAAGGCCACTTCACAGTCAGCAGTGCTGGAGGGAGAATAGGAGCTCTTGCTGTCACCGAACACTTCTGAAAGTCAGGCTGCTTCTGCAGATGACTGGGGAGACTTGCAAGTCACACAGTATAGTACTGAGCTTATGTCTGTATTAATAGATTAAATGATGCTAGGGGATGTGAAACTGTCCAATATCATTCTCTCAAACCATCCCTAGATGTAGTCTCAGAGTTAGCATAGGCCGGAGAGATTCCCAGTAAAGAGTACAATGTGGCCAAAATGTTATAGTGAGTGAGTGGGATAACACAGACATGGGCCAGTCTATACAAGTTGATTTTAGTGTCCATTGTTTTATCTACTATAATAGCCATCATCTGGAAGTCTTCTGGCTTGAAGACTGGCTTGAACAATCTTTGACTTTTTGATATGCCAGCTAATTGTAAGAATTTGGGAAGGCCTTTGGGACCTTCTGACAGATGGAACAACATCCTTTCACTCTTCTCACCAGAAGTAGTTCTTCTCGCTCTTCTCTGAACTGGCCACAGGCCTCATTCATTCTGCAGAGATACTCCTGCTCTACTTTGGCAGATGGAAGGTGGATTTGAGTCCAGGTATCCTTATCACTTGTTTTGCTTACACAGAAGCCCTTGATGAGTCCAGATCAAATCATATGAAATCCTGGAAGAAGAAAATTCAAGCACGCTCAGGACTTTGACAGCAAGCCCAAGCTGCTAGTCATGCAATCTGAATAGATCAGGCATCAGTAATGTTCATCACTACAGACCAGCTAGCAGTTTAAGCACTTTGTAGGTACGGTGGGTCCAAATATAACCAAATCAGATACCATCAGTAGGGCTTCATATTTTTAAAAACCTTATCTTTGGTAAATATCCTTGAGCCTTTATTTCTAATCCGTACCAGTAATCCCTGACCCTCCAGCCCCATGCACATGCATATGCACTTTTACACAGAAGAGGAAAGATAAGAATATTGCAGTTAAATTTAATGGGAAGGTCTATTAATCTAACCATAGTACAACTAGCTAACTTCTATTTCTTCTGTTGGTCTGAAAAGAGAGAGGAGAGCGGGGAGAAAATGGATTAGTAGGATCTGACAAGGGCATAGAGAAGGGCCTCTACTTTATTCAGCTTCTTCATGCCTTTAGGGTTTTATTCTACCAAAGAGTATCACACAGATAACAACATCAGCAGAAATGGATAAGGGTTTTAACTTCCTTTTGGTTAAAAAATGTAGAACCTGAAAGGAAAAGACACATCAATGGCCATTAGCCTTCTCCTTTCCGATCTCACCTTTGGGGTCACTTGAAGAAGTTTATTCTATAGTTATTGCAGACTGTCTCACATGCCTGGAAAGATGAGGCATCAATGAGATATAGCATCCACGTAAAAATGATAGATTGCAGTGACAAGCTGGTATAAGTAGCTTGGGAGATAGTGAAATGAAATCTCTTCAGAAAACAGAGTGCACAAAATAGTTCTGGTAAAAGCTGCCAGTGTCACAGAACGATCTCACACATCTGATTCCCTAACAGTGAATACAGATGGGGCTGCACAGTGTCTTATAGCTGGTAGGTTGCTTCCCTTGCAAGACCAAATGTAAGAGCTGAATCAGTGACTGGGACAGATAATTGTCCATGATCCTGACACTCCTATCCACTTACTCTGTCCAGATATCCTAGGAAAAAGAGATAATCAGGAGGAAACAAGACAGCATAAATGAAGATAATGATACAAACTTCCTTTGGAAAGTGCTTTCAGATCAAAAAGCACTGTGTGAAAGCTAAGCCTAGAAATATTAGTAACATAATTTGTCATACTAATGAGTTATGGTTTTTGAAAGAGGAAATTCAGACTCCTTGCAATATTTAAAAGAGGAAAAGCTCTCTTGAGGGAACAGGACAGAACTATACCTTGCTTGCAAAAGCAGCAATAACCTGCAGTGTTTAGAAATTTGCCTAAAACATGTTAATAATCAGCATTGCATTAACTCAGTTGTTTTTTACATCTTTTACTCTCATTTTAAAGTCATCTTTGAAAGTAAATGACATCATGGCTATACCAGCTGGAGAACGGCACAAACACAGCGTCCTGGAACAGGAGTGCCAGACTGCAGGGCAGCTTTAATTAATAAATGGTTTGCCTTGCCAGGCACAAAGCAGTTGGGTATTGACCCGCCGAAAAAAGGAACTCTTCCGTGAGTAATACAGTACTAATTAAAGAATTGTATACGTGTGTTGTGAAATTGCATAGCAGGGAGCCGTTGGAAGTAGGAAGGTTGTTGGGATTTTGTTTCTTTGTTTACTGCTTCTTCCTTTATTTCTTTGTTGTGCGCTTTTCAGTCTGAAGCCATAAGGATAGCTAGGAGGGAGTTTTCCTGTTGCAGCAGAGAAGGCTCCATCACAGCCCTCCTGCATGTGATACACTCACTTTCCACAGCCACTCTTTTGGGTAACGTGCCAGCCCCCAGCACTGCTGAAGCAAAAAAGATTAAAGGGGTTTATAGATTCTTTTTGGAGGCATGTTGAGCCTTTTGTGTACTGCAGAGTATAATTTGCCACTAGAAAGTTTATTTACAACAATCCTATGCCAGCCTCTGTTAAACTGAGAATCGGATATTATGTTCCATCCTGTGCACGTTCACTTGTGCCTGTACATGGGAAAACCTGTCAGTGTTCATTCTGTAATGTGATATTTGTCATATGTGATTTCTCTCTCTTGTGCACACACATACTTTTTTATCTGGTGGTAAAATCCCTGTTGGAATCTCTAGAGTTTCTGCTTTTTCAAGTCTACAGAGCCAGATAGTTCTTATGATTCTTTGATGTCGGAAAGTCTGAGGTCCGAATCACAACACTAAAATACTAATACTAAGAAATTCCTTGTAATCTGCATTTTTGTTTTATTTACTTATTTTAAAAAGAAAAAAAAAAAGTTTCACAGAGCTTATTGAACAGCCCTGCTGACTTTAAACCTTTAATCTTACCACATATGATGCAGAGACCAAAACTTTTATCTTGGCTTGTTCTGCACAGACAAACTTCTGGCAAGATAGTGTTTGTCTTAGTCTTCCCCTACATCAGAAGACACTAAAGTCCACAACACTCAAAACAGACTCCGTTCTGCCGCTCTGTCTGCAGATAATGCTTGTTTAGTGTTTACTTTTCCAGAAGACACAATTCTAAAAGTAAAATAATGTAAACACCAGAAAACATCTTCAATACAAAATATGTTGTACAAATTAGCAGCAAAAGATGTAGATGATAATAATAGTAATATTCTGTAAGTAATTGTAAAGTAATCCTTGCCCCTTTTTACTCATAATTAAAGTATACTTTGGGATTTGATCATTCTTCTTTCATGATTCCAGATGCTTCCACTATGAGGTTTCTCATATTTTGCCCTTTGTCCCACCTACACCCAGCTTTATTCATGTGACAAAGCGACTCATTCACAGGTTCAATTCAAATCAGAAAAATGGTCATTTTTCTTTCAACACAAACATGCATACTTTCTTGATTAAAAAAATCTACTTTCTTAGTTCCTCATTTCATGTTTTTCCCCTTCAATTAGAAGGAATTTTCCCCTTCAATTAGAATTGATATTCTAATTGTAAATTGCCTCCAAAATATCACCCTGAAAGTATATGTTATTCTTAAAAGTTAAATGAGGAGTTATAAAAGCCCTTCCCACATACGTGGGTTTACTTGGGCAAGGAATCCAAATCAAAACATAACATTAGAAACAGGATTCATTCAACCAACTGTAACCCACTGGAGTGTACGCATCTAGATATAAGCGATTCGATTACCCTTAGGTACTTCTGGATCTGTTGTAGACAACTACTTACATGTCATTTACAAGTGCTCCCTTGACTAGTGACTCTAAGTGAATAGCTCAAGCTCATGTCCTTATGCTTGCAACCTCTCATGTCCAGGTTACACACTTAAAATGATGGCATATTGTAGTAATTAAATTGGAATCATTAGCAAGGGTGTATTTGCTTCCACAATTGCAGCAATTGAATTACATTTCTGCCATAAAATTGGTCTCTGTTAAATGAAGTGGTGTTTTTCCTCCTTCAAGGTACTACAAATTTCCATGGCCTACTTGCTGTGTGCTCAAATGAAAAATGCTAAAAACATATTTTAACAACTAGGCCCGCAATTCATCTTGGATTTCAGCAACTCTCCTGCTTGCTTTTCAGTCCATCTATCAGCATCTCTGCAAGTTCTCAGAAGGTCAATGGTGTCAAAAGGTGAAACCTTAAGCTCAATGAGAAATTAACAGTTACACAGGTACAATAACGCAAAATTTGATCTATAGAAGATGCATAAGATGAAGAGCACGTCACCCAGGCTGAGGCTCATCAATTAAAAATGCAAGGCAAGATTTACAGGGAGAGTTTGTATCATGTCTAAGACTTGTTATTTTGCTATTTTAGGATTTCTAACACAAGTATTTTTATTGACACATACAGTTAAAAGGAAATAGTTTAAGGATATTTTGCTGTATAAAGTTATGAAAGATGGAAAGAAATCTTCAGATTTATTATTAAAGGAACATAGGCATGGCATTTACCAAACACTTACCCATTACTGAGTCACAGGCATATATTGAAACTCTGTTGATAGCAGTGGAGAGCATAAATTCTGCAATTACAGCTCAGCACAAAACTTGCTAACTGCAATACCTAATTATAGTACATACACACACACACAAAAATGCCACTCAAACAAGTTTTTATCCAATGGATATTGAGAACAAAGAAACAGCTTAATACTTGCATAAATCAATATTAACAGGAAATTCACCATTGTCATTCCAAAGATCTACTTTGTTGTCATGGAGTCTGTTCTCATGCCCTGTATCTCAGGTGTGTTAGTTTTAATATGAATAAATTGAAAACATATTGCTGAGAAAAAAGCAGTTTATTAGAAGACTGGCATAGCAATTTCTGTTTGAGATATATTTCTACTAAAATCCTTGAAATTGATCTGTAATAGGAGAAGGAATTAGGAGTTTGACTTCCAAACTTCAGTTTCAGCCTGAACCGAAACACTACTACAGATACACACAATAAGTGCTATGCATAGAGGTGTAACTGGTCTCTCTCAAATCCTCCAACAGTCAGCAGAGGAAGATAGAAGTTAAATGTGGTTCTGAGCTTTGGTCCTTACTTTTACTCACCATGAGCCACCGTCTCTAGATGGTGGGTAATGGCCATAAGCTGGAGCACAGGAAGTTTCGTCTGCAGGTGAGGAGGAACTTCTTTACTGTGAGGGTGACAGAGCAGTGGAACAGGCTGCCCAGGGGGGTTGTGGAGTCTCCTTCTCTGGAGGTCTTCAAAACCCGCCTGGATGTCACCCTGTGCCACATGCTGTAGGTGTGCCTGCTTGAGCAGGAAGGTTGGACTAGATGATCTCTAGAGTTCCCTTCCAACCTTGAATATTCTGTGATTCTGTGATTCTTACTAGATAGCAGTCATACCACAGATGCCTATAGGAATACTAGGCATTTAAAAATGTCTGGTGTTTAATTGTGTAGCTGGGTGGACCTCGCTTTTAAGAAAGGATTTTGTAAAGCTGCATGCACCATGAAGGAGCACAGCATGTCTCAATGTCTCTCTGGTTCAAAAGAAGTTGGTGTCATATGCACTGCACTGTTTGCCATAGCAGTCTAGTTCTCAGCATGATCATACTCTCCTTTGGCCAGTCTCTAAGGCATTAGAAAGTTATTGTATTCAAAGATCGCAATGGCAAAGGAGACCAAGGTGCTTTACGTTTTTGACTTATACACCCAGAGAAAAAGATATGCAATGTTGGAGCCAAGATCTAAGACTATTGAAAATAGTCGTCTTTCAAGAACGGCGATTTTTCAAAATAAATGCCCTATTTCCTGATAACTCCTGAAAAAAATCCAAATAAGGAATTAACTAACTAAGCTTTGCTTGTTTTATTTAAAGTGTTGCATTTTAACATACACTAACAGCTGTTTACTTAGGCTTTAGTATTAGATATTTTAATGTTGATCTTACTGAGACATGGAAAGTTCATCTTTCTGAACTTAGATTTTGTGGGGATCTCTGAAAAAAAATAAAATTTCAACTTTTACTTCAATCTATATAGAAAATATTGTTTGAAACAAATATCTTTTAAGTTCAACTTTAGCCTGTAATCCTTTGTTCCTCAATTTCTTTCATACAAAATATGAAAAGTAATACTTTGTTATGGCTGGCTATGGAGATACCTTACAGAGTGTGCTGAATTCTGCTTCTTTGTGTTCTATCTGCCTCTCACCTTTATTCCTTTCTATGTACTTTATATGACTTTGGGCTCATCCTGAAGCCTTTGAAGACAACAGTAAAAGATCAGTGGGAGCAGAACTAAGGTCTAAAGCTCTCTGTACTAGAAATGACAGCACATGAGCTGATTGATTCATCCACAAACTACCCTTTGGCTTCAAGGACGCTCCATTTAGAGACAACATTCCTCCTGTGTGCTATCAGTGGCAGGATCATGGCCATAGGCTTTCTGTAAGTGCTTTGGGCAGGGAAATGTCTCCCCGCATTTATCTGAAAAGTGACATTAAAAACCAAGTATGTTGTGGCAATGAAGTAATAATAATGCTGAATTTTAACCAGAGTGCACATTTTGCATTCTTCCCCCTCCAAATGCTGTGTACATTCTCAAATGCATTATGTGCAGCCAAGTTCGAGGCTTTAAAATCTGCCCTTGAGAAATATCTGCTAATGGTGTACTTTAGCTAAGTGAAAATTACTTACAAAAATATACCTCATAAGGTTGCTGTGTTCTTTATCAACTTCAGATCCCCAGGTGCAATTAATTGTAATACACTCTGCTTAGAGCATTGGCTTATTCAGTCCACACTTTTACAATATTGTTCACATTGATTTCAGAGTGTGAAAGATACCGTGACATGGTTACTTATAACACCAGTTTAATAATTAATAATTTATTTTGAAATAGAAATAACTAGTGTTCTTCAAAATCAAAGAATTTCTCTAGAATACAAGTTGCCTGTACAGTCAAGTTCTGCCAGTAACTTATGCACTTACCACATTGTTTTTTTGCTCACTGTATAGACTGCTTTAAAGCAAACAATTATTAAAAAACAAATAAAAATATCTTTCATGCCTGGTCTGAACCCACACAGATTTTCAGATCATGAGTAAGAGAAGAAACAGGATTTGGAAGACTCAATCAAACATTCGGATGCTAAGATGTGTCACGGTCCTTTCATTTGGCTTACCCTGCAAAGCAACTGTTCCTCAATCTCCCTATAGTAAAATCTTTAGCTAATAACCCTTCAGTAAATTGGAAACTATGGTCTCTGAAGGCAATCATTCTCTTAATAAAGGAGGCTAAGAAGTTTGCCTTAAGGGACCCATAAAAGCTGCTATAATTATCTAATCTAAAAGTTGTTATTGCTGTCTATAAAGGTATTATTATATAAACAGATGAAAATGTCTAGTAGATTTTAATATATTTGAAGAGCAAGTAGTAGATGACATTTCTTGCATGACACACAAGTATAAAATATATTATCCGTAATAGCAGTATACTGTTTCCAATCTAAACCTAAAGCAACATTTAAAATGACATTGAAAATGCAAACATCTACCTCCAGAGTGTTTTATGAATGCTGGAGTACAAAGTATATTAGCTGATCTGCTAGGGTCTGGAATTGGTTTTGAATCACCTTCCCCCAAGCTGGAAAGGTGTACTATATCACTCAGTGGGTTATAGGATAAGTGATTGCAGAGATCAGAGGTATAAAAGTTAGCATTCAATTCTAAATCTTTAAATAGCCATGACAATAGTTATGCCTGAAAATTCCCCTTCAGTTTGAGGGGGAGCTCTTTGGAATAAGTTGTACTCAGTTTAATAACAGAGCAGAAACAATAAGCAGCAGAAACAAATGTTGAAATAATTTTTCTTTTCTTGTGAGAACTTGTTCCACATCACACAGAATCACAAAATCACAGAGCGGTTCAGGTTGGAAGGGACCTCTAGAGACCATCTAGTCCAACCCCCCTGCTGCAGGAGGGACACCCAGAGCACGGGGCACAGGGCGGCATCCAGGCGGGTTTGGAAGATCTCCAGAGAAGGAGACTCCACAGCCTCCTTGGGCAGCCTGTGCCAGGGCTCTGGCACCCTCACAGGAAAGAAGTTCTTCCTCACATGGAGATGGAACTGCCTGTGTTTCAGCTTGTACCCATTAACCCTTGTCCTATCACTGACCACCACTGAGAAGATTTTGGACCCATCCTCCCTACATTCTCCCCTCAGGTACTGTTTGTTTTGTTTTGTTTTGTTTTGAATTTGCTAAAAATTACAGATGTACAATCTTTAGCCTGAAAAACTCCACTGAGCGGGAATCCAAATCTACATGCTCTGAATTGCTCTCTGGAATAAACTGCTTCGTTCCATCAGCTGCACTGGTCAGGGAGATGAGGTTTGCAAAATTAAAGTAGTCTTTTAATTGAGCTCATAAGAAGCTTGACTTTCTAATTATTTTTCTCTAATTTAGTTTTGCCAAGTAGGTCTTCAGGGATACATTCTTAGCTCCTACTACTATGTTTCTACTAAACCTATGACATAAATACTTGACTTCTACTAGAATCTGCAATGTAAGAAGTGTTTCATGTGGTACAGTTTCCTCATAATATCTATGTAGTTGCTTATCTGTAGGCAGTATTACTTGAGTGAAAGTATGACTAGAAATGTGTGAATAATATTCATAATGTTTAAGGACAGATTCAGAAAAGTCACTCACTTTGGCAGTATCACTCTTCTTTTGTGTTTTGTGTGAATATTCCAAAACTCAGGATGGTAGAAATGTTGCCCAAAAGAAAAAAAGTGGATTGGAAACAAGAAGGAAAATACGGATGAAAATAATTATCGTGCTTTAATTAGGAGTCTTCATAGTGGAAATCCAATCCTGTGAGTTGTGTTTATTTAGTTAGCAACAAAAAATATACTACACGATCAATAGAGCCAACAAAATAAATCAGATTTTAAATATTAAGTATCGTGAATTATTCTTGAGTTTGGGAATCTCAGAAGTTACAGGGATTAGTTTCATCTTGATTGACTGTAGACATCTAAAATGCAGGTATGTAAGATCAAATAGACTTTCTTTATTCCCACTCTGTGGTAAGTGGGGAGAAATAACCAGCTTCAGAAGCAATACACTTACCTCCTAATTAGGCTTAGCTCTTTTCCATCAATGTTTGATTCTGTAAAGATACAGCAATATTGCTACAGTCATTTCACACTGATACTTTTGGCCTTCTACATATTGCTTCATTACAAATCTTCAAAAAAGTTTCCTCCACTTGATCTACCTAAATTTTTATAGTGAAAGTGTGTTGTTCATAACTACTACAAGTCTTTGTGAAGAATTTTCCAATTTTATTTGCCAAACAAACAGAAAAAAAACTAAAGCTCTGAGAAAGGTTAGGATTTCCCAAGCGCAGAAGAGAAAATCTGTCAGAGAAAAATATCTAATCACAAAAGAGTAAATAGTGCCTAACTTTTATCACTCATATAACACCAGGGAAGTGGGACAGCATACATATAACAAGTGACTGGCTGCCACTGGCTACTTTGTGATTCCAGCAGCATATTTTACTTTCTATGTTTTGAGGAATGCTAAGCAGGTTACAGCCTTCTCTTCTGCGTTCTTCCAGCTCACCCTTTCCTCACTTCCAGCATGCTGCTTCAAACAGGACACAGATTTGTCATCTTTATTTTTGGTAAGTGCTTAGCTTTTGAATATTTCATTTGCCCTCTCGAAGCAATACTTATTCTGATCCTTCCCTGCATTTCAAAGGATTATTCTGGACTGGATTCAGAACCTCCAAATAATATACGTGCACAGCTGAACAGATATTGCTGGTTGGAAAATGTGTTGTTCTTGATATGAGCAGATGATGAGATCAGATTGCCTAAAAAAATATCCCCATGATTTTGAACAGTGCTATTACTTTACCAAATTAAAATTGCTGATCAGTTATTAAAAACAACATTGAGGATTCATTTTTCTCATCCTGTTTCCTGCAATGCATTTTTATCACTTTCAGCAGAATATGAAAAAAATATATATAATTATTCAGGATTCAACCCTGTGGCTTCTCTGTCTAATTCCATCAGATCTGACAGTCATCCATAACAAATATTTCATATTAAGGTCCAATAACCACAGAATGAATATTTTATTTCTTTACAAGGAAAGTTCTTTTCCAATTCCTACTAACTAGTATTTGATTAATGCTTGAAGCATAAAGATTACGTTCTTCTTTTGCTTTTTGTTTTGATTTCTCATAAAGTTGTTTAGCTATTTTACTCTGTCAGATACACATAGTGCATAGACACATGTATCTCTCTTTGACTGTGTGAGGCTTTTTTTTTTTTCTATTATCTTAAAAGAGAGAGAGAATTACAAAAAACTTGTGAAAATTTGAGACAATACCCAAGCTACTGAAAAGACATTCTAAAATCTCTCTTTCTACATGAGGAAGGAACTTACATGGAGGGAAACTGGGAGCCACTGAAGCCTCCCTTCATTTAGGCGCTTATCCTTAATGGTATTTCAGAGCAGGGTACATAGACCTCTTCCCAGATCATTGCAGGTTCTGATTCTGCCTCCTTTCTCCCAGTTGCCTGCCTTTCTGGAGGGATGTGGGGAAATCACAGTGTCTGGATGGCAGGCGTGTCTGGATGGCAAGGCGTGCAGCCAAGGTGTGCTGCTACTAAAGCCCCAGGAGGGACCGTCACCATCCCACCTCATCTTGCCCCTACAGAACCTGTCCTCGGTGTTCCTACCTGGTGACACAGGCTCTGTGTGCTTGCACCATGTGTTAAATCTTTCCACTTCAGTCAGCTGGCCTGTTATTCTGCCTCACCACATTCAACTCCTGCATGTGTCCCAGGGAAAACTCACCATCCTTTAATCCCTACCCAATCCCTACCCATTGACGAGGATGCCAGAACACTCATGGGGTCCCTGCACCGACAGTTTCACCAGAATAGGGAAGCACCTCAATGCTTAAGCGTTAAGCAGTCTACAAACCAACTGTGATAAACACAAAGGTTATCGTGCTTATAGGAGCAACCTAATTAAACCAATCTGCACGTATGTCTGGAAAACAAAAGGTTGCACGTTTTTTCCCCCTCTTTTTTTTTTTTTTTTTTTCTATTCAGGAAAATGAACAAGACAGAAAAGCTGCAGTTGTGCAGTCATGGACGATACAGTGTTTATACAGTGATAACATGAGCTGCAGTGTTTACTGATGTACTGTGAAATTTCATGCAGCTTTTTTTTTCATTAAAAACTTGATAGCTCCATTGGAAGAAATGAGAACTACATGTTAATTTGATAAATATTTTCTGTCATCTCTGTAAGACAGGGTTTGTTTTTTTTTTTTTTTTGCATGGTTTTCATTGAAGCAACAGAGCAGAAATATCTTTCTGTGTTTCAGAACCATTCATCTTCATTAGTCTGTTAATATGCTGTGCCATTACCACATCTCCAATCAACCGAAAAATATCCTGAATAGCAATAAGAGGATCAGCACCTTCTAAAATAATTGTTTGATCAGGTATAAAGCGTCTCTTTCATCGGGCATCTTTATGTTAATGACTGGGTTTAATTAGACTGGTTAGAAGTCAGAAAGAAGTAATTCATTCTCAGCATAATAAACTGCTAATTACTAAGTGCACAAAAAGGTTATGGATAAAGAGGACTTCTGCTAGCTGTTAAAGCACACAACAGAACAACTTGCATTCTTCTCACATTTCCTGCATTTATTGCAAACAATCGCAAGGCTCTTTCCAAGCGTTATTGCACTCTCTCTCATTACACTACTCTGAGATAGAGAATCAACTTTAATGTCAACAGTGCCATTTCCACTTACACAGAGAGTGTTGTGGCATTTTAAACAACCTTCTTAAGGCTCATCATAATAGACCATCAATATCTCTATTTTTCTGGAAAAAAAAAACTTTTTTTTTTTTTTCCTCATTCAGAAATCAAACAGTAGACATTCTTCAGAAATCCTTGAAGAATAAAATTTGCAAGCATTGTTTGGGAAATTCTTTTCATTTCAAGATGTCAAGATTTGGGGTTAGACAATGTCAAAGTAACCATGATTACTATAGAGAGTGACATTCTAATAGATGTTAAAACAAAGGTAGCTGCTACTTAACAATCCTTTAAACATTGTATTTTCCTTTTTATATCAGAGTATTTCAAATTTCCATTGCAGTGCTCCACTTCTTTGTAACACATTACCCCATTTAGTGTAGAAAAACAGACCACAAATAAACCTTTCTGGAGATATTTGCTATTTTCCTGTTAGTCATTCTTAGTGTGAAAGCTGGGGATGCTACTGTAGCTATTCAAGTCTCTGTGGCCTGAACTATGAATGTGCCTTTTTCTCAGCTTTTGTACTGGTGTTCTGTATTTAGACTGCTGAAGTCAGTAGAAATGTGGATGCACAATTTCATCTGATATAAAGAACATGTCCAGAAGGATAGAAGAGCTTAAGGACAGTGAATTCATTTGGATCTTTGTTTTGTGGAAATGCAAGACCAGAAAGTATGTGTACAAAAGCCCAAAAGTTTGAAAAAATGCTTCATTTACCCTTTTTCAATGTACAGCTATAAAGACATACATTAGGATTTCTTCAGTATGGGACTTTTCTCTCTTTTTGTTTTTTTTTTCATGTTTCAAGTGCTATGCTTGTGTTAGCCTCCTGCAAGGTCAATGGCACAGTCTTCTCTTCCCACAGAATAGTTCAGCTAGAAAGGGACCTCAGGAGGGCTCAAGTCCAACACTCTGCCCAAAGCAGGGCCAGCTCTGGGGGTCCTACTAGGCTGCTCAGGACTGTGTCTTAGACCTTAGCTCAGAGCTCTGGGTCTTGAAATACAGCGTAAAATTGTGAGTCACTTGTTCCATTGCCCAACAATCCTCATGGGGAAAACACTTTTCCTTATATGAATGAATTTCCTTATATATGTTTTTTCTTGAACCTGTCATTTCAACCTCTGCAGGTTGTCCCTCTCCCTCCTGCCACACACCTCTGTGAGGAGCCCAGCTCTGCTTTCTCAGAAGCATTCTCTTAGTATGAGAAAGCTGCCGTTAGGTCCCAACCCAAGCCTTCAGCAGCATGTTAAAGGAAGGCATGCAGGCCACAAAGAATAGAATCCACATTATATTGGCAAAATATTTTCTGCTATTAAATCTCTTTTAAAATGATGAATTCCTGTGTAAAGCAAGCCCCACACAGTTTTTGGCTTTGAATTAGGGAAAAGCAACCCACTCAAACACAAAGCAGATAAAAAGAGTGTGTCTAGTTGAGATTTCTCCCAAAAGACTAATTGAAATTATAGTTCTAAAATCATCACATATATGGTAATTATTAGTATAAAATTTTGTTATTACCATTGGGAGGTATACTATACAACTATAGAAAAACACAAGGGAATTCCTAATGTCTCATTCTTTCATACTAGGATACATCTGCACGGCAATCTAATGAATCTGTTTTCTCCCAGGTGCCTGTGAGCAGATCAATGTGTCTGACCCTAATCACAGGTAAATTAAAAACAGCAGGACAAATGTAAAGGCATTATTGATCCTTCACAAACTTAAATTTATCATTTCACATAGATTATTTTTCAACTATGAATTCAGACAAAAGGTACAACATAAGTAGTGTATTAGTTTTTCAAAATAAATTTATACAAAAATAAAAGGTATTTCAAGTTATATTACTTTAGGGAAGCTATCTGAAAACTGACTTCACCTGAACAACAGATCTATGCTCTTTGGTCTCTTTGACTGTATTAAATGCAATGTTTTATTCAAAATGTAGTTCATATTCAAAGTATTATTATTCCAACTGTCATATTTGTTTTGCTACTATAGTAACAAAATCAGGGGAAAAAAAAAAAAGAATGGCATTAAGAAACCATTTTTTTTCCACTGAGCCACAGCATAAAGTCACAAAGGAAATCCAGGATATAAATTCCATTAGCAGATAGCAGGCTTTATATACCTATCTCTCACATGCGATGTTAAATATATATCCTATTACAAAATCTCTGATGTTTTGTTGCTAGAAGCACTAATTAAACAGGCCTCTGTTGAAGAATATATCTCTAAAATGAGTGAACACTCTAATTACATTGTTGTTGTCTAGACACTTTCATTAAGTATAGCATCCTAGTAGTACTTCCCATAAAACATTGCATTCTTGCTCGCACTGGAGCATATCAGGAAGAGAGCCTTGCCACCCATTTCCCTTCTCTTATTTTCCATTCCCAATACTGAAAGCTATTCTCTACAGAAATGACACAAGCTTTAGAAGTAACAATAAGAAAGGCAGATATATAATAAACACTTAAGAGACTTCTGGAGAAAGTAGTGGGAAAACAGGAAATGATTTGGTAGGTAGCTGGAGGGTTTTACCAGTTATTATCATCAAAGAAGACAGATATTGAAATCATAAAGCATTCTGATAATCCAGAATTCAGTCACCTGCCTGCTTGCCTTCTATCAGTTAAACTAAAGCAAATAGCAAACCCAGGAAATCTCACTACATTGGGTTGTACCTCAAATTATTCACCATGGTGGATTTAAAGACAGAGAAAAAATATCAAAAAAGCATACCTGCAATATTCCTCAGTATCTCTCAGCTTTTATATACATATATAAATATATGTACATATATATATATAAATATTATATATATATACAAATATATATACACACACACATATATATTTATTTATTTGTCACTTTGGAGGCCATATAACAAAGCTCAACTGCTTTACAGCACAAGGGAAATGCAGCCCCTTGCGTTCAGAGGATTTGGGCAATGCTGAACCAAGACTCCCTCTGACATCCCTGTGATGACTACTAAGCAGAACTTGCCTGTTTTGCCCTGATACCATTTTAAGGCAAGGCAGGTTTTAAGCTAAGGCAATGCGAGGCTGGTACCACACAGCTCCACTAAAGCACAGTACACAAAGTTTCAATATATATCTCTCAAAAGTCAGATCTATCAAAGGACTACGTCTTTAGTGGCACTATCACAGCGTGATGATTACTTTGAGATGGCTCTTTTGGAAGAGCAGCAGATAGATTGTTTCATACATATGTACATATCCATACTCATATATACATACGGATATACATATATAGATTGTACAAGTTGTTTAAATAATGTATATGAAAGCCTTCTTTCTTTCTGTAGATAAATATTAAAGAGAAAAGTTATTTTAATCTTTGCATCCTCATGTCTCTTTTTGTGATTTTTGCATTTTGCTTTCTCTTAATAATGATTTATAAAGAGATCCCTTGACTAATATGTTTTAATTCAATGTTTACACGGTAGGGAGTTTGCTCCCATTTTGCACAATAAAATTTCTTCCCATACAGTACAACATTAGGATTAAAATGAATGTCATACTTTCCTCAGGTTTATTGAGTTTTGGGGTGTCTCTCACTGAATTTCTCACCTTGTATCCAAGATGAATTCTTTTTTCCCTTGAGAGCATTGCACTTGTACCTTTGCAATCCACTTAACCGAAGGAGGCGGCCCAGGACGCCTCCTATGGAAAGAGTAGATTGTTCCAGTCAGACTTAACCAAGTGAGCAGTGTGGACCCTTTCTTACAAAAGCTATCATTTCATTTATTTAGTCCTACTTAGAAAATATCTGGCACTCGAGCAGCCCTGACATAGCTCTTCCACTCTGCCTGACATGACAAACCCTGAGCAGAGTTTATATCTCTCTGGGGCCCAGGTTGCCCTTCCTGCACATCACAACTTGCCTCCCAGCCCCTTGGCCAGCCCAATGGCTCCTTGGCTTGTCTGCAGCAGTCATACCTCTGCACTGAATGCATTTCCCTCTTTTCCTCTGGAGCGTCATCAGCACCATACCTGTTCTTCCTGGTCACCTCTTTTCAATAGTTGTTTTTTTCCTCTTCTGTACTGCTTTGTAACTCCCCAATTTCTGCCCTTGTTTCTCCCTGCCCCTTCTCCTGCCCATATTCAACCCTCTGCCTCATCATACTTGTTGTAGGGCACAGCAGAGCACAACCTGGGCATGATTATATTCTGACAATGGCTTTTCCACAGTTTCAGGACCATAGATGTCATCTGTATGTGCCTCAAATTCCATGATGATGTGGTGATTTACAGAAACTTTTTAACTGTGCTCAGACTCCAGGTATTACATTGGATGTGCTCTTTGAATCACCAGGTCAAGTGAGAGATAATAGTGCTCCTATATACTTGATATAAATTATGTAATCCATTAAAATGTGAGACATAATCTACTGGCAATTATGAAGCATAGACCACACTACAGATTGAAGAATCACAAGCAAGAAGTGTGGAAACAGATATCAAGATCATGAACAAATCACATAGGTGCTAAACATCCTCATCTTCAGAAAGTAAGATATTAGACTCATGAAGGGTATATTTGCATTTCACATCTATGAGATTAACAATAAACTCCAATTCATTGAAGCAAAAGTAGATTTGTTTGTTTAAGACTGCTTTGCAGTTCATGATTCAGCAGAACTTCAGGCCACTTGTTTACTCATACTTGTTCTCAAGTATATTTACACAGAGTGAAAATCTTTATCTTAATTCTTGCACTGGTTGTGAAGTCAGCAGTTTCTCATTCTCAAATTCCTCTGATCTGAAAAGTGATTAAAAAATATTGTTGTAATGTCCTTTCTTCTTTGTCTCTTCTGGCTTTCTGATATCAATATAGTTAACAGATTTTCTTTAAGCGCTGAATCCCTCACATCTTCAAAAACAACAGTTCACTCTACAATCACTGAAAATGTGTGTCTCTGAAGCATGATCAGCAAATGAAAATGTACTTTACAATTCAAGGGGAAATGTAAGTTTCATTTTTAATTTACCCTTGGTTCAAATGAGATAGTTAGTTCTTGCTTCCAGAGAATTTGACTTAAAGTATTAGTAAAAAAAAAAAAAAATAAAAATCACCAAATTCCCAAAAGGAACACAGAACTAGTTTTTGAATCTGTTGCTTATTGTATAACTTTTACTTTCTTGAGAAATGGGTATATTTTTCCAAAGGAAAAAAATTTGAACAAATTCATCAGCTAGTGAAATTGGCTTAGTTCCATTTTGTATGGTGCAAATCAGTTTACTTGAATGGGGATAAAAGTATTCACATCACATAAAGAACACAGTGTAGAAAGTACCTGGTCCACATCATCCTTATTAGACAAAAGATGAAAAGTAAAGATAAAGGAGAGAGACAATAACATTTTGAGTTTGATTTTGGTTTTTTTTTTAATAGCAACTTTTCCCATCAGAAGTGCCTTTTCACAGGTAGTAACATCTGAGATGTTCCTGAATGCCAGTGGAAAAATATTGGAATAAGAATTTTTTTCCAGTCTATTTAATGTACAGTTCAATGTTAGTTCCAACAAACTAAATTTTGCTCCTTCCCTTAAGATCCAATGCAAAGAAGCCTCTCATAACACATACTGACTGTATGAAGGATATGTTGTGGACAAGTACAAATTATTTCACTTCAGAAATCTAGTAACTTGAACATACACTTCAGATAATATTAACTTGTCTGTTACAATTGTATGAAGTAAGAAAACTTAGAACAAAAAGGTCTGTATCTATGATATACATCAGAAAAAGAAATCTGTTATGCAAACAGATTTGTCTCTCAGTTAAACCAACGCTCTGATGTTTAAAATTTGTATCTCTTCTCAAAATGACAGCAGAAAATAGTTGGAGACTGCCTATTATTACAGAGGATTTTCTGATTCCTCTTTTCTTTGTTCATGTCTGTTGTGTGGGCTGCAAAATCTGTCATTATTATATTACACTAATTTAACCTGATGACAGTGGGCATATTTGCACATGACACATGGTATTTTTATGCAACCAGAGAGACCAGATTCCTCTAGCGAAATAGTATTATTTGTGATGACTTTATGGGAAAATTGCTTCTTGGTCTGTACCACACTGCAGTCCATACATTATGGATGATTTTGTTTTTAATCAAGAGATTTTCAGTTTGCCAGGGAAGTTAAAACTGGCATATGATAAAAAAACATGGGAGCCCTTGTTATCAGGCAAAACTAAGTAGATCAGAAATGATTTATTTTCCCAAAGAGAACAGTGAATTGTCAAAGGCAATAGTGGATGTTCCATAGAGGCAGTCATCCAGGGAAAATTATTTACAGCATTTACTGACTGCAAAAGAGTCGTGTATTTTTGCTGCCCCCAGGACAATTGAAACTGTGAAACATCAGTTTCACAAAGATCCACAGTAGGATATAATTTAAACAAACAAACAAAAATCCTCCTATTGTATCTTCCCTGTCTTTTAAACTATAGATTCTTTTTTTATCTTAGTAATTTTATTATTAATGGATTCAATATAGAACCATAAAGACAGTTATCCCAGGAAAGATCCAGGCAACCCAGTAGGCAGTAGGATTGAATATGTAAGAGTGAAAAGCGGTATAAAAATAAGCAATACAAGTATACTTCCTGAAAAAAGCTTTCTCAGAAGAAGAATACTCTTCTAGACAGAAATTTGAGGTTCAGAGATTTTCTGAACAGAGATGCTGCCTTTGCATTCAGTAGTCACAAATGCACTTTCTACCCCCTTGATTTATCCAAGTGCTTCTTGACCTCATGTGAACTTTTAAATCAACCACATGGAAATGTATGATTTATCTGTTACATGATAAATGTCAGAAGAGTGCTCTCTGTTTGCTTGTTTTGATGCTACCACTTGCTGTTTCATTAAATCCCTCTGGTTTTTGCACTGAAAGAGACAACAAAATGATCATTCCCTGCTGACTTCTGTACCACTTACTGTATTACCTCTGTCATATCCTCCTCAGTTAGCTCTTTTTATAGCAGATGAATCGTTACATTCCTCATTTAAAACCAGTTTCTTTCTTTCTTGTTGCCTTCGCTGAATCTTTCCTACTTCTACTTTATCCCTTTTGAGCTGGGAATGTCAGACTTTTATTAAGGGTTCAAGATGCAAACACCCTGCAGATTTATACTAGGTGATTACAAAGCCTTTTTTTTTTTTTCTTAAGAGTTTCTTCTTTCTTAATAATTCCTAATATTTGATTAAATGTTTTCAGGTTGCTTCTGAATGCTGACCTGCTCCTGTAAGCCCTCAGGCGTGCGGGACAGCAAACACCTCTCAATAGCTAGAGACTATGACCAAGCACAGATGTAAGCAAGGACCTAATGAGTTCAGCAGCATCACTAAAAACTCAGGATTTAGGACTTGATCTAAACATCATTGAAATCACTGGCATTTTTTTTTTTCCATTGACAGGATAAGATTTTGGATCAGATGTTTTTCTCTGAGGGAACACATAGGCTATGTTTTTGACCAGTCTCTGACCAGTCTCTGACCAGTCTCTGTTTTGACCAGTCATGACAGCAAATGCTGACCCATCTTTACCAACACACTTAAGACTAACAGCTTTCTGGTCCATAGTGTGATGTTCTCCCAGCCTTGCTGTTACAGTTTTAATTTAATATGTTTTGCTTTGGAGACGTACTTAATGTTTTACAGCATAGCTACACTAGTTGAAGTGTTGTTGAGCACAGTGTGAAGCTTATTATTTTAATCATGTTAGACTCTATTTGGGAGCTAAATTCTATGCGGTTATTGTGGGGTTTTATCTCTTAGATTCTGTTCCACCACCGCCTTTTGGAGGATGAAATATTTTAATGAAGCAGCCTGTACAGAGTGGGCTATAATGACTCCTGGCAGAATGTCATTGTTCTCTCTCAGAGAAGAGCCAGGGAGTGATCCAGTTTTCACTTTTTCATCTAAGGAAACACACTGATAGAACAGATACTCTGCATGCAAGATGCTTGGACACATGCAGATGTCTGTTTTACAGGGTAAGAGTCTGATCGCAATCCCTTTAGAAAGCATACAAAGCGCCTAGCTCTAAAGAGGACACGTGCCCAGCTCAGACAGACCTGTGGAGAGCAGAAATAAAGAAATATCACAAAGAAAAGGAACATACTGGAGGCTTGTAGTTTAATTTAAGCACAGGATCACATCACATTATATATTTTAAATGTAGATCTTATTGTCACGAGTGTATTCTCTAATTGCAAAAGGGAATGGAATAGTTTGGCCCATTTTAATTTCTCCTTAGGGCTTTGAAGTGGTCATTAATGATGTTAAAGCATAGCTTTGGAGAAAAAGGACTAAATTTTGCATTGTTACCTCTACGTAAATGGAGACAATGAAACCACAGCAAATTTAAGAGAATGACTTAAGAGATTCAACTAGGAATCCAAAAATCTAACACGAATTCTCCCTAACAGGAAAGAAACCTGGTAAAATATGAGAAGAGTAAAGCAAAAAGGAAAAAATGATGTATGTTGTATGTAGTTTCAGAGACACTTGAATTTCTGAATACCAGATATTACCTTCCTTACTCAGCACAAGTACTTTACTTCCTAGCTCCATTTGAAGAGAATGTGTTACTCAACAAAGGGGGTATTTAAATCTCTCCATGACCAAGTAGAACTTATTATTTCTGAAACAGGGAACTTTTTCAAACTTTTTCATCATTAGCTCTCATTTTGCATCTTGACATCTATTCAGTTTAAATTTTTATTATTTTGCATTAAATCCGTATGAAACCTTGTAACTATGTGCATATTAAAGAAGAGAGTATTAATGAAAGGGCAGTACTCTCCGTATGTATTATTTTTCATGAACATGTGTTTTATACAGTCAGTCTTTTTCGAGCATTCATGTGAAAGTCATATATGTATAGACATAATATATGCACGTTATATATTATGTATGTTATATAATGCATATATAATATATAATACATGATATATTATAATGTAATATTATATATGGCAAGAGATATCAGGGACAACAAGAAGGGCTTCTATAAATACATAAACAGCAAGAGGAAGACTAGGGAAAATGTTAACCCACTAACATTTAACACTAATGGACCCAAGAGTGCTGAGGGAACTGGTGGAGGTTATTGCTCAGCTGCTCTCCATCATCTTCAAGAGGTCATGGAGAGCTGGTGAGGTGCCAGAGGTCTGGAAGAAAGCCAACATCACTGCAGTCTTCAAAAAGGGCAAGGGGGAAGAGCCGGGCAATTACAGGCCGGTCAGTCTCACCTCTGTCCCTGGAAAGGTGATGGAGCAGCTCATCCTAGAGAGCATCTCTAGGCATGTGAAGGAGAAGCAGGTGACCAGGAGTAGTCAGCATGAATTCAGCAAGGGAAAGTTGTGTTGGACAAACCTGATAGACTGCAATGATGGGATGACTGGACAGTTGGATGACGAGAAAGCCATGGATGTTGTCTACCTTGACTTCAGCAAGGCTTTTGACACCGTCTCTCATAATATCCTCATAGAAAAGGTCCCCGAGTGTGGACTGGACAAGTGCACAGTGAGGTAGATTGAGAACTGGCTGGATGGCAGAGCTCTAAGGGTGGTGATAAATGAGGTCTAGTCCAGTTGGACTAGGAACTGATCTGCTGGAAAGCAGCTCCATGGAGAGGGACCTGGGAGTCCTGGTGGACACCAAGTTAGCCATGAGTCAGCAGTGTGCCCTCGTGTCCAAGGAGGCCAATAGGATCCTGGCTGCATCAGGAGGAGCGTTGCCAGCAGGTCAAGGGAGGGGATCCTGCCCCTCTGCTCAGTTCTGGTGAGGCTGCATCTAGAGTTTTGTGTGCAGTTCTGGGCTCCTCAGTATAAGCAGGATGAGGAGCTTCTAGAGAGGGTCCAGCAGAGAGTGACTAAGATGATTAAGGGACTGGAACATCTCTCATATGAGGAAAGACTAGGTGAGCTGGGCCTGTTTAACCTGGAGAAGAGAAGGATGAGAGGGGGTCTTATCAACATATACAAATACCTGAGGGGAGAATGTAAAGAGGATGGGGCCAAACACACAGATATATATTTGAATATATATATAACTGGAGAATCATGTGAGATATTAACCATGCCCTCAAAGAAGACATGCATATATTGTGATATATTTGGGGATTAGGTGCTATTTTATTCCTATTCTCTTACAGTTATCTCAGTTGTAACAGACAGATGTAATTTCATCAGTTCATCTGAAAAAGATTAGTGTGAAATAATTGAATTTGTATTGGAAGTTTTTCCACAATCAAGCCTCTTACCTAAAAGCCAGGAAGTGAAGTCCTGTCTACATTGCTCCAGAAAAGTACAACTTTTTTATCAAGTTGTGTTTGGATTATGGATTCTAAGACACCAAAGCCCACTCTTGTAGGTGGCTTTTCAGAAGTCATTCCTGGAGCTAAGTATGGGAAATGATGGCTGACACCGTCCATCACTTGTCTTGGCAACATTCACTCACTGCTTCAGATTCACTCACCTTTTGGATGCAATTAGGAAAGAGCAAGCAGCATTTTGTCTTAGCATATGAGTGCTACATAAATTAACTAGTAATGTGAATGCGTCTTAGGAGAAGATTTTGGCTGCACAGCTAGACACATTAGATATATAAACTGTTTTCAGGCTTCTACAGTAGCATTAATAAAAAAAGATCTAATGGAATAAAATCTGATACCTTTCTTCACATTATAAACAACAGAACCTGACAGTGAATAATAGTATGGCTCATTTAAATCTTTATTTCACCTGAAATATTTATGAATATGAGCAACCTGACATGTCAGAGAAATGCAATGCTAAGTGATAAGGGAAAGTTTGTTGCACTTCCAACACAAAATGACAATGACTATCACTTTAAAATGCCTCTGGTTCTTGTGACAGTCTTCTGTTTCACTTCCAAAAAAAGCTTTTTTTTTTTTCTTTTTCTTTTTTTTTTTAAATCCATAGCAGCAGAAGGTTTTCCAGTAGTTAAAAAACTAGGACACCTAACCCTCTCTGTGACTCATTATGAAAAGGGGACACTCACAAAACTGGGACACCTGATGATCCCTGATTTATATTGAAAATACTAATTCTTAAAAGAAGATAGACAATTCAGATGAAATACATATTTTAGAAAGCTACATTTATTGCAGCGTAACTGATGGTAGGAATTAGATTTCAAAAGTTATACATATGTATTTTTATTCAACAGATGTCTGCATGTACAGAGATTCAATGTTTCCATAAGCCCACGGGCAGCAAGGCAACCTGCATTCACAAACAGCAAAGCAACCATTTCAAGTCAGATCTGAAGCTGTAGCACCAGAAAGAGCACACATCAAGGCAGCTTGTTCACTGTCCAGATCAGAGTTTCCAGGGTATACTTCATCAGCATGACTTGAACAAGTCATCCTGCACCTGCCTGCCCCAGCTATTCAGGCTTCTCCATGAAGCCTCATCTTCTTCATGAGATTCATGCAACCTTTTATGGAGACTTGCTGAGGACTGGCTCAGTGAGGTTTGTGATGGCTTTTTGTTAAGGCCACCACTAGAAAAACAAGTACCCCTATCATTTCACTGGTACCATTTAAAATTCCAGCTCCCCAAGCTGTGTGGGCAACACCAGAGGAGACAGGGGAGTGTTTTAAACTAAAGTCACTGCTGGAACCTCCAGGATCAAAAGGTTTATATTCAGTGAAGAAGGGATTAATCTTCTTAGTCCCGAGTGACAGGCTCTGTTTAACCAAGGACACAAGCAGATACAGGGACCCATAACCCAGATAAGCCATCCCAGATAACTTACAGAAGGAAAGGGTCAGGGATTCAAAAGAAAACCTTTCAAAATATTTTTAGTAGGTTTTTCTCCAGTTGGTCAAGGAGACAGAGATTAAATGAGATCATCTGGGGAAGATACATTGCTAAAGCTTACACCTTCTAGAAGTTGTTATAAAAAATAATATTGTGGAAGTCTTTAGTAAATACTGCTAGCAATGACTTGCTATTTATCTGCTCAGGAATGGATAACATTAATTCTTCAACTGGCTGAACAAGTGAAGACATCTTGGCGGTGTCTAGTGGGACAGTTAACCTTCACATCTCAAAGCTGTGACAAGAAAAAGAAAAACAATGTGGAGAAATATTCAACAGCAGAACAAAGAATGCAAAACACTCCTAGTAGATTTATAAAAGTTATGTATTATCTGTATTCTTGCTTGTATGTCTTTCCACTTTATAAACTTTATAAGAAGATTCTTTGTGCTTATACCCTTAATATGCCCCTAGTGAAGTGAAAGTGCAAAGAGCACTGACAGGCATAACCTTTCTGGAAAAGACTCTGTTTACTTATTGAAATGACCTGGGGTTTCCTGCTAATCTTGGAGATTTGAAGAGACTCTAGTTTTTGATATATTTTTCCCCAGCCGATTTTCCTGTGATTCTACAATAGACAATACTGTGGGACTGTGTGTGAAAGAGGAAAGGAAACAAATCTGGCTTTCTCGATGTGCAGAACAGCTGTAGAGGTTGTCACATATTTTATAAAACTTTAAAATTTTTATATTTGTAATTCCGTAAAATTTGAGTATGACAGCTGATATGATTCAGTGACTAAAAAATTGAACAACTTTCTACTGGGTATCATTGATTTTCCATACAGGTACTTGAAGAAACATGGTAATTTCCATATTCCTAACTTGTCCTATGCGTTTTTTTTTGTTTTTTTTTTGTTAATATATCACTTAACCCGTCATCTTTATTTATCTTTTGCATAAGGATTTCATAGTGAACTTATACTATTCCTAACAATATTAATTCTTAGCTTACATGAAACATCCACCAACATGATTAATGCTGCTTGATGTTTGCAACATGATTTAATTTTTAATGCCCACCACATTTGAATAGCTCAGTCTTTGAGCACTTATATCTTCTCCAAGACTAAAACCTTAAATTGAATTGAATTGAATTGAATTGAATTGAATCGAATCGAACCGAATCGAATCGAATCGAATCGAATGGAATTGAATTGAATTGAATTGAATTGAATTGAATTGAATTGAATTGAATGAACAGCTACTGCTTTCTTGTGTGTTTTACAGTTTTGGGCTATTAAACAAGACACACTAATGTTCTTGATGTATGAGCTCAACTGCTATCTTTGCTCTGTAAGAAGTTTAGGCATCAGCAATGAAGCTATGATCTAGAGCTCACAATGCTGGAAAAATAGACTTTTCAAATCTGAGTACAGAAATATGTCAGTTAGTTCATCCTGAATTAAGTGCTTTTATTTTCCATTTAAGGACAAGAGTATGGAACAATCAGAATGACTTGTACCTGCATGTATTCAAATACCACTGTAGCATGACATTTTTAATTACAACTCACTAGCTGTGATGGGACAATATAATGGATCATTAGTCACAGCATTCCACAAAAATGTGACTCTGACTTAGGATTACTTATTAATTTCTGTTTAATGGGTTCTACTAGGAAAAGAATACTGCAAGATTACTAAATCTCTGCTTTATCGGGCATCTGGAGAGCTATAGCTTCTACCAAATAAACACATCTAACTTGAATTTTGAGATTGTCTATAAATCATAGAATCATAGAACCCCTGTGGCTAGAAAAGACCTTCAAGATCGAGTCCAACTGTAAACCCTTCAACACCATACCTGCTAAACCATGTCTCTAAGGGCCTCATCTACATGTTTCTTGATCACTGCCAGGTACAGTGACCATCCTACATTTGGTGACATCTTCTCCTCCTTTTCTCTCTTGTCAGTAAGACAATGTTTCCCAAGGTTCCTCATTCAGTCAAAGCACTACTTTGCATTTTTTAATGCAAATTATTCTGTTTATTTTTTATGATGTCAATATTTTGTGTTAATGTTCATCACAGTGATCTGATAGATATTGCTAACTGGAGTTAGGAGTTGTTAGTACTTTGATAGCACCTTAACTTAGAAAGTATGTATTTTAGAGGACAGAAATGGTCTTTTTTCTGCCTGCTTCTTCTTGTAGTCACCAGCATTTATAATACTGATATTAACTTTGACTTCCAAAGGAGAATAAATTTTGCATGTTTTGCCTTTTGTCTGATGTCTCTCCTTTTTTAATTCTCATTTAATTCTCATGCACACAAAGTTTTTATCACAAAGGTTATCCTAAATATCATCTTTTGTATTTGTCACTGGAACAACTTGTTCACATCTATTTTACAAATGTAGTAATCAGATCTCCTTGAAGATCTCCTTCTACAACATGCTCCTTAACAAGATGAAAAAATGATTTCAGCAATTTCCTTTAGAAAAAAATTAAAAAGAACAAAATCATTGAACAGAAATGAGATCTCACTTGCAAATAGCTGAAGAGAGCAGCTAAAAAAGATATGTTAAAATCACAGAAGATTGTCATAAATAAAGTTTATAGAAAGTTGTTATCTTCTCAATATACTATAGTAAGTGCAGTGGAGAAGATGATACTACTATAAATCCAGATTTTAAGAGGGTGTGCATTGCCCCATGCTGATGACATCTGATGATGACTTAACTGCCTAATTAAACTGATAAATTCTTAACTGCCAAATCTCCTTTTGAGGTTATGGATGTGAAATTTCACTTCTGATAATGATTTACCTTTAAGTGGGGTGATTCAAAAATGGAATATGAATCCTTTTAGAGGATAGAATTAATGTTTAAGAGGAAATATCCCCTTTAAAAATCATACTTTGCTGAAATTGGGCAAAGATCTCATTTTTTTCATAGAGTATATCTGGCCTCTTCTCATAGACCTCCAAATACATATTTTTTTCATATTCAGTAAACACGGATAATTGTGTCAGTGATAAATGGAACAGGCATAAGCAGAAGCAGTCATTTCTGTGCTTCTTACACTGACTTGTTCAATGCTCAAAAACACAGACCTTTAACTTCATGCATCACAAATGCATATGAAGCCACCTTGAAGACAGCAAGGTAAATAGATGTCTAAGAAAATCAGGGGAATTTGACCTCCAAAGGTATCTGTTTTTCTCCATTGACTGTAGAGGGAGCCTAGAAACTAACTTTGCCATGATGTTTAACATTATTTAGCAATGTTGAGGTGTACGTGGCAAGGAGTCAGAGCTGTGTGTAGTATTAAATGACAGAGAATATCTATGACATTGTGCATCTTATGTCCTCTTTGGTGTCTTTGGATTGTTGCTGTTGTCTCAGCAAACATACATCTTCAGATTTCTTTTTACTGATGTGTCTCACCAGGTAGTCACAGTCAGGTCTTAAAAGTTCCTTGTTAGTTTTTTTCTTAAAAAATCTAAAGCCTACATGAAACTTGTAGAGGAGTACATATCTGTACTAGGAGAATGTAAAATTTTTAAGAAAAATATAATACAGATATAATACAAATATAAGATTTCTATCCTCCATCCACTCTGAAATATAGACAAAAGCTTTTTCTTTTTGCTTAAAAGCTTTTTGTTTTGAATTATTTATTTTGAATTATTTTATTATTATATTTATTAAAATGCAGTTCTATAAACTGGCTGCAAAATACTGTGTGAGTACAAAAAAAAAACCCTGTGTAAATACAAAAATGTAGTAACAGATGTTAGCCTTGCAGATATGCTGAACAAGACACGCAGAAAAGCAGAAGATCTATCTTTCTTTCTCTGTCTTGGACAGCTGCTAGAAACAAAAACTTTCACAGCATTACAACAATTTATTGGACTACACAATTTGCTAAATTTTACTGCTTTAAAATTAATTCTCACTGTCTGACAACTCACTGTTTGAATCTGACACAGCACAAGAATGGAACTAGGCAACAGTGATTAACAGATCATATCTTACCTAGTCCAAAGGTCCCGTGGGGTCTTGTATTATAACCCACACTTTCAGAAAGTGAAATGTGGCTACCCAGTGTGCCTATGCAGAACCAAACTCTTAGGGAGATAGGATGAAGCAGAATTGGTTCATTTTGATTATTTTAAACCATCTTCCACTCCAGAAAGGGAAACAAATAGTCTGGATACTCAATTTTGGGGGAACTGATAAGAGATGCTTCATTTTCACAATCAAAACAAAATGCTTTAGTTTTTTTGGTAGGTCCAAGGACCAAAGTCATGCCTGTCTTTACCCAGGATGTGCTTGTTCCTGCTCCACTTGGACTCTCCTCCCAGATGAAGTCCGCAATAGACCACTCTAGGTGTCAGAGTGATGCTTTGAGCAGATGTAGTGGAACCCAAAACCTTGGGCATGCAGGGATGTCTACAATAACCCTTCCAAGAAAGATATGAGTTATTTGTTAAGTCCCATTACCATCAAATGAAAAAAAAAAAGTTCCCATACATCCATGCTGGTAGTATTACTCACAAGTCTGGCACAGAATAGCCAGGATGCATTAATTCTTCCCCTTGCACAAGACAAGTGCTCTTCAGAAAACTATTTGGAGACCTCAGTTCTTGGCCTGAAGCTCTAGGCACACTCGTTATGCACAGTGGCTCCCTTGGCTGCCATCCTTAAAAATTAATGTGGGCTTCTTGACTTTCATTGTCATATCCAAAATGACACCATATATTGTCAGTCTTTTGATAGGCATGTCTAGACTAGTAGGGATGAACTGTGGGCAGCAAGCTATCTTTTATTGTCCTGTCCCAAAAAAGACATGATTCGCATCTAATCCCTAGTAGATATTAACATAAGACAAACCAAGTTGAATGTATAGGTACATTCTGTACGAGCTACTTTCTTTCAACAATTAGGAAATATTAAACTATCCCAAAAAAGGAAATAAAAATCTCAGTAGAGTGTTTTTGTTGCATCTTTAGTAAAGATTTTTTTTTCAGCAGAACACAGCAAATTTGTTCATCTGATATGTTAAAAAAAAAAAAAAAAAGCCTGAAAAAAAGCCTTGAAATTTTCATACTATGTCGCTCTTTCTTTTTGTCCTTGTGCTGGCAAATGGGAATGGGCACAGCAGTCATTGGGAGAAATGCACATTTGAGCATTGCATATCTAGAAGCATAGAGGATGTGAAGGAAGGGTTAGGGAAGACCAGCATGCTTTCATAACAGGAGAATGAATGTCCAGATCACAGTGCTACTGCTTCCAAACTGACTATTCTAACAAATACAGAAACACTGAAGCAGAAATTTAACTCCATTATTGATACTGTGAAGAAGGTAAAAACATAATTCTGACTTCAAATATCTAGGTTTGGCCAGCAATTCTTCTCCTGAACTTGGCTTTCAAAGCAACAGATAGAGCTCATTTTAATATGAGCTATATGCCTTCATTAACCCCCAACAATATTGTCGGGCAGCTCAAAGAGTCAGTCAGAATCACAGAATTACAGAATGGTTGAGACTGGAAGGCAGCTCTAGAGATCATCTAGTCCAACCACCCTGCTCAAGCAGGGACACCTAGAGTACGTGGTACTGGGTAGCGTTCAGGAGGGTTTTGAAGATCTCCAGAAAAGGAGACTGCACAACGTCCCTGGGCAGCCTGTTCCAGGGCTCTGTCACCCTCACAGTAAACCATGACCTTTTTCTTATGTTTTTACATCCTAGTCTTAATCCCAGGAAAAGTTAACTATTCTAACCTTCATAATTCCAAGTAATGTAACCCACTTGGTTTCAACCTTAGTTATTACAATTGTTTGTATGCTCTTTGCCCTCAAAATCTTGTCTCTAATGTTATTTTATATCCCAAGTATTTACAGTATGAGTCTCTGTACATTTAGGCAGGATAGTATAGTACAAACTGATGTAATAAAGTCAGAGAACTTCCAGGAAAAAGGAAAATATTGATTGAGAGGTAAGCAAGTCTGAGCAGTAACCATACTATGATTAAGTTGTCGCTCTCATATTATTCTTGTTTAATTTCAGAGTGGCTCAAAGGAGTACCTAAGTCTTTTTGACATGCACAACTGGAGACCTTGAAAGAATTTCATTTCTCAAAGCTCATCAGTTTCTAAAATGTTGCCTTTCCAGAGTGATGCGCAAAGTCACTGGCCACCTTTTAAATTGCTGACAGGTATGTCTTATCTCATCAGTTAAATTTGTGCAAGAAAATCCTGGGCTAGGAAATCTGCAACAAAATGCAGTAGCTGCACAGCAGTTAACTTCTTCCCTGTCTCTGTGGCCTCATGTTCACCTCTAACAATAAGCCCAGTAATTAAACCGATTAAGCGGAGAATATTTGGAAGAGCAGAAATATGGACACAGGGAGTACTGAAAACCAACCTTTAGAAGATCATGCTGGCATTTTATTCTTCACAGCTGATTTTTGTCTAGAAGATTGCTCAGTCACCCTTGCTGCACAAGCACTGCAGCATTGCATAATGAAAAGCTGGCTGTAGGGTGTATTTTGCTGCTCCTTATACGTGCTCTGGTTCACTCTTTCTGTGCATCAGAAAAACCCAGGACTATGTATGCTCTATAAGAAAATATCTTCACCTCCTTGTTTGCTTCCCCTGTGTAAGTAAGGAGCATGCCTGATTATCCATTACAATCTGCTCAGTTCAAGGTGGTCTTTCCACAGCAGGGGAGTATGGGTGCAGGATATTTTGCAGATCAATACGAACTTCTCCTGCCCAAGCTGTTGCAGCATTTAATAGCAGAAGCAGAGTAACACTGGCTGCATGGGGCAGAGATTAGGCACTAGGAATAGCACATCTTATTCTACCTGCTGTAGCAATTTTTACGATATAGACATCTATAGATTAGGACTATGACCATGAAATGTAATTTTTAATGGAAAAAGAACAGATTCATACCACCTTGCAGCCAGTCTATAAGTCATTTGAATCTCAAGAATATTTTTTACACTATAGATACATACATTATGTGACATTGTTCTGCCCTCTGCATTGGTATTATTCAGACTAGCTGTTAAGATCCTCTGAATTTTGGCCAGAAGTTGGTTAGAAACCAACCTCAGGGCTAGAGCATATGAAACAAGGCTCATATCCAGAAGTCAAGAGCTTGCAAAAAATATATTTATTTTAACCATCATGATCATTATAGTTGTTCCCCGCGAGACATCTGTCAGAGTGTTAATTTACAATGGGTAACTTTCTAGTGCATTTTGGAAATGAAGATGCCATATGTCACTGCTGGTTTTCTGGTAAGTTGCTTGGGTGGCTGATTTTTTCAAAGTTCTTGCTTCCCGTTTGTTTTCTGAGTAATGAACTACCAAGATGCATTCAAGAACAGAGACCTTAAGTCCCAGTGTAATGAGTTCCAGTTTTCATTTTTCTTTCTCCAAAGTGGAAGCACTTCTCAATTCTTAGTCTTGAATATACCTTTTCTCATGTAAAATATCAAGGCAGGAGGACTATGCAGATATATCTGCTTTTAAAGTTGCAAACTGACTTTATAAGTGAAAAATGCTACATGGCCTCCCCCGCTGATTCTGCCATTCATGCTTTAGTGATTTTTTTTCAATTTTGTGAATTGGTTCACTATGTTTTTTCTTTTCCTGTCTGTATCTTTTTCCATTTTGGCTTCTATTAATAGTGAATGAGATCTTATCCAATGGTGCTCTTAAGTCTATGCTTAACACTAAGTTTCCTTCAACTTCAATATTTCTTAAGTATCTGCTTAAGCACTTGAGTATTATTTTAAGGCTGATAAATTAGGTACTACAAATCCTATTTTGTTTCTTAGTTTTTCCATGCAGTCTGGACTCTTCTTCATTCTGTCAAGCAAAATACGGTGTATCATCAGAGACGGAATCTGCCTATGAGCAAATCAGCAGTGAGTGGGGCGCTCACTGCCCCAGAGCAGCAAGGGAAATGCTCAGTCCAGATCGCCTGGTCTCTGCGGTGCAGAAATTAAAAGAAAACAAAGCAAAACAGTGCTTAAATGTCAGGAATAATATGGTTCAGACTGTGCTTTGCTGCACAGCATCAGTTCTCATAGCACTTAGTAGTGCCAAAGCACCTTAATATAATATTTCACATTTGTATCAGAATTTTGGGTGGCAGAATTTTGTCTGATCTGGAATGATTTGAAAGATAACATTTTTTAACCTTTTTTTATTTTTTCATTTTTGCTGTTTCAAGTTTTGGGGAAATCTCATTTTTTTTGTGTATTGAAAATGTATTTCCTGTTTAGTAATTAAGTCTTAAAACTCAAACTTTTCACTATTCTCCATTCATAAAGAAAAATCATTTTCAAGTTTTCTGGGGTCTTTTTCAATGGATGAATTTCTATTTGCAATTTTCACTGCACAAGAAAAATAATTTTCTGATCTAAAAGAGCAGCTAGATTTTTCTAAGCCTCAAAGAATTGTACTTTAAGAAGATACAGTGCTGAATTTTCTTTCTGTGCTTAGGATCTTTCAACAGTACCAGTCCCCAGCTGCACCGGTAAATATACGAAGCTTTAAAGATGACTAAATTAGGCACAAAGCCACAGGGGATTTCCTATTACCTTCATAAATGTAAGTATCTCCTGCTGATTAAATGTCCTGTAAACATTCTTAGACAGTTACTCATGCAGGTTGATTGTACAATCGGGCTAAAGAGAAACACCTGCTTAGCTGAACAAGGTATTTTGGAAACAGTTTTAAAGGCATGGACTGTATAAGGACTTTCAAAATGTTAACGCTGTGAGAAACACCTTGCTGTCAGAAGCGTGGTGTATCTGTCCCCAAGCACTCAAGCCACAGTTCCAAACACTGTCCTCTTCATGCTTCTCATCCACCAGTGTAGCTTAAGTTGTCTAGATCCTTCCCCAGTCCCATCAGATAGTCATACCATGAAAACAGGGTTCAATAGCATTGTTGTTTCATTTGTAAACAACAGAAATGAATGGGAAATAAGCAATAAAACATTCCACCTTAGAGATATATAAATACATCTATTTAAATGGATAAGTGTACAAAAATGAGGTCATATTTATATTTAAAATTGCCTTAACATTTAATCTTACCATGTAATCTTCACCACAAAATTGAGCATATAACTAATTGTCACATAAATGACTGCTAATGGAATGGGTTTTATTTCTCTTTAATTTTAGATGAATGTTGTGGGGCATTTAGATAATTTTTTGGTAATCTGAAAACTGAACTTTTACAACACTTTTGGGAATGATTGCAGATTTTAATTCTTTATATATAGCAAATATTACTTCTGCTTAAAGAGAGGGTCTTTTTCTTCTTTTTAGCAGTTTATGAATTTTTGCACTATCATACAGATAAATGACTCCTTTGAAGGGTATTAATGATGGAGTAATAATATCCAAATGGATTTAAGAATTTATTGCTAAATCTTAGGTAGAAAAGAAATATTTGGGGCGAGACAAATAGGATAGTGATGAGTCATTTCCCATATGAGTGGAACACAAACTCCTGTTTGATAATATTTCTAAATTTCCTTTTACATCTCCCCTAGCCTTCTGGCTAGCATGCTAGTAACAGCAGCAAATGTTTTCTCATTTCAGATATGTTCTGTACCTCCTACCGGCCCTACAAAGTCAGAAATTAGCTCCGTCTGAAAGAGGTAATCCTACCCCACACCCCCTCCCTTTCTTAAGGCTGAACTCATTCTCAAGCCTGGGTTTGTTTTCTGCAGTTTCATATGACCTTTGAATTGTCATCTAAAAGTTCCAGTTTTAGGATGCTGGAAAACTGGATAGTGCTACTAAAACTTACACTTGGTGAGTTTTTCTCCTTCAGTCACCGTTTTCTCCTTGCCCTCAAGATACCCTTGGGGTGCCATGTTGCTAGACTTTAGCTAAATGTTTGTATAGACTAGGGCACTTTGTTCTTTTATGATTCATAAAGATGTACTGCCCCATTAGCATCAGCAAGGATAACATCCACTTTTCCCTTCATTTAAATAAATCTCTTGCATCTGTATGACTGCATCACCTTGACAATCTTAGTGCTGATGAACCTTCCTTTAAGTACATTCAAAATCAAAGCCAGAGGACAAAATGTACAGCAAACAGGGAACTCTATAATTTCTCTAACTACAGAACAGAAAATGAAACAGACTGAGATTACACAAGGTGTTGATATATTTAGATTTCTGTAAGGCATTTGAAATGTTATACTGCACTAAATCATTTAGCAGACTGAATGATATGAAAGAAACATGCCTTTCATTAGAAGGTTGATTGGTATGTCTCTACCTATAATCATAAAGGTAAATCACTTTCAAGGAACATTTTTTTAATGAGATCTTCCTAGCCCTCAGAAGACAACATGAAAATGATTTTCTTGTACTATTTTACAGCTTTCTCATATTCAAAGACTGAGAGAATTGAAAACCATAATGAGAACATGGTTTAGGGGTATTTTAATTTGCTCAACAAAATAGAAATTTCAGCACCAACATAAGTGTACAACCAAAGATAAGGAAAAGAATAAGATTGTAGAACAAACAGTGTAACAGCTGCTAGTATAGGAAGACATAACTTTGGAAAAAAAAAAAAAAGAGGGAGAAGTAAATAGAAGTAAATATGTGGATGGTTAATATTTCTCATGCAATGTTATGATCAAGAAATTATAAGTGGATAAAGTGGGTGAAGTGATGCATTGTGTGCAGGAATGCAGTGGATAAATCTTAGCTGCCTAAACAGAGGTGTCTAGTACCATATGAGGTGCTGTAGAGTACCCCAAACACCCTGGTAGACCTGGTAGATGTGACAAAGTATCTATTAGACATGAAGACCCTAATGGAGCAGCAGTAGGGCTAGACAACACCAGCCCCTCAAAGTGTCACTACACACCTACACCTAGGCAATTAAAATCTACCTATATTAATCATTTGTATAATATGCATAATATATATGTTTATATGTATACTAATATAAGTATATTAATCACCCTGAATTAGTACAGGGACAGTAAGTACCAAATATGGTGTCATGTTTTGATATCAAAAGTTTGACAAAAAGGAGGACTCAGAGAAACCTGAGAGTAATAAAATTAGAGAGGTCATGTATTTATCATGATTGGCACCAGATTTTTAGGAGCCCCGAAGAGTAAGATAGCTGACCATAGGCCATGAGTTTCCACATGGGAAAGTCTGAGAATATGCAATTTTTCACTCTAAAAGATGAAATTCTGCTAACTGAAGGTCAAAGCTAGATATATTCTTGGCAAAAAAAATGCAGTGAGAATTTTCATGCAGGGAAGATGTTGGAAGTTATGGCCTTGGATGAAGGAGTTTTGTTTGTTTGCATCTTCTGTGGAAAACAGCAATTATGATTCAATTTTATTCTGAAAGAGCTGCTCTGGTTCAAACAAGAATTAAGTTTTAACCTTTGTAATAAATATGGTATGGTATGGTATGGTATGGTATGGTATGGTATATGACTTGGTTTTACTATCTAAGATTATGAACTTGCTTTGTTATATACTTAATGAGTCCAAAAAGTAAACTATGTACCTGAGATCATATTGAGAGAGACCTAAATGGACTGGAGAAACGGGCAAACAGGAATTCCATGAAGTTCACTAAAGGGAGTTGCAAGGCCCCTGCACCTGGGGAAGACAAGTCCCTTTGCACCAGTACACACTGGAGGCCAACCGACTGGAAATGTACTCTAAAATTTTTACTTATTCTGCATTCTTCAGCCTAATCCTTTCCTAACTTATTTGACAATTAATGAGAAATCAGGTTTCAAAGCAAATGTACCTACAACTCTTTTTTTCACAGAAGAATATGCTTCTTCTTGACATTGGTATAAATTAGCCCTAAGGCAAGACTTCGAAAACATAGAAATGAGGTCAGGGAGTAAGCAAATGCATAATAATGTTCCCAAAGCTTCTTTCAGAGAAATGCAATGTTTTGGAGGATTCCTTGAAAAACAGAATGTAAATGAAAGATTTTTAAAATAAGGACAAGACAACATCATTAGATTACTGCTAGTTCTTTTCACCTTTCTTTCACTGAATCTTCAAGATACTGAAGGGAAGAATTAGTCCTTGAAGAACTGCAGCCAAGTAGAAACATTATAGAGGTCAGAAGCTACTTGTGAACAATCCTTTTTATAGACAGATTGAATTATTCTTAGCACAGGGCTAGATTTTGTGGTTTAAATAAATGGTGATTCATTGTTCTTGTGATTTGCAGTTCTGCATGGCTGAATTAAGTACTGTGTAGTGCCCAGTCATTTTGAAACTACTTTACCATATATACAAGTAGAATTAAAGGTAGATTTGACCTGAATATGGCATGAGGAAAGGTAGATGACATACTTGATTCATTGATTTCTTTGGTATGTGACAGAAAATGATTGTATGAAATGCAATCAGGATACTTGAAATGTTCATGAAGGATATTGCAATATTAGATACTTAAATTAAGGGCTTTGTCTTTTGACAAGTGCCTTCTTCACAGCAATGTGTGATTCAATCAGAGCAGAGTAGAAGAGGTGAAGAATCCAGCCATGGTAATTTATCAGTGTAAACAAGTTCAGCCCATCAGGCATATGAGGAAATGGGTGCAACAGGCTTGTAGGAAGAAAAAAAAAATAGTCTAGGAACCAGGCTGCCCAACTCAGGTATCTAACTTGGCGTTTTTGCAGACTGATGAAGCAATCTCTGAGTCCTGCATGTACAGAGGTACCTGACTCAAACACCTCCATTTGGTGGATGAGGCTCTCACTTCAGAGTTACTCTCCCTCCAATACTTCTTGCAAACTGAAGTGTTTTAGGAGTCCAAGGTTTCATTTGCAGCTACCTGCTTGAATGACAGAGATCACAACCACTAGTTTATACTGCATTGTGTGGGATCCTGGTTTTAAAGTCCTCTCCTGCCTGACTTGCTAAATAAATTTGTAACTTTTCTTTTTAAAAAAGTTTGGCTGCAACTATTGCTCCAAAAATATAATGACTCTTGCATCCCAAGGCTTGTTATCCACAGCAGAAGTACAGTACACTCTCAGCCACATCACAGCTCCCAGACTCTCCTCCCTGCTGTAGCGTCCAGCAAAGCTCCCAGATTGTTTGTTCCATGGTGTGTACTGCTGTCCTCGTGCATCAAGAACTCAACTCAAACCACCAAACTGCTCTGCACATGGTCACTGGGGGGGTTCAAATTCACACTACTAGCTACGATAAATTTTAATTATCCATTTGGAGGTCAAAAACCCAAACATTCGTATTCCCGTTACAGGTCACTTGCTATGCAACAGTGATGTATATGCACTGTGCCTGGAAACAGTTGTTTAATTTAACATTAACTGTCTGTTCATCCAGGAGGATGGTATTTTCATTGGTACATTTAGAAGAAGGGAGAAAGAACATAAAATCATTGAGATGTTTCACATGCTGTTGGAGAGGGGATAGAAAACTGCATTATGAATGAAGCAAAGAAACGAACCCAGCTGTCCTTTCAGCGTAAGCTGTATCCTCTGTGGAATAAACCAGATAGGTGCAAGTGATTTGGATACAATAAAAAGAAATATGTATAAAATTTTCACTATATTGCAGATCAATTGATATCAACATTAAAAATAATAAGTCTTTACTTTGTTTTTTGGTTCTGTGAACTTAATTTTTATTAACTATGAACTATTAACTATTTTTTGACCTTTTTCTATCACTCTGATGGGAACAAACACACAAGTACTTGAGTACCATAAGGGTATTATGAAGTCCGTTCTTTTTTTGTGAAAGCTGTGAGAAGTTTATCATAAGCAAACAAATGATGAAAAAAAAAGAATTTGGAGAAGTTCTTGTTTATAGTTGATTGTTTTTCACCTCCTCACTATTTTTTTTTCATCCCAGGTAATAACAGGAAGAAAAATATTCTGAAAAAGCATTTGCCCTTGCTCTCTGTCTCTGGTTGGAAATCTTATGGATATTTTAAGTATCATCAGCTCTACATAATTAATGGGAAGGAATCTATATGAAAAGATGTCCAACTTGGAAAATGCTGGAGAGATTGAAAGTGTTAAAATGATTGTTTTGAGTTCATTATTTCTGTGATAATCTACTGAATATATACTGCAGGTGAACATAAGGTTGACCATACACGTGGTCTTCACATGATATACCGTCTCATAAAATGCTCTTCTGAGTATAAGGGAATCTTGATTTCTGGGATTCTGCATAATGAGTAGGATATCTCTGACGGTGAAAAATACTTCATTTTGTCTCTTATTTTTTACTTCTTTAAGACAAAGAATTTATATGTAAAATTAATAGCTAAGTTACATTGCATATAATAATTAGCAATCCTTGCAGGTGAAAGTCTGTAATATGATCTATATCACGTAAGATATTGTTTGTCAGTGTAGCCACATGTTAGATTTCGAATTACAAAAACCTGGAAGGACCCTAAAAATTTGGAAACAGATTAAATACACATTTCCTCTGAAAGTAAAAGTAATGGTGCATCAAACTTGCTGCAGAGAAAAAGCTCACATGACAAATATTTTTCCATTGTATTTAGAGATTTAAAAATATCTTATAGCACATGATGTGGGAAGCCTTGATTTGCAGCCTCCATCTGGCTGCTATCCAGAAGTATTGCCTTAGCTCACTTTATTTTTTAGGTTGAATAGTCAAATGTTATGTCTTTAGCTTGTTCATCTAATGTATAGTATTCTAAAATCCAGAAAAAAAAAAAAAAAAAAAAAAAAAAAAAAAAAAAAAAAAAAAAAAAAAAAAAAAAAAAAAAAAAAAAAAAAAAAAAAAAGGACACCCTTTAACCTCAACATTTAGCCAAAAGTTGGCATCATTTAATGTGCCAAAGGGCAGCAGTGGATGAAATCCTGAAGAAAGTGGGGTGAGAACTTTATTGATGAATAAGATAAAGTTCTTATCCAGGTTTCTTTAGATTTTCATCCACTGCTGCCTTTTAGAGTGCTTAAACAGACAAACAGTGTAAGGACTGAAGTTTGTAAAGTAACAGTAGTTTTAGTGTTTGCTCACTTCCATTTATATTGATTAGTGAGGCAGCTAGGCTCCTTGTCATTTAGCAAGATTTGATTTTTTTGTGCCCTGTATGGTGTTGCAGTGTTGTATGGATTTCTTTAACAATCTCACATTTCATGACCTGTCTTCTCCTCCAGTTGACAGCACATCACATCACCCAGAACTGCTGCAGCTGGAAACTGAGCCCCTTCTGTAAAAAGGCTACACCAAAGCCCTCTTACCTTTAAGGTTGTCTATGTCAAAACTTAGAAGATTAATCATGGCTCATGGAGACAGTTTTAAATTAGCCAGCTTGGGTTTTGGCAACGATGGAGGTAAGATAGCATAAGACTAAGAAGGGGCTGCTGAACCCAGTGGTATTCCATTTGTGAAGGATATAATAAGATAGCTTAAAACTAAATCAAGTGTCTGCAGCTTGAAAGGCTTTAGTGGCTCCTTTTTACAGAATGAGGGGAAAAAAAGGTTGCACAGATAGTGCCTGCCATAGCCATAGTCTTCTGCCAGTGAGGCTGTGCTCCAAGGACATGTAGCAGAGGACTAAATACTAGAACTAGGATTTGGTTCCTGTCCTGTAAAATGGGCAAATACTCAAGGTAAATGGCTGCTGAAAGATCCTTTGATTCATTTTTGTTACCTTCAAGTTTCTTTCATAAGAGTTGAAAGTGTGTGAAAGCTATTGGTTTAAACAACAGGAACAGAAAAAAAATGGTATCATGAAGGTGTCAAGTATCAGTTTCTTAATCCTGACAGATGTTTCAATTTGCCCAACACTTGAAATCACTAAGGAGTGTCTACTAAAGATTCTGATCTTGTGATCTCTGTGTCATTCTACACTTGAAGAAAATTATTCATGTGAATCAGTAGATATTTCTCCTCTTATCTGTATAGACCTGGTAAATTGAAGCCGAGTAAAGATTACTATTTAGACATGAGTAACACACCAAAATTTGTTATCTTTACTTTTATTACCTACATCTTGGTTCACTTTCTATCTTTATGGCAATTGTTTTGAACAATATTTATTTCCACCAATCTAAATTTCTCAAATAGTGGAGCATCTCTTCCAAAACAGTCAATCCTTCTAATACCAGCTGAAACAGTAAGCACCTTCAGAGCTGGAAGATACATCTGCTTTATAGAGATTTTGGGTCTTAATTTAGGCTATGTGCAGCACCTAAAGCTGTGAGATGTCTCCATTGTTACATTCACATTCACACTAGTCTGTACTACGACCAGTTATATTGAAGTCATTTATCTTCCAAGGCCAAGGTTAGTATCTCAGTGACAAAACAAAGATCTCACTGACCTGAGCCTAGGATACCTAAGATCTAGGGCACTTCCAAATTTGAAAACATACTCTTGATTTGTAGAAAATGAGGAAACAGTTCTGCAGTGCTCCACAGCAGAAACATATTTGCTTCAAAGATCAGCTCTACTTTACTGAGTATTCCAAGGAAATTTTTTGTACAAGTAATGAAAAAATGGGACTCCATTATGATTGGTCTTTTTAGATTACTTCATGCATACTACAGAAAAGAATCTGAACATTCATCTAAATGGCTCTGTACAGTTTCATCAGGTAACACAAGAGCCTTTCTGCACATACACAGTAAATGTTTAGTGTATAAGTTTTGTTTAATGGGGATGTTCAACATTTCAAAAGCTAAAATAAAACAGTAAAAAATATTCTTTGGCTAAGAGAGTTGTGACATTTTCCTAGTCACTTTTGCTGAAATCTCAGTGAAACTCAGGAGATTAGATCTGAGCAGGTACAAACTTGGGAGTTACAGTGCCATCTTTTGCTTTTCCTCTGATTGCTAGATCAATTTGGGGGCCATTTTGCCAGGAACCGACTATAAAGGACTAGGATGGAAGACCTTTGATAGCAGGTTCCCCCAGCAAGAGTCTTGTGAGGAGGAGCAGGAGGTCTCTGGGGATGAGGTCTGACTCCTCCTAAACTCCTTGGCAGTCTTGCCAGGATACAGATTCAAGAATATGAAAATGCATCCCCTGGGTATTATCACTGAGACTTTGTATTTGGAAGCACTAAAAAATGCACTAATTTAATGAAATAATACACTGTCATCTTAAACATCATACTATAAATAGCCAGTATCAGGTTCAGTTTCCCTTTCTAGACAACTAGAAAAAGAAGCTCCTTCAAAAAACTAAAATCAGGGATCACAGTTTGATGGCCTATATTTCCTTACAATTTCTTTCTGTTTTTAAGAAAAGTGGGTGGCCTGGATGCCATCTTCTAAGTATTCCCTCTAGCTATATAAAATAAAATAAAATAAAATAAAATAAAATAAAATAAAATAAAATAAAATAAGATAAGATAAGATAAAATAAAATAAAATAAAATAAAATAGTTTTTTTATTATTTTCATTGCTATTCATCGAATATTTGTTTCTAGCAGCCATTACCTAGATGTAAGACAGGATTTCAACATTGAAGAAATTTGTTGTGTGTATTAACGCTTAACATATTTCAATATTTTGCTAAATCATCCCACCTAAAGCAAAAATGCAAAGAAAACTCATATTTCACATATGAGTTAAATTCTGTATGAGAAATATTTTCCTGACTGTCATTACCTTATTATGCAACAACAACAACAAAAAGTCTTTTTATCTTTTACATAAAATGGAACAAAGAAGATATATGCATGCTATGAAAGTGCTAGAATAAAGCATCAATATGAGAGTTCATATGTTTTAATATAGTATTAAAATCCACTCTTCATTTCCCTTTGCTTAGATGACTTTAGTGTAAACAGCTCCAAACCATTCTTTAATCTCTGACTTCCTCAGCAGGCTGAGGTGTTGTTCTTTGCATTGTTCCAGGGAACTTCAGCAAAAGAAAAGAAGAAATCTTTTGCACTGGAGGATTCTTTTTATTTTTACTGAAATAAATTATAGTTTGTTTTTCAGTCATTTGAATTAAGGAAATTTTCTCCCATATGCAGCCTGCCTTTTGGAAACTGCTTAAGGATGTACACAAACGTTTTCAATGGGGACTGTGATCAAGGCATTAGGACATGATGAAACACAAAGGATTAACCTTTTTGTGATTTGGATTCTAGCTAGAGTTCCCAGAACTAGAAATTCTTTCTCATTGTTGTGTTCTCTTTCTGGTATCACAGTATAAATATCAAAGAAATACTGTTAATTCTTCATGTTGCGGTGGGATTCAACATATCTCAAAAGGATTCCAAAACAATATGAATGAGAGCACTTTAGATATAACAGGTACTTTGAATTAAAGTAAGCTAATCTCCAGCACGTTTTTTTTTTTTTTCTTTTGTATGCACTTATCCTAGGTGATAAAAATCATTCAAAGACACATGTGATTTTATGTCAAAGTGAGGTACTATTTTTTAATCTATTTTACTGTCACTTCTTCCTGTTTCTATGCATAACCCACTCTTATTTTTTATACTCACATATATGCCCAATGGTATACACCTACCTTATATAAGCATCCAGTTTTCTTTTTAGACTCTAAAACCATCCCTTTTCCCAGAACAAAACAAGATGTATATGCAGAATATTACACAACTGTGCAAGTGGCCAGCAACTGTTAGTTCATGGAGTCATGAAGGTGAACTTCTTCACACAAGGATCAAGCCAAGTGCCAAGAGGAAAGGATTGCCAAATGAGCTACAAAATGCTTTCAGTAATATCTTTATGGGATGAATAGATAAGCATTCCCATATAATTATCAGAGATATCTCACCAATAAATATGAAAAAGTTAAGTGCCAAAATACAATTAGGGGCTAAAGGAAAGGTCCCTAGTGCCATTAGGTAGCTATGGTTTGCTACGCCACTGATAGCATCTGATTGCATTTAACCAAAACAGTGCTAGGATTAAAGTTTCCTGAATGCTTTAAAGTCTCACAGAGTATTTGGCTAGTACAGTAGTCTGGATTGTCAGTATGTGCTTGGTAGCTTTATATTCACTGAGAAGAGGGATGACACATCCTGTAGAAGGAAAATAAATGCTGCCAAGGAAATATTCTGCTCAGCTGTGGCTGAGCTGCTTGGGCTTTATTTGTCTTCATAGAGCTTAGAAAGAACACAACTGAAAATCTGAACAAATGTCACGAAAGGAACATCACAGTTCTCTGTGATGGATGGGTATCAATAAAAGCATGTCTCCATATCCCGTTGCACTCTACTTCTGACCAAGCTGCAGCTCTCCTGCAAACCTTCTGCTCCACTAGCTAAAAGAAGCCAAAAACAGAGACACTCCCCAAGTTATCTTAGCATTTCTGCCCTGGCATTAGATGACTGAGATTGCAAAGGATTCATGGGCAGTGGGGAAAGTGCTGGTAGGATGGGAGGAGCAACTTTCTTTGACTGTTAGAGATCTTCTTCTTTTTTTGTTTTCTACTTTGTTAATTCCATCCTCCAAGGTAGCTTGCACATGGAGTTTGCACTGTCTAGCAGGGTACCAGTCACAAGATAATGAGCACTAATGAGCTTCTGCAGTGAATGTTACGACTTGAGTGACCCATTTAAATATTACAAGCAAACATTTGAATAATAAATGATAAAGAAAATTGAGGCAACTGGTTCTTAGCACTTTACCCTTTGAATGTCTTATGTTGCTTGCTATTAAGTTGGTCAATCAGTCAAGGTTTAGCACAGCCAGCAAAAATTAGCAGACAGTAAAAATAAAATAAGTTGACTCAATGTGAAATGTGTTCTGTGGCTTGAAACAGTCTAGTATAGACTGATTTTGAAGTATTTTTTCCCTAACACTATTACAAATTTAAATAGTTTATTTTGACCATTTAACAGGATAGCCTTGTAGGAGGAGCACTTCAAAATGAACTTCTCAGCACTATTTTTACTCTGTTCTCTTTCAGGAAAAACTGTGGGTTTTTGGACATAATACTGAAAATAACACAAGCAGCAGAAGTGTGCTGCCGTGATCAGAACTGTGTGATTTTATAATTATTTGCCCTTAAAGTGTTGTTTCAGTTGATTCAAAACTATTTTAAAATTGTAGTCAGATTTTCCAAATAGTTTTGACCAAATAAAATGATCTATCAGAAACGTTGAAAGAAACCACTCCAGTATTTTTTCCAGGGAACATCTCCAGAAATGTTTAAAAGCTAGACAGGAAACCTTGGAGGCAAAACAGCAAGAAACAGCAAATTCTTTTTGGCCAGAGGAGGAACCGAGGTGCCTGCCTGAGATGTCGCAGCACTTTCTTGGGCAGTGAAAGTTTTGTGTTTCAGTTCATCTTCCATTTGCTCTCAAAGGTTTAATAAAAATAAAAAATTTAATCAGAAGAGAATATATACATTCAATCCAAAGATGAGAGCATTCTTTTTGGCACTTGTTATGAACCACTTCTTTGTTTTTATCAAAAACATTCATCAAAAACATACTTAAAAATTTTGCTGAAGAAAATTCTATTTAGAAAAATTATTTTGGGGTCAGTATGGAAAAGAAAAGTTTTTGTTTGAGTATCAACAAGAATTCAATCCTGTTATAACCATAACCATAACCATGAATACAAAGTATTATTTACAAGTAATGAATTATTTATAGTCTCACAAAGAAAGAAGAAGCAGATTTAATTGTTTTAAGAAGAGGCTTTGCTAAGTATCTAGCATTTAACTATTTTACTTTTTAACAGATTTATGAAAAGTTTATTTTTTAGCTTTCTTAAGATCTCATAAGCATAGAAAATATAACCACCACTACAGTGGTTTCACTCTTTTATTACAATGCTTTTTAGAGGTTTTTTCTTAATGGGGAAATATTGGGGATGAATTACACTACATTCTTTTCTCATATTTCAAATCTATTAATGAATGGACTTTTATCCATCAGCTTTCAATGAACTTGCAGTTGTTTAGTTTAGACAGAAATATATCTAATGAACCTTGAATTTGTATGATGTCCTGTAAGCTTGTACTAAATTGCACATTTGGGAAGAGGAATGGTTATTTAATTGTCATTTCTTCAAATAGAAGACAAGTGAAAATACTCTAAGCTATTGTTCTGGTTTTTGTTTACTTTTATTTTACATTTACTTTTATTGTTATTCTCATTTCTCATCCAAGTCTAACTATGTCTTCATCCTATGATCCTGTATGTCCTCTACAACTTCTTCTATGGTATTTTAAATTAAGCTTCTTTCCTCTGCTTCTCAGTCTTATCTCAGTGCTGAAGGAATCTATACTGCATATCTTGGTCTGTGGCTTTTCTTTAGATAAAAATTTCCCACTGTGTTGTTTTCCATAAAGTAAATATTTCTGACCTATATCCTGAATGTAGGATGGTATTTATTGCATCTCAGCTTATGCTTTGTCAATACTTTACCATTAATTCTGTGCTTTAATTTTTGTTATTAATCCCTTCATTTTGTACACCGGTGTTAATGTTAGCTTGAAGCATTTTCAGAATCTAATCATTTAAGTTTTCCTATCATATATTTCATGAACTACCATCAATATATAAAATTATAATACTAGTATTTCTTTAGGGCAGGGAATTATTTTTATTAATGTAACATCTTCTAGTATGACCTTTGGGATGGACTTAGAGTTTGTAACACAAGGAAGATACAACTATCTTGCAAAAGGCCAAAATGCTTGGTTCTTGAGATATACTAAGGAAAAGGCACAGTATTCTCTCTGCAGGATAATCTTGGTGGTGACAACATGGCCATATAAGAAATTATTCCAATCAAAAACCTTTCAGTTGAGAAGTTTTTACTGGCAGATAAATGGTCTGAAACGCATATGAATCACAACAAGAACTAGTATCCTGAAATTCTGCTCTTCTGCTTCTTTTTAAATGGAAGTCACTTATTTTAGTGACATGGGCTGTATGGAAACAAACCTGCTTTACGGATCCCCTGCCTTTCATATACAAACCTACGCATTTGTTTGCAAACTTGCCTTGCTGCATGTCTGCCCAAGTTTTTTTCTCATGTGGAGATAATGCTACTGTTGAAAAAGATTTAACTTATCACTGAAAGTTGCATTGCTTGGTGTCTTTGTTATCATTTTATTCTTTTTCTAGCTAACAAAGATTTTTTGTGAGGAATATGGGAAAACCAAAACAAAACAAAAGTCAGCTATCCAACATACTCCCTGGACAAGGGAATGTGCTCAGTAGTTTACATGCTTTCCTTAGAATACTGCTATACCCTCCTCCAGGACCAAACTAAAAACCACTAATTTATTTCATCTTCCTTAAGGATGAAGATCTATTTCTACCTGCATTACTATCTTTTGTGAAGCTTGATTTTGGCAGCTCACACATTTCTCAACCTCATGTTCCATTTTTGTTATAACGTGTGTTTAGAGATTTGAATCTTTCAAAAAGGTGCAACTTCCAGTAGTTATATATCTCTACTGTGACATTACAGAGACCCTGGATCTATACATGTGTCTTATCCATGGCATTTAGCACTGATTCTCAGAATTGTCCCAGTGACACTTTTAGCACTCTTTCCCACAGACCCTCTGGTATCTCTTAATTTTGTGCCGAATCCACATTTACTCTTCAGGGGTTTAACACTGTGCATGGTGATTCATAAGTTTTTCCAAGACTCTTCTCTTCTCTTCTCTTCTCTGTTCTCCCGTTTCATGACTTTAAAGCATCTGTACCCTGCCTCAGTATCCTAAACACACGTATGTTGTCCATCCTTCAAGCACAGGTGTTATTATCTGAATACCTCTATGTGCCCAGATCTTCCTTATTATAACCAGTCCTTGAGCTTCTTCTTACTTTTCCTTGCTGTGCTTTTGTGTTTCTCCCCTAGAAATGGGAGCAATTCCAGAGAGAGCAGTTAAACCTTCTTTCTCTGAGTATCCCAGCTTCATCTAGGCAACCTTTATCTGTTCCAGAGTAAATATAGTACGCACAAGCTTGTTCTGCTGCCAAGAATGCTCATAGGTTCCTCCCTGCTATTTTCAAGCTCCTCTTAGCTTCAAGTGCATTTCTGGGTTTCTTTTATTTTTGGAATCAGCTCCCAGGGTGAGATTTTTGTTTTCTTTTTCCTAATAAGGGTCTTACAAATGGACCTCTTCCTGATACTGGTGCAAATCTAGCTTGTGTTCCTTGGCTGCTCAGTCCTCTCTCTTTATTGGACTAGCTTTGGCTTCCTTTTATTTGCCAGCTCAGCTTCTGCTTTCCTCTGAAAGAAACATATTCTATAGCTCCTAGTTCTCCTGCAGCAGCCCTGGCTGCCTGGCCACATGTTTCCAGGTTCCCTTTTCTTGCACTACTGTTTGCTCTCTGGTACTGTCATGCAGTATATCTGCAGGACATCAGTATGCCTGAAAGTCAACACATCTATAACTCCATGGTTTTTCATGGATTCTAGCTGATGACTCTTCAGACTTAAACTGTTTCCAGTTTCCGTACTGCCTGGAGGGAAGAGAGGAGGAAATTATGTCACTGGAGCTTTCACAAAGCAAAACAGTTCCGCAGATTTGGACTTTTTCTGATATGCCTTTTTTTTTTTTTTTTTTTTTTTTTTTTTTTTTTTTTTTTTTTTTTTTTTTTTTTTTTTTTTTTTTAGATTAGGACTCTGTCAGACCCACGAATTCACTATAACTTCTGTAGACCTGAAGCAATGTGAACCAATATCATAAATGCATAAAGATATAGCGACAGCTTTATCACCATATGTACACTAATTAACAATTTTTTGGGGGAGGAGAGGTTAAAAGAAAATCCTTTTTTTTATTATTCCTGTTCGTTTTCCATTTTCATTTTTTTCTTCTGCAGAAAAACTAGTATCAGGGTAAGATATGTGCAGCAATAAACCTTTGCCACTGGCAGGAATCTAGCAGTCACAAACAATTAGTTCTTTCTGTGAGTGGTCCAAGGTTAATTTTAGCCTCCTAAACTGTCTACTGCCAGATCTGATAAGTTTTCTCCTTTTGCTCCAGCTGTCTGGTCCCTGATGGGATTTGGCTACAAGGAGGATGGCATTATCAGCCCATTAACCATCACTAGCAGGGGAACTGTGATGCTGATGAATATTGATCACCTGTTCCAGGGGTTTATCAGATGATGCTGAGTGAACCTGATGCTTGGTTGTTTCTGTTAGCAGCTTTTGTTTTTCACTGGCTCATAGCGCTGTGTTTACAGCTCTGCCCATGGAGAGCAGTGCGGCAGCGTAGCTCAGCTATTGCCATCAACAAGTTATATTTTACTGCAGGAAAGGGTTTGAGTGACATCTTTGCCCTCTCTGGGGTCCACGGCCAGAGAGGCTCTGCCCAGCTGTCTGCCTTCTCCGCTGCACAGCTGTGAAGAAAGCTTGGACTAGCAAAACAGTGAGAAGTCCAGCAGTTTAGAAAGGATCGGGAATGGACTTCCAAGCTCCGGGATAGTGCTTTCACCTATGGATTCGTCACCCTGTTTTGTGTTACCTAGCAGTCTGCATTGGTTACTGTACAGAGAGTGGAAGAGTTATTGCAGAGAATCAGCTGGAGAGGGTATCCATGTGGAATCCAGCTTCCTATAAATGCTTGAAATGGAAGGATGCACTGGATTGTTTTGTTCTTCAAAGCAGACAATGGTGGGAAAAAAAGAAAACCTATCTAATACCAATGTTTTCTTCATTTTTTCTTCACTGTTAAGGCAGTATTATTCACAGTTCTGTGAGTCAAACAATAATTGTGCAATTGTTTGTTTTTTTTGCTAAAGCAAAGAACCTCAAAATATAAATATTATGTTTCCTTCAAAAGTGTAGCAACAGAAATTATAGACTAAAAACAGGACTGACACTATGTTTTTTAACATATAAAATATAAAATTAATGCGACTTGTATGCGATTTGTCAAATTGGACAAAGCTCTGTTTTGGATTTTTTTTTACTTATTTATTACGTTACCTTGCAATATTCAATTCAATCAAGAGACACCAGAAGAAGTAGAAGGCTGTGGTATTATTAAAACCTAATAGATATTTCCTGTAACTGGTATCTCAGAATACAGATGAAAAGAAAGAAAAACATAGTGTGGTACTTTGTTATGCAAAAATATACATATATATATATATATAAAAAATTGTGAATGTAAATAACAACAAGTTCTACTAAGGTGTGGAAGAAAACACTTATCATTTGCTTTGGAATTAAAAGGAAATTAGGGTTTCTTTTATCCTACACAGAAAACCAACTCCTGCTCTAAAATGCACTGAACCAAGGTAAAATTGGGGGGAAAAAGGAACAATTCAAACCCTTATTAAAATTATTTTTTAATTTTTTTTGAGTCAGTAGAGCAATGTTATCCATTATATTTTTTCTAATGCTTTTCCTAGGAACATCTAAAAATTACTGCATTATTTCTGTGTATAAATATGATTTGCTTATTCCATATGCAACTGCTTCTCCACCTGAACTCAAGGAAACTTACTGCCAGGCCTCGTTTCCTCAAACTTTTTTTTTTCTTTTCCCCCTAACTTCATCAATGAAGGGGGTATCTGAGATTTCCAGATTCCCTGCTCCAAGGTCTGAGCTTCAGCTGTAGCCAGGGCCCTGTGGCTTGTCTTCTTTCCATGCTGTAAGGAAGAGCCCTGGGAAGCAGCTCCCTGGCTCCTGTCAAGCTTCCTGGCAAGGCTTCTCCGGTGCCACGGGCAGCCCCAGCGTGATGCATAACTTTTCTTTGAGAAAATGTCTTACCTACACAAATATGAGGCTCAAGTTCCTGCTTAACCTCAGTAACATTGGAAGAAGGCAAAGTGTTAGATGAGAAATGGGATAAAGAGAGAAAGAAACATTAAGTGGAAAAAAAAGGCTGCCTTTTTCAGTGAGGGATCAATACCACTGTGATGGCCTTTGTTACTCAATAGAAATAATCTGATGAATGCATAGAACTGTAAATAGAAATGCTCAACCACTAGGTACAAATATGTTCCTCCTGACTTCAGATTATTTTTATTGATTTGCAAATGTTATTTAGCTAGACTTTATATCTCTCTGGTCTCAGCTGTAATTAGCGCAGCAAAAAGAACTGGAATAAAAATGCTAAAAGGAAAAAAACCACTCAAAACTAGTTTTCATGTTAGTTCCACATTCCATAACTCTGTTCCTTGCCACCCTAACAATCTAGGAAAGATTGTTGGGGTTTATGCAGTATGCAATTTACAATAAATTCTAGATAAAAAGCCTGTAAGCCTGGGAACCACAAAATTTCTGTTTTGATCATTCATTGTCTGTCATAGTCATAAAAATTAGGAAGAAAGAAAGACATTTTATTTAGGACAAAAATGGGTGAAAGATGATCTTTATTGTGCCTATTGACTTTTGACAGACTGTTTTCTGAAAGTTCACAGACTATTCAAGGTTGGAAGGGACCTCTAGAGATCATCTAGTCCAACTCCCCCTGCTCCAGCAGGGACACCCAGAGCATGTGGCACAGGGTGGCATCCAGGCAGGTTTGGAAGGTCTCCATAGAAGGAGACTCCACAGCCTCCCTGGGCAGCCTGTTCCAGGGCTCTGATACCCTCACAGTGAAGACATTCTTCCTCACCTGGAGATGGAAGTAAAGGTTCCCAAGACTAAAAATAAAGAAGAAAATAAGGGAGAGAACTACATATACTAGGGCCATTAAATATAGACAGCTAGCAATTATGAAAGGAAGGGCCTGAGCACCCAAACTCTCTGTGTTCCAGCAATGCAACTGTGGCCGGCTGTTTCTGATCACTTCTTTGGACTTGAAACCCCTAAGCTGTTCCAAAAAAGAAAAAAAAGAAAAAAAAATGAAGAGAAAAACTTTATTTTCCATCCTCTTTTTCTCTTCCATTTAAGGCAGAATGAATGCTGGGTAAATCGAGATATCCAGTATTGCTTATTGGATTGTTTACTAGGTCTTGCATACTCTGTGCAAGGACACTGGAGTCAAATACAAGATCACTGGAGGTGATTGAACTCTCTCCACAATCTAGAGAGCCACTAAGTAATGTAAGTTGGAACTGTCTGAAGACAGAATTCTATCCTTTTACTGCTCTTCTACAGCACAGCTAAAGAGAAACTAAAAAGTTGTTACTGTTTAGCTGATTCCTGAAATAAATATAATAGTACTGTCCTTACTCTAGCTGGGCTTAATCCCATTTCCAAATGAGCAGAAACAATTCAGTCATTCTGGAATAACAACATCCACTTATGGTGTAATTCAGAAGTAATAATTGTGCTTTGAATTCATAATTGGTTTGAATGTGATTTAACTTGCATTTCAAAGAAAGTCTTATGAATATAAAGTCTTGTTAAAAAAAAAAAAAAAAGACAATAAATTCCAGAGAAACGTGATAGAAAGTCCTCGTGACAATTTTTGTCTCTTGTGGGTATCATCTTGCTTCAGAAGATTTGGGGAAAGCAATTGCTGAGAAGGTTGTTTCCAGGCAAAGGCTTTTTTGAGCCTTTTAAATTTGGGGTTTGGAAGCTTTGAAGTTATCTCCTGCTCTCTTGCTGAGCTTGGTAGGAGATGGAAATGCATACTGGCTTTCTTGCCTGTGAGTCTTCTTAAACCTTACATATATTTAAGGTTTTTCAAAAGCCACCAGAAAGCCTATTAGACACAATAGCTCAAGGCATAGATATAGAATATATACTTCAGCATGGCACTGAACATCAAAGGGCTCTGATAGCCTAGGACTTTGAAAACACGGCTCCTGGGCCAAGCAAAATACAGTTATAAAGTAGGACTGCATTTTGCTGTGACCTCAAAAGTCCTTATTCGACAGGGCAGAAGTGCACAGTAAGATGATGTCAGTGCATAAAATCTTGAGACATCCCACAATAGCATCACATTTTGTGATGCCTCTTGAAATTTCTTCCTGAGTTTGTAGAATTAGCATATGTTTTTGTTGCAGATAAAATTATCCATTCTGACTGTGCAAGCGATGGATGTCGTGGAAGACAGAGAATAAGGTGTAGCTATGGAGAAGCACACAAAACTTCAAATATATGTGTTCATTTTAGAGTGCAAAAAAAGAGAGTTGCACATGACTTTCTGGGACTGCCATTTCATGACCTGTATTCTATTTGCCTTTGGTGATGATTAAGCTCAGCACAATTAATTTTGGGTGTATAAATCAGCATCACAAGTGAAGTGGGGAAGAGACCTTGATCACGTCATTCAGTAATTTCTACTTATTGACATTAGCATGTTGATGTGGTGGAAATAGATATTTTGCATGCTTAAAGAAAGCTAATGATTCCTACACATCTCTGTCTGCTGCCAGTTTTGGCTTCCTTCCACTTTCCTGCCAATGTTTGCGCTACGGTACTTAAACTCGGACAGAATCTGCGATTGAAACAAGGAAGAAACCGCTTAGGAGTCAGATATTCAAGTCTAATCTTTTTCCTTTTGATTTGTTGGGTAAAAGCAATAAAGAAAGCATTAGAAATAATAAGAACAATTGCATATTAGAGTATATTTTGGAACTTTTGAAATAAAAACTGCACAGCATATGGTAGTAGATAAAAGAATGAAAGCTGTGATTAACCATTCCTTCAGAGAAATTAGGAATGAATAAATACAAAATAATTTCTATCAATATAAAAAATATTGACAAAATGCTATAGAAAAATATAGCTCAAGAACAGTTCATGTCCTAAGAAAGAAATTGCCAATAAACTACAGAACTCATTGAAATATTAGTAGGCTTGGACATTTTGGTTCACCTGCCTATACTGCCACAATATGGGGAAGATTCCCTTTGAGACTTTTTGAAGTTTTCTGTGGTGGAGATTTTCTCACCTTCTTCCCCATTATTTAACATCAGGAAAAAATTACCTGCATACAGTGATCAGAGCTGACCATATATTTGCCTGATGGGCAGCAGCTTTAGGTCCCACCCTAATAAAGTAGAATTGGGTCATGAAACCTCACTTTCCCTAACACACATAAGCACTCTAGCCATTTATCTAATGTGAAGGCTCACAATCATTTGCCAGAAGTCTATCCTTGCCTAAGAAACCTTTCTGAAAACACCCAAGTTCCCATTAGCAGCTTGAACAAGTCAGCATTTCCATGGCTCACCATCAAAACCTCAGCTAGCTGTAATTATCAGATCTATTTGAAGCACATGTAGAAATGACTAAGAGAGTGCATAGCTCATACCCAATTAAACCTTTGCCTCAACACAGGCCAGGGGCTCAGAAAGACCTTGCAAAGGAGCAGCCCAGCCTTCCTACCACAAGCGAGTCTGCAGCAGGCTGAGATGGTGCCGGAGGCTTGCAGGGAGACAGGGAAGGGTAGATGTAAAGACACCAAAGAATCAGAGTGTGTCAAGGGACTGACGGGCCCTTTTCTGCCCAGGGCTCTGTCACCTAAACTGTTTCTTTAGAAACAGTTGGACTGAAAGGGAAAGGTAATAAACTGATTTTGGCCGAATGACTGTCTTGTGGAGGATTTAGCTGACCATGTTCAAGGCCAGCTCTCTGCTAAAGCTCTTGTGAAGACAAAGCTGGAAGATACCTCATGGGGGTGCAACCTTTGAGGAGAAAAAGAGGAATGAGACATCTGAGAGTTGAAGAATAGGGAATTTTACATGCCCAGATACTACTGTTTGTTATTAAGGAATTTCTGTTTCCATTCAAAATAGTAAATTCAAATTTCCTCATCAGTTGGCACTATCAGTTCTTTGCAAATTTTTCTTAATTCCCAACTAAAACCCATTAAGGCATTTTCTCTTGTACATCAGTTTTATCCTGCATGATCTGATCTATCAGACTTTCAGTAACTGAAATTTTAAGCATATCTTAATTCAAAAGTCTAATTTCTGTCCAGTAGTGGTAACAGGTTTTCATACACTTGTATACTTGCAATAGCAATCTTTATGAAGGCCCCTGGCTCTGACTGTGCTTTCAGGGTGTAACTCCATGTGCTTCATAATCACATCACTCTCAGGCTTTCTGAAGCTATCACTTCTTAACAACCTACATTATTTCTGCAGCAACAGAATTGCAGATTCCCCTTCAGTACTAACACTGATTTGCTTGTTTTGGGTTAAATGCAAATAGGGGATAACTTTGTCAAACGGTAGTCTGCTAATGAAGTGTGTGATGATTGCCTGTAAAGCAGAAGAAATAAGAATAAAAAGAGGCTTCAGTATCTGAGGTAACAAAAAAAAATGAAACACATGATTTTAGTGGTATATAACATTCACGCTTTTTCAGATGAGGTTTGATTTACTAATATTCATTTTTCAGAGTAAGAACTATGGTTTGGTAGAAGCTTGAATGTTATTTACTTCAACAGAGGGGCTCTAAGCACCATGGCAATCAGATTAAGAGATAAAAAGGGATCATAAGGATATCACTTCACATATGCTTTTGTAAGAAACAATGTCCCATATTCAAGGGCTCCACACATCTCTCCTACCCAGTTGCAGTTTTCTTTAATGTTGGTACAAACCTTTCTGCTGGAATAAGATGCTGCTAGGCACTGATACAGGAACCTAGCATGAATTTTATGTGCAAATGGACTGTGCTTGTCCCATGATCAATAACACAGGACCAAAGGTAATTACAAGTAACAGATGGAGAAAATACATAAGAGACAATCTGGTCAGTAATGAAAAGCAGCAGTTACAACATGCCAGCTGTCTGACTGTTAGACTTTTGGCATTGCAACTGAGACAAATTTTGAGCAGGAACTTGCACATGGACTAAGAAGTAGTTTTGCAAAGAGAGTTTTCTGCCATGCCTAAGGAGCAACATGGAGGAAAATCATTCTGCTCATTTATCCGTATGTAGTTTTGAGCACTTCAGTTTTGGAAAAAAAAAAAAAAGAAAGAAAAAAAAAAAAAAACCGGATAGGTTTCCAGTAAAAAACAACAACAAAAAGACACACTAACTAAGGAAATTACTAAGAAGATTAATTAAACTTGCATATTTGTAGAGGAAACAAAAATATATAGTATCATCTGTTATTGGATTTATACATCTAGAAGTGAATAGATTGCATCTACATCCTATCCTATTAGCAGCAATTTGATACAGAGGAAGATCACAAGCAGAGGGAAAATTTTAAAGAAGAGCTCCTTCACAGCAGACTCTTTAAAAAATATATTGTACTCAGTAAACTCTTCACAGGATGTTGGAGGCTATGCTCAGGAGAGCACAGGAGCTGAACCATCCAGCTTTAAACTCTCAGAAGCCCCTTCAGATGCTGCCTAGCAGAAGGCTTCCTTATCCCTAGTTACACAGGGCATGTCTACACTTAGATACAGACATCTTGGCTGGCTCCATCACACTCCCTGAACTCAGGAATGCGAAGACTCACAGTGCCATCCAAGCTTGTGATCTTGAAAAACACCAGGTAGCCCTGGAGGCATCTTGTGAGTTTTAGAGTTATGCCTTGTTACATGTCCAGAAATGCCTTGGTTTTGACAGGACTCCGGTTCTCAACATCACATTCTTGCCTCAGTGCAACTGTAGCCCAGAAATCAGGCATTCCTGTCTTCTGGAGAGGCAGGTCCTACAGAAGTCCCAAAAACATATACCTCAGAGGGTCTGAACATTGCACCTACAAGGGTGCCTACCTTTTGCCATGAAGGGAGAAAGGATGACTCATGTCACACCTGCTCTGTGTCGTAACACTGAGGTCTTCTTACAGAATGCCTCAGAGCAGTTCCCTTTGAAAGGCTTCCAGCCTACACCAACCTCCTGCCAGGACAGAGTTTGTGTCGGGGACTGTGTGCTCTTCTGGGATGCTGTGTCCTGCAGAAAGGGATCCAAAGGGCCTGTGACGACACAGCAGAGCAATGGGTCCCAGCCTGCTGGTTAAGGCACTTGCTTGCTTACTATCTTCTTTAAGCCATGCACTATAGGACTATTTATTGTAAAATACGGAAGCAATGCTGGAAGTGGAATGAGAGGCAAGATATACATGCTTCACTCTTTTACTGCCCTGTGTGGGTGGACAGTTAGAAACATTCCAGGTTCTCTTCTGCATCCCTCATCTAATCTGTCCACTGATGCTTGCTTCCCACTCCTTCCTCTCCGTGAATGTTACACTGCTCTGAACTAATCCTGTTGATGTCAGGTGTGTAATTAAGTACTTGAGTGATGATATGTTTCCAATGAAATGACAATGACTTGATATCAGTCAAGATAATGGTCCACACTCGTTGATTGCAAAATAAGAAAATGAAATCTTTAAGGCATTTTAAAATGGCTTTTTTTTTTTTTTTTTTTTTTTTTTTTTTTTTTTTTTTTTTTTTTTTTTTTTTTTTTTTTTTTTTTTTTTTTTTTTTATACCAGTGTAGCACCACAGTTAAAACTAAAGCTGGAGAATCACACATGAGACATTTCTCAGAAGTAATATTTGTGAGATTTCCCATTATGCCCTCTAGGATTCTTGCTTTGCAGATCAACACCGGTGAGAAGACAGGATACGACTTGTTAGCTGCATAATTTCCATTTAAAATTAAAACAGTGATGGTACTAAGTTGTTCCTGGAATTTATATACATTTCTCAACCCAACTGACAACAAACTTCAGCTCTGTTCTGTCTCTATGATCTTTCCTTCATTAAAATGTATAAATAAATGATGTGGTAAATTATCTCACGTCTAACTCTTGTCTTGTTATTAATCTAGAGAGAGATGAAGTTCTTAGAACAAGACAGGAAAGACAGAGAATATGAGATGATTAACTTATCTTCTATTCCATTCACAACAGGATTTTTTAAAAAATATATTTACTCTAAAATATGTTTTTCTAATTGCAGAAGAGTGGTCCCTTTATGACAATGATCTTTTTTTTCCCTTGAAGTGGTAAAGAAAAACACCCTCTATTAGAGGTTTCCACAAATTGAAATTAGTCCTGGAGGACTCGGCATAGGCGTTACAGGAAGCAGAGCTGTTTTTTAACTCTGTATGTTTGTTTTCTAAAGAAAAAGTATCATTCCTCACTCATAAATTAAAAAATAAAATGTAATTGCTATTTATTCACTTCTCATCCAGAAGTTTTCTGTTGCCAATAGGCAGGTAAAACGAAGCACTCTTTGTCCCAAAGCGCTTATAATTTATGTTTGTGCATGATGGATGGGAGAGATATAAGGAAAATGGAAGAAGGGCTACATAAAGAGGCTCCTGCAGGCCTTTTGGTTTCCTTTGCTTATGTCAAAATAATAGTATAAATACATACACTTCTGTATGTATGTTTTATTACACAGAAAAAGATGAAATACTAGTAATAGTTTTAACTAAAGCCTCATGTAGATGATGCCTCTGTTGTTTTTGCTTGTGGGCTAAGTTAGAGTAAGGTGCAAGGGTACAACAGTGAAAATAGAGCAAGAAGGGCTGATAGGAAGGAAGTGAAAGTTAATGGAGAGGAGGAGAAGGGGAAGAGGAGGAGGAATGGATGGAAATAGCAATGAATACCAGAAGCTGGGCCACAGGGCAGAACAGACAGCTCAAGGGAAGGAGGAGGTGATCTGGACAGGTGCAAGGAGAGAGAGACCCCTTGTAGGTGCTGCAAGCACCTCTCTAGGTGCTCTGTAGGTCCTCCTTAACCTGTCTATCTCCCTCCCCTTTCTTCCCAACACCTGGAGTAGATATTGGGATGGGTGTTGTGATGGGCCATGACATTTGGATAATTAACAACACGCAAAAGAATCTGTTCAGGTAAGGCAGATAATTGCAGACTTGTGGCATGGGCCAGTGGAATAAGAAGGGAGGAAAGGAGAAGTCTGATCTGGGCTGACACCTTGTGCGGATTCACGAAAACTTGCAGATGGCACTGGCACATGCGTGGCTTCCTCACAGATGATCCCTGTTCCCAGGGCCAGAGGAGGGGCTCGATTTCCTCACACACCCCAAAGGCTGAGAGCCACTGAATGCTGCAAGCATGATGGAGGCAAATGTGATCAACTGGTGAGCTCAGATCTGCTGAGGAGTTTGACTGAAAAGGGTCTCATGGAACAACTTCTAAAACTCTTTCTGGCTTAAAGACTAAATATACACTATGACTATCTACCAAAACGTCCATAAAATAATGGTCAGGTCACATAAACAGTGCTCCTCACCAATTGTCCTAAAAGCAGCAGCATCCTCCATAAGCCTCTCATCAATAAAAACTTCTTTGGTGGTATGAGAATGAACCAAACATATTCACGTAGAATGAAATACAAAGGGGAAATGAAATCCTGGCATCTTTCTTTCATAGTTACACAGACATGGTGCCTTTTATTTTCTTGTGAAAGGGGATTCATAAGAGCAGAGAAGCCAAATCTCATTTCAGAAGTGAAAAGGGATTGTTATGCACCAAAAAGAAAATAAAAAAGAAAAAAAAAAAGAAATAAAGCTTAAGTTCCTAGTCCTGTTGCCTAAAAGAGCAGACATCTGCCTTTGTATTCGAAAATGATCAAATTGTGCCAGTTGGCATTTTAGTTGGCAAAATTACATAAGAAGGGCACAGGCTCAGAACAGTCATTAGCCCGTTGAAAATGTAATGAAAATCTGCACAAATGAGTTGCATGAACGTATTTAAATATGAAGATTAAATATAAAATGTCCATAGTTTAAGAGACTGTATTAGTGGAAATATTTAACCTTGTAAAATATCCATAGCTATCACTCTCCTCTGTGGCTATAAAATCAAGAATTCGTGGCTGGATGTATAGACAAACACAAATCAGCCTGACGTGACCAGCAGGAAGGTTCAGATAGAAAAGACGCTTTACCTTTTCAGTGCCCTATGTGGAATAAGCAACAAATGGCCACCCTTGCTGTGTCAGCAAGGAGGCCTTGCAGCGGCTCCTTCCCTAAATCACAGCCCCCGGTTGGATGCTTTAGGATGGCACTTACAGCAATAGGCCCTTGGGGCAGTCAGGAGGGCTTGTTTCCTGGATTTCAGGGCTTCTCTGTACACGGTGTGCATGCGTGTGCACCTCTCCTTCTCAGGCTCCTCTCTTGTCTACTGCTGCTCCAGGGGAGGACAGGGGCAGCAGGAGGGCAAGTCCTGGCTTAGTCTCGCAAAGGGCAGATGTGAATAATAAGCACACTCGCCCTTCACCTGGCAGCCCGCAGATCAATAGCGTTTGAGCAGGCATTGTAAGACCCAGGCTCTGGCCCTTCGCTGAGGAGGGTGCTGGGGCAGCCTGAAGGCCCCTTTCCAGAATCTTTGGTTTGCCACATGCTGTGCAGCCAAGAACATAACGTGCCCGAACCAGAGAGAGGGGAGAGATTCAGATGTAAAATATTCCGTTACCTTGTGTTTGCATTGCCTTCTTCATTGCCTGCTTATCCCCTGATGTTCACATTGGGCATTTCACTTTACATTTTTGGAATACTGAGAGAGCATAATGACCTCTTGCCTGGCAGAAAATAGCCTTTACAGATGCCCTCAGTGTTTTGCTGAAAGCACAGTATCAGGCTGAGGAGGAATATCTAGCAGACAGTTTGAAAACTGATTGAACAAAATCATGCATTCTGTTTTACCTTGCACATCGTGGTGGGGTATACTGCAGTCTCCAGGCTCTACGATATAGCTGTCAAGGACTTAATAGAGCATGAACACATCTGTGTTCCAGAGACGAGATCCCAGATGTTAATGGGCTCTGTAAGCCAAAACTACAACATTTTACAACTTTATAGAACACTACAGTCTCCTGCCCATGAATTGGAGACTTCTGCCTCACATGAAATGCTGTAGCACATTTTTAATAAGATACAACAACAAATAAATTCCTTTTTGTTTATCCACTTGACATAGATTCCAACAAGATAAAATGGCACAATGCTAAATTCATTTAGTTTAATGATTCTGGTTAAAACAAAGGTAGAAAATGGTAAAAAGCTAGTCTTTTATAATTAGACATCAGTACTTGTCTCCAAATTGTCCCTGAGATGCAGAATAATTTCTGCTTCTAGAAAAGTAATTTTAGGCCTTTTAGAGGCCTAAAATTATTTTTCAAGACACAAATCAAAATAATTTCCTCTTTCAGCCTTTCTTGAGTCTAATGTTTTCAGGTCCTTGCAACATTAATATAAAATTATTTATAAAGATTCTTAGCTGCAATCAGCCTTGCTAAAGCATTTGGGTATGGCTCAAACCCTATCAAATCAAAAAACACAGAACAAAAGTATCCCTCAAAGAATTGCACTAGACACTAGCTGTTGTGGATTAGTATAGATTTCACTGGAAACAAAAAAGTTCTTAATTTACACCAAATTACAAAGAGGCACAAAAGCTTTTAAGTAACTAAAATGGAAAACAGAAATTTAAAAGAAAAGTCTCGATTATGTAATTAAGAGAAGTGATTTCAGTAGAAAAGCAAAAGAACAGTTCTCAGATGATTTTGGATAAAATAAGTGTTACCTTAGAGGGCTCTCCAAAGGCTTCACATTCTCTCCTGTCAGTGCATTTGTAAGGAAAGGGAGTTTTAAATAGAACTGTCTGTTCAAATACCTCTGGTTCTTTTTTTTATAATCTTAAATTAAAAAAAAAATGTTGTCTTTGAACTTCAATCACATTTCCCAATTCTCAAACTGTGAGCACACAGACAAAAAAAAAATTTTTTTTGATGGAAAAAAAAAAATCCTTCTCCCCAAAAAATATAAGGAAGTGAAAAATGTTCACTTTAATAACATTTTTAAATCATTTCTGAGAAGCCCATTTTTCACTGTTTTTTTTCCCTTGTTCAAATGGTGTGAGAAGTAGGTTTTCTATTATCTTTTCTTCTTTATCTGTTGTAGCTCAGACTCAGTCTGTTAATCAGAGCCTTAATTAGGCAGGCATTGCATGCACTGTGGTAAAGTTGTTTAATTTGTAAATTTGACGGTAAAATAAAGGTTTCAGATGTTTTTTTCAGGCTGGACAGAAAGGACATGAGAAGGGCAAAACACAAGTTGGTAGACAGAATCTCAGCAGACAATTCAAGGGCAACTTGTTCACCGGCTAATTTAATCATTCAACATCAATCCAATTTAGACATCACTGAGTATTAGGAGGCAGCAGACACTTTTATTATGTGAAGACAAAAAGCTTCCATTAAACTAAACATTGACACTTAAAAAAAAAAAAAAAAAGAGGTAAAATGATAGCCTCCATTCTGTCTGTTTCTAAAAATTGACTTGCATCATGTAGCACAAGCTTACTTGAAATAAGATATTCTGCTTTTAAGTGATACTATGACTCTTGCAAATGTGTGATGGTTCTGCCACCATAACTAACCTTTCTAAAACAAAGAGAGATTTCTCCTATGCTAAGCTTGCAGGTCATGCTTCAAAATTGTAAGCCCTCCAATGTCTAGGTCGGATCCAGGATTAGGAAAAATTTGTGGATTTTTAATGAGTTTGTCTGTATAGACTGCTGGCCTTTGACTTTTGCTGGCAGTCTCTAGACTTGCTTGAACTGACTTTTAGTTCTAACTGCTACTCGATTAAAGAGGGAGAGGGGTTTTGGGTCTTTTCCTTTCTAAAACTTCTGTAGAAATGAGATTTGCTGATGCAGAGAGCCAGCACAAGGTATCTGCCTCACTTTGTACTCTTGACTTCCACCCCCTGCCCCACTCCAAGGATTAGCATGCAATTCCACTGATGGCCTTCTGCTGATCTTTTCCTTGAGGACAAACTTCCCAAATAAAACTTTTTAAAAAAACAAGCAAGAATGCTTTCATTTCAAGGATCAATGGCAATTCTATAACTGAGCAGTAATAGAAATTCTTCTAGGTTGCTAAATTTCACTAGAGAGTATCTGAACCAGTTGCTCACTTCAAGCTCCTGGCCTTAGATGAAAAATTTTCCAGACACGTTAGTTTAAATGTGACCTACAGTCTCAAAGCACCTCAGGCTCATTTTCCTTTGTTTTGCAAATAACTTGCTTCTTGAGGACAATGTAACTACACATCTTTGAGAACCAGGATGAAAAATATGCAGAGAGAAGAAAACAAACTGAAAAAACTCTACTCTATCACCAGAGGAAACCTTATACAACATAAGTAGACTTGATCAATTCAGATGCAAGGCAATTGTTTATCTATAGGGTCTGAGGACCAAAATTTGGCAGTGGCAGAAATCGGAAGCACCAGCTTCCCTTTGGAACACGCCTGCAATGTGCAGTGTGCATTTTTGTGTATACAAGACATTAGCATATTTCTAGCCTCAAGGAAATGATATAGGGGCACTTGGATATTCACCGCAAATTATTTCCTGACATTGAAAAGGTCCGGGATTTTTTTGGCATCAGAGTACTGCCGTGCTACACCCTGTGATTTGCCTCTTCCCCTCCATAATTCACAGTGACAGACTTTTAGACAGAATTACATCCCCCTGAGCAGCTTCCTGTGCGCTGGCAACGGGCAGAGCAGCAGTGACAAGGCGGCAACACGGCTGGAATGCAGAGGTGGCCACGCTGGCTGCTCGGCATCCGTTTGCAGAGAGGTTTTCCTCACAGCACTTCATTGCTGAGGCAAAAGCGGGATGCTTGTGAACATTCATAAAGGGTGAAACAGGCTCAGAAAAGAAGCTGCACTGCTCTTTCCCAAAGGCTGAGGACTGCACTTCTCGTGGGGGGACCTCTAGGGCAGCTCAGCTCTTTCACTGAGCTTATTGCTGCTATGCAAGGATGCTCCCATTGCAGGGAAAGGTTTTATCCCGTCTCAGCCCTTATGTCTGTGCTACGAATTCATAAATGAAACACAATACAGCAATGTATAGCAATGTGTCTTTAATTTTAAAGAATTTCAGAAGAGCAAGCCCTAGTCACCCATGGCTGTAACAGAATGAAACAAGCAAACAAACAAACAACAACAACAACAAAAACCCTTTCTGATGACAAAGCCTGCTGATGATGGGGAAAAGACGAGTTGCCTTTCAAGCACAGAAAGGTTAACATATAGCCTAGAACATTGCAATGGCAGGTATTCCACAGATACCTTAATGCCGAAGCAGTATGTCTACAGGGAAGATGTCTACACTGCCTTTTGTCATTTGTGTATAAAAGCATTTCTCCTGACTCTGGGGAAGAAGAAAAGGATAAGGTGCAAATATACAGAAGCCTGTATACAGCACTCATAGAAGTTGTTTATTTAAGTAATAACAAATGCTTTATGTCCTTTGGGGAGTATGTTTTGTGTTTGTATATGCAATATGAACAAAAAGTAATATCTCAGTAGCACAAGTTATGTGCTGCTATAGCTCCAAACACCTCTGTGGTATTACTCGTCATTTATAAGACAGGTCAGACTGAGTCTTAAATCTTTTCCTTCCTTGCTTCTGGATTTGGGATGCTAAAGTCTTTGCATGATGCGAACCTTCTGAGAGATCAGTGAGAAGCACAACACAGAGAATTCATAATTAGTCTCTGTGGCTTTATTGCCTACACCCCTTTACTCATCAGAGATTCTTTCTGAAGAAATTTGGGTTTTGCCTTTGGTGCACAAGGGTAATGATTTGCTTGTGCTCGTAAAATTTGCAAGGCTCTGTGTGATTACTTTATTCTTCTTTCTCTTACAACATTTTCCATGCTGCAGCTTGAAATTCAAATGTGAACTTGTTTGTTTATTCACTGTGGATTGTATTTCATGATCATAGAAAAGTCATAAATGAAGAACAAGGAGCAAGACAGATACAACTGGCATTGAAGCAGCTTTCTTGAAAACAGAAACCTCTGAGGTATGTCTCTGTTTCTAGAAGGAGAATATGAAGTTGGACTCTCAGGTCTAGGTCTGATTAAAGACACAATTTTAGGACCTTGGTCCTCCAGAGCCCAGAAACCTAATCTCTCAGGCACCTTATTCATCTGTGCACTGAAACATCTCTGCACAGCCTAGAAGGCTCTCCTGGAGGATATATGCTGTTAGCCTTTTTACCTTTTATTTCAAAAGACCGAGATGTCACTGATAGATTTCTTTTAAGTAGCAGATGATGTTCAGTGCCAATTGCTTTTTTTTAAAATGATATTGCAGTCCTTACATCCTTGCTGTTAGAATGTTTTAGCAAGACAAAAAGCTAAATGAACAGGACAGGTCTGTTACAGTAGGTAACAAAGAAAGGACTATGGACTGGGCTTTAACTGTTCTCAGTGCACTTCGCCCCGTGCTTCAGATCTAACGACCAACTGAAGGTACAGTAAGGAAATAGTTTGGGCAAGCTAGATTTTAAGATTTCCTTTCTCAAATGAGTGCCCAAAATAAACTCCAAGCCATGCTCTCCCTGACTTAAAAACTTCAGTTTCTATTCTGTCTACTGCAGGTTCTTCTCCTCTCTTTCCCTACAACCATGGGAGAGTTGAGGTTGGAAATATTATCTAGAGATCCTTCAGCCCAATCCCTCTGCTCAAGCAGGGTCACGTAGAGCATGTAGAGTCTGTCCAGACAGCTTTTGAATACCTCCAAGGACGGAGCTCCATAACCTCTCTGAGCAACCTACGCTCAGTTTCATCCACATTGAAAATCTTTTTTCCTTATGTTCAGACTGAGCTTCCTGGGATTCAGTTTGTGCCTGTTGCCTCCATTGCTGTTGCAAGGCACAAACTGATGAGGGATCACAATGGGCACAGATGAGGGATTTGGAGCTAAAACTGATATTCAAAAAATGACCCAAACTACCTGGTATTCAGCTGTAGTTTGGTTTGTCATGTTTTATAACACTCTTAGTCAAAAAAAAAAAAAAAAAAAAATCCCTGTAATCCTGTAATAAGACTAACAAAGATGTTAGTCTTTGGAGACAGTTGCATAGAAAGTATGTACACTTCAGTTCTCATTTTAATGGTTACACTAAGAAGATCTCAATGGTCATCTATACATGCATCAAGTAACAGAACATAAGAGGAAATTGCTTCCAAGACAAACAAGAGGTCAGGAAGAATCAGAAATTCTGATTCTCTTGAATTAGAATACTGACAAGAAAAAGAAGTTACTTTCCAGGTAGTGGTGTCTAAAATAGCCTTCCAGAATAAATAGAAGATTTCCAGTTCTGTTTTACTCCACTTTCTTCAAGCTGAGATTTTGTTCTGTTCCCTTCCTCTGCACCTTTTCTGTGGTCTGTCTTCTCACTGAAGATTTCCTTTTTCTTGTGCATTTTGCATCATTCATATTTCACTATCTCATATATATATATATTTATATATATATATGATGGAAATTGCTGTCCTGTCTCTTGTTACATTCCTTAGCCAGCTTATTTCATTTCTGCCTTTGTTTTCTACTCCATATTTCCCCACTTTTCTTTTACAGTTTTACTCTTGGTGAGCTCCTATTTAACTGCCGTACTACACACAGGCAGATAAGAGCTCCCTCTGGGAAGCTGCAAGAACATCCATCTCTCCACTATGTAGTGAGTGATGGAGATGTTTAAGTAAAGAGGACTGTTTTACTGGAAATCAAAAATATAGAAATGAATGACAGAATGGATAGGATCTAATTTTTTTTCTCTTATTCTCACTTTCATTATGTTTAATCCATTTATTCTTTTCCAGTTGCCTTTTATGTCTTTCTCCTTGCAACTCTGTGCTGACATAAACAGCAAAGCCCCCTCTCAAACCTGGACAAGTTTGAATCTGTGCACATTTACATGTAACACTCCCTAGTTTGGTTCTGTTTCAGAGTTTGAGTTGTGGCTCCTTCAAAACACCAGAGCCCTGCATAAAGACTAAATTTTTGCACTTCCTGCATATGAAGGACAACCTGGATCCAGTAAGAACCTCTCCTAATCCTCCAGAGTTCATATAAAGGATGCAGAAGCCAAACCTTTATGTGAAAAAACATCTTTTTTATCCCTCTCCCAAATATCATTTATTTTGCCAGGTCTTATTAAATGACCCAAACTCCCATGTCCTTTCCCAAAGGTCTTTCTTTTGAGCTGCCATTCTCTACTTTTATGTCTACAGACATCTGTTTTCTCCTCCAGCATCTACTCAGAGCAAAAGTTAAAATGGCAAAGGCTATCTCCAAAGTCTCCGTCCAGATGAACTCATATGACCTGTGCTGACAAACAGCAGCTCATCACTCTATCTTTTTTTCTTGCACACAAATCTGCTGGAGATGAGCAGGGACACTAGGAGCTCGCTTCCAGCTCATGCTTCCTGGAGCGCCTGCTGGCAGCGCAGCTTGCTCAATGTTAACTGCACCTCATCGGTAATTTCTAAAAACAAAATATTAAGAAAGAAACGTGCCACATATCAGGAAGTGTGGGAGGGGAAGACTAATTTTTATAGAAATTTAGCCAAAAATTCTTCAGAACCGCTTGACTGAAGTAGGTAGGAAATCTGACAGAATTTACTAGCCGTGGAAGGTTTCCCCAGTTCTTGGAAGAGAGGGTATCAGTCCTGGCAGCATCGCACAGAACAGACCCACTTCAGAACAACAGACCCACATCGCACAGAACAACCCACTTCAGAACAAATTTTTGACATGCCAGAGATGAAGCTCCTCTTGGTATGAGAGAAACCCCTGACGCAGAAGCAGGGTACCCCTCTATTCCCTCGTATATCTGGATGCTGCTCTCCAGCACAAGCCTGCAATGTTGCACAAAATTAGGGTCTTAAATGCTTCCAGGGTGATCCAAATTAGGGGAACTCTGATTTCTTCCTCCTGTCTGTTGCAGTTCTTGTCAGAGCAAGGAGTTTTCACCAGAGGCACACTCAGGGTTGTCACTCCTAAAAGCCCTACTACAGTCTTCGTAACAAACAAGCAGTATCCAGAAGGCAAAGTGCCCTCTCTGGATATGGACCCTGTTAAAGGTCTCCAGGGAATTTAGGCCTGCGAGAATCCATTCCAGTCAAACTGAGCTCCCTCAGCAGGACACTGCTACTGTGTATGATCCTGTTCCTGCTGTAGCGCAGCTCCTGTTTTAAAAATACTGCATTTTCTTTAATCCTCCTAATCCCATTAAAGCTATGCCGGATCTATAAGCCCAGATGGTATGAAAAATTTCTCTTGAAGTTCAGCCTAAATCTTTCACTGCTGAATTATGCTTCTTTGTGCCAGCACTACTGTTTCTTAGCTTAAATAGTCTTTCTTCTCATGATGTATACAGAAAAGAGTTAGAGTCTCTGTCTCTAGAAGCAGACAGAAACTGGACAGTTTTAACAAGAGGCACCTGCACCCACTGCACATGAAAGGTATTTAGACTCATAGCATTTGGATCTCACAGTAGTCTGACACAGGTGTCATTGGTAATTACAGCTGTCTCATATTCTTTATTGGCCAAAAAATGCCAACTGTAAAATTCCCCTTTGAATGAGAGGTGAGTGAGCCAGGTTTTCCTCTTATTTCCACTCCCTCTTTCCAGGAAGGCAGTGCAGACTGCAAGGGATCAGCTGCGTGGGGAGGACAGTCTCCTCCTTGCCAGCCAGCGCCAAAGCTCTGCCAGGCTGCAGGGAGAAGGAGATCCAGGAGGAGAGGGACCCAGAAAGCTGAGACTCAGAAGCCATGTGAGCAGCACTCACCTGAGTTGAGCCCTGTCCAGTGTGCTGTAGTCAGCACACATCTAATTCATGCATATGTTTACTTTCCATGGTACCAAGAGCACCTGCACACTGCATTGGCCACCTCTCACCAGCCTAGGCTCACCATGTTTTGAGAACATCTTCAAGGCATTTTTTTTTCTTTTCTTTTTTTTTTCATTTTTAATTTTATTTCATCTCCATCAACATTCAGGACACTTAAGCCCCATGAAAACATACCCAGCCCTGCAGCTTCCTCTAGCCAATTTTCTCTCTCCTCTGGGATTTAAGGATCTAACCTTCTTAAGCCAACATCCTCCCCCAGGCCCAGAAACGTCAGTCAACCTCTCTCCCTGGCTATCTCTTTGATTAATATAATGAAGTTAAGCTGAGAGCAATTACTTTCAAGATCACAGTGTGTATTTTTCAGATCTACAGAAGGGCTTGCAAGAGAACTTTTCTATTATTTCCCACAGCTATACCAGCTGGTCCTGTGAATGATATAGACCGTCTCACTCATATTCTCAAACCACTGAGAGCTACAATAGATATTCATCTAAACCACACAAGTAATTGTCAACTGTGTTTTGCAACTTGGTATGTATTTTGGAAAAGGTATATGAAAAATACGGCAACAGGAAACTATTGTTTTGACTAAAAATGAGAGCTGAAAAGTCGAGCAGCTGCAGGTAATCAGCATCAAAAGCTGCTGCTGTGCCATTTCAGAACTGGCATTTCAGAATCGGCAGATACATTTTTCTATCCTGCCAGCTGGAGGCTCTTGGCAAAGTGGTTATGTTTTTGAGAAACTAAATAAATCCATCTTTCATATTTTTTTCCCCTGAGTTTTGGATTGTACCTCAAGAGGTTAGATCTAAAGCTTTTTATCACATCTGACTAACAAAAGACTTATTAAAAATGGAAGAGAGCACAAGAAAAATAGAAAGAAATACATATGTTCATCTGTATTCAGAAAATCGACTGCCTTTTGAACATTTAAGTGGTTCTGAATTTATGTATTTTATATTCATGAAAATAAACAATTTTACCTTGGCATACAGTTGCCCCTTTGGCTTATGTTTCCTGTGAAGAAGAACAAAGCTTTCAGTTGTCTCATAACATTATATTGCAACGAAGTACCTGGAAATATCAGTCTCTTCTATTTATTTATAGGGAAATCATTCTCTTTGGTCTTCTTATAAAACTTTATGCTTCTATCCTTACAGAGTTTTGACATATGATTTTAACTTGTGATATATGATCATTTATTGACCAACATGGGATTAGTTTTGGTTTCATGTTCTAAAAATGTATTTTAATATCCCTAGCATTCTCCTCTGTAAATTATGCAGATGCATTAATTTTCCAATTGAAAAGTATTGAAAAGCAAGGCTTAAAGGTTTAACAAGGTTTAAATATAAAATACTGGTTTGGGGTTTATGGCAGCCTCTTTCATGTAGAGCGTTTATCTTGATCTTTATTTTAAATACATTTTAGCCCCCTAACTGCTCTGCAGATTGTACCCACCTGGATGTGATTTCATTATCCTGTTGTCACTTGTCCCACATCTGCAACTCAACACATTTTGACTTTAAGTCAGTAAAGCTGACTTAAAGTTAGGTAACTTTAAGCTAACTTTTAAAGCTAACTTTAAGTCAGTAAAGCTGACAAATTTCAAGCTGAAATTTGAGCACATGCTTAAAAGCAATATACTGATTAAAATATTCTCAAGCACAAACTTTTATTTGTTTTGCTGAACTGACCTGATGCAATGTCTAACTACAATGTCTCAAAACAGCTGCTTTCAGGAGAATTAGGTCATGTAGACGTACAGCACTTCAGTGAAAGGAAAAAACTACAAATTTAGACTGACCTATTACCCAGATCTGTTGGGTACTTTAGAATAATATAGAGAGAGTTCTGAGGATAAAAAAAAAAAAATGTAAAGCCACTTTCACAAGCTTTTGAATTTAAAAGTTATTGTTCAGATCATGATGGTCGGCCTGCCTGACCTCAGAGTTATCAAAACAAAATCAAAATGATTTTCCGTGAATTTACAAATAAATTAAAAAGATGACGCTTCAAAAAGAGCAACAACCGGAATGTGACCTTTTCAGCTACACTGAAATTAGCAGCCACTTTATGTTACCATCTACTGTGAAATTAAGTTTGGACAAACATGGAAATTGAGAGTCCTTAAGGACACACCTTCTACCAGATAGGCCCAAATTTTCGATGTCCGGTGAGCTTAAGAGCTACTCTTGAATGGCTATTCAAAATTGAGATATAAATATCTTCCTTGATGAGTTTAAGACTCAGGTAATAGCACTTTCCTTTTTTTATTTTTTTTTCCATTATAATCACTGCTACCTCTTGTTTTCTTTTTATGCAATCTTCATAGCTGAAAAAGTGCATGAAGAAGAGAAAGAAGATCAAGCCTACCTCTTCCTTGCTACCTCATCATGGACTCCAGGAAGATTTCTATGCAAAGAATACTCTCCCACATTTTAAATTTTCAAATCATCTATGTCAAAATAAAAAAAAAAATCTTTAAAGCACTATTTCTTGTGGAATTTTACATTCAGAACAGCATGAGAGACATGTCTCTCATTAAGGTCTCATCTTTCACTTTGTATGGAATATTTCATTGCAAAATGCTGCATCATCTAAAGGGAAGCAGTATGAGGACTAACAGCCATAGTGATCCACATCACTTCAAATTTGAATACTATATTTCCTCAGTATTATAAAAAATAAGACTTGTTATTTTCCAAGTGTTGGAAAACTTAATATTTAAAATGTTTAGTAGTTAATGTTTCCATCATCTTTTAAAATCAAATCTTTCTATTAGACCATTTTGGTTTTCCAAAGTAAATACTTCAAAATTCCTGTTGTGCTGGAAATATTTGCAACTTGACATTTTGCTCAGATGCAGTATGACAGCTGTACTTTCACTATTTCTTGGAGAATGAAGTGCTAGAAAAAAACACTTTCTGTTCTAGATAAATGTCATGGAACGACTCAGGGGGGTGAGTGACACAGTGCACTTCACTCATAGAAAAGGAATAGTAAATAGGTTTTATTGATACGGACTATGATTTCACGAGATTCTATGGTAAGGTCACTTATTATTTACTTCATGGAGGTTCAAAGTAATACATACAATTACCAAGGAAACCCTCCCTTTGAGTCACAGGTTTCAGATTGTTCCCCTTTGCTTTCCCAACTCCTCTGAGAGGAGTCTGGGTATGGCTAGATCCAATCCTAGCCCCAGACCTAGTCAGCGGTTTATGACTAGGAGATTTTGTGCACAAAGTAACTTTTGTTTAGTAAAGTATAGAAGTTCAAAAAGAGATAACGTGCTATGGTGACTCACCACAAATCCATTGTGGCAAGGATCTGTCAGCCCCGAAGAGTATCCTTGAGAGGCCTCCCTGCTCATGGAGAGATCCTGGGGTGTAGCCTGCTGCTATGCAAGGAAAGGTCAGTGGGCTCTCGGGCTGTCCCTGTATTTATGAGGTGATTGACTTGTAGTCATTCTTTCTAGTAGTCATTCTTGTAGTCATTCTTTTCATTTTCTTTTCATTCTCTTCATTTTCATTTTTCATTCTTGTAGTCATTCTTTTTTTTTTATGAGATGACTTCCGGTTGGTGTATGCCCAATTAGCCTTATCTCCCCATCAGGATGCAGCCATCAGGATTGTTGTTGATGGGAAGAAATCAAGGAAGCAACTACCAGGATAAGATGATGTCACTGATGGTTAACACCTGAACAGGGCTATGTGTGAAAAGTCAGGCTGAGCTGGGGAAGGAGCACAACAGTCACAGTGAGGAATAGTGATAAATTCCTAACAGAGATTCTACATTAAATAGATGTGGTACCAGATGGGGTTTAGAGTCCCATGAAAGTGGTGGTAATTTTTCTCCTCTTAAAGAGGCAGAGAAACTGCAAAATTGTAGCCTGAGTAGAGTGCCCTTGTTGTGTTAAGACATAACAAGGCAGGAGGGAGTTACAGTGTCATGATCAACATTACTATACCCAGCTGATGTACAGTAAGAAATCTTGTTTCTGTCAGCTTTGAAAAAAATCTTTTGACTGCACGAGCATAGACAAGCTGCATAGGAGGAGAAAAGAGCGAGGGACAGGTGGGAAATGAAGATTAAAAATTAGTATTACACAAGAAAAGATCTCTGAGAATTTAATCAGCTTTTCTAAATCATTGCTAGAGACAAGATTTGGAGCCAAGTTGCTGAACTGTGAGTACTGTGCTGAAGCCCTGTGTAATCGCACAGGATCACCACACCTCACAAGTGCATAGAAATATGCATTTATGCAACTAACCCTGTTGGGATGAGAGAGAAACACCTGGGTGCTTCTGTCAGAGTGATAAATAACAGAAGTAATTTTAACTATCTTGTGACTGATTTGGTGAAATTAGTTATGTTCCAAGTAAGGCAGGCCATGGTTTGTTATTTTATCTATGGCTTTAACTACTGACCTGTGGCATGTTTTCATGATGTCAGTGCTCCATCTCTCAGTGAGAGTTGCACTTCTTGACTCTACAGCTCCCAAATGCTCTCAAACACTCTTCACTGCAGATTTAGGGCTATAACTGTGTAAATAAATCACAGTAGAATTGTTCAGAGATCTATTGGATCATACAACTTTAAAAAAGTAGTATGTGCTGCATTTATGGGGTAAAAGATTTTATGAGTCTGCAAAAGATCTGTAGAGTCCATGAAGCTGATCTTCCATACAATCCTCTATGTTCTTTCTTGGGTTGTAGGAACAGAGGAAAAAAATAATTAGTAAAGCTATATGACTTAAATATGATAAAATCTGAAGTCTAGAAAGGAAGAAGGGTGCTGAAAAACATAAATCAGATTCATGAAGAGACAAAATGATTTAAAGATGTAAAGCATGAGTTCCAATGAAAGATTTAAAAAGTTTAATTGAACTATGTTATCCAAAAGTGTTAAGAGATTATTTCTTTTCAGCTATTTTCTGGTCACCTCAACTAGGATCAGAAACAGAAGTTCTTCAGCTTAGCAGATGAAAGTACAAGATCAAATATCTGGGAGATGAAAAACTATTCCAATTCATCTGTGAAATGGAGCTTGGGCCTTTAAAAAGGGGGCAATTTATGTCTGGAAAAACATATCATGGAAATTTTTAAATGAGGACTGATGACTGATGAGTAGAAGAGATGATCTTGTTCTAACGGGAATTAGATTATCTTTGCTCTGCAGCAGACAAACTCTATGATTGTTATGACACCTTCTGAGCCACAAAAAAAAAAAAAAAAAAAAGGAGCCCTCACCGCCACTCCCCTCTGAAATAAAGGCTTCATTCTTAACCAGTTTGATTCCACATAGATTTGGCTGAGCCACCAAATGCTTGATACTATAAAGGCACTTGATACTTGTTTATCTTAGACTACTTCTCCATTTTTCCTCACCAGCTGATCAGGGAGAGAGCATCTTCAGCATGTAACTCTGCTGAATTTTCACACCAAAATAAGTAGGAGGAATGGTCCTGCAGAAGTGTTTCACTCCATGAATACAGGAGCCTAACTGTCAAGCTTAGAATATCCATTTTGCTTTCTGATGTTTAGTTTAAGTGAGATGAATGGCAGTCTCTGCTCTCAGTATCCTAAATCAGGGGAATGTCTGGACTGCACATTTTTTAGAGCGTGGTCTCTCTTTAGACTGCACATTTTTAGAGACAAAAATAAGCCCTTGACATATAGTAGCTTAATAGAAGCATAAAGGAGCTTTAACTCCAGAGATAATGTTCTGAGGCATGATCAAATTTAAATTACACAAGATTTTTATAGCTTCTTCTGCTATTAAGTTACATGTCTCTCTACTACAACTCTGGGATGTCTCATTAACTTCAGCAGAGCTATACAATGTAGTTAAGGGAAATCTTCTGTGCAAATATTTTACATTAACTTTCTTGAATCAAGTCTTACTTTTCTGTAAACTGCTGAGATTGTTTTCAATGGAAGTTTGTGGAACTTCTTGAGAGAGTCCAGCATAGAGTAACAAAGATGATTAAGGGACTGGAGGATCTATCCTATGAGGAAAGATTGTGAGCCGGTCCTGTTTAGCCTAACGAAGAGAAGACTGAGAGGGGCTCTGATCAGTATGAACATGTACCTTGAGAGGGGAATGTAGGGAGGATGAGGCCATATTCTTATCGATGGTGGCCAAGGGGTAATGGGTAGAAGTTGAAACACCAGAAGTTGCATCTCCATATGAGGAAGAACTTCTTTCCTGTGAGGGTGACAGAGCCCTGGCACAGGCTGCCCAGGGAGGCTGTGGAGTCTCCTTCTCTGGAGGTCTCCAAACCCGCCTGGATGCCTCCCTGTGCCATGCGCTCTAGATGTCTCTGCTTGAGCAGGTGGGGTTGGACTAGATGATCTCTAGAGATCCCTTCAAACCTCAACCATTCTGTGATTCTGTGATTTTCTTCTTGAAACGAACACAGGATTATTTAGTTTAGTTATGATGCAATTCTTACAGGGGTTTTTCTTCCCCTTAGGAATTGTTAAATAATCCTTAATTACATGTCAGCCCTTGAAAATATGCAAGCCATTATGGACTACATAAAGAATTCTATTAATCTGGGCAATCAGGGACAAATCCTGGTACCAGTTTCAGAGAAAGCAAGATAAGTAATAGATAAAATGAATCTGCTTTGTTGTGACCTTTCGCAACAATGCTACTCAAGGCCTTTCTCTGAATTAATGTAGTGCAAAGAGAGATGAAAATGCTATATTTGTTGGTCTATAATCTTAGGATAGAACGTAAAACTGTTTACCATCCTGACTATGCTTGCATTCTGCCTGTGAAGAAGTTACCAGTTAGAAACTTAGTTTAAAGCACATTTAATTAAATATCACTGAAGGAGTGCAATAGTGTAATGGTGGCAGGGAGCAGAGGCTCTCAATCAATCCTTCACCTTAAAGTCATTGGTTTCAACGTAGGCAAGTGGTTGTCTAAATAAGTGATACTCACCACTGTTTTCTCACTTTTTTGGTGACTCTTGATTACCTGTATGAAATAAATTCTTGGATTGAATCCATTTCCAAAAAGGATAGATCCTAGCAAGAGGAAAGGATTGAAGCAAGAAAGCTAACTGCTACATGAATCCAGAAACAGTCCTCTGCCACTGATGCAGCTTTTTCTCAGCAGTGCTCAGTACATCTCCGTGGAGAGTCAAAGAAATTTGCAAAATTCCAGTCTCTCTCCACTTTGTCAAGAGACAGAGGATTTTGCTTTTTATGACTTTTGATGATGACTTCTTTACGAACACTTTAAAAATAGTGTCTGCACATTTCTGTTCTGTATGCCATCATCTTGAAATTGTTTCACTCCTCTGCCCAACATCTGATATTTACTCTTCTGTGAACTATATTTAAAAGACATTAAAAGTGACATGAAATACTGTTTGTTATAGCCCTTAAATAGATGCTCCAAGGATACTACCCAAAATACAGATTGGAACTTCTGTTATTATTTAGTCCCTAGAGAGTTTACCTTTAAATATTCAATCTTTTCTCGTGTCCCAAATGTCCTTGGCTGGGTCTGTAGTTACTGTAGTGTCTTGCTGAAACACAGAATGTCTTTATTAAAAAAAAAAAAAATAACATCCTTTTTTGTTGTTATTAGTAAAATGGCTTATCTGGCTCCCCAAGATGGTGTTGTGCAATGGACTTCATGTTCTGCACAGACCTCTTCAGCTACTGCAGATCGATCTACGCCCTCAACCTTTGCCCCCTCGAAATCATGTCTTGAAATCATGTCTTTGGCACCACCTGAGACATATATTTTTAATTTGCCTGAGACAAAGGTTTCGTGTTAATCTTACTAGAGTATGATTTTGTCCCTCCATTGTGGCAGCTTGAGCATAGGCAATGTCATGTAATGAGCAGGGACGGTCTAACACCAGAGCTGTACGAGAGCCAAAGCTTACACGAAGATAGCTTCTTCAGGATGAGTATTTTAACATCTGCCAAGGGTCATCGTTTTGGGCCAACATTACTGTGCATAGGAAGAGGCAGCAACAAGCCTGACGTCAGATAATAAGCTCCTCTGTTTCTATGATATACCCACTTCTCACTATGTACTAAAACATTTGATAGTTGTGCAAAAATTGAATGGTAAAATCAAAGATTTTTTTTCTGTGTGTTGCAGAACTACAACTTGCTCTCTTTAATGAACAGCTGAAAGTTTAAATATTTATAAAACATCATTATGGAAGTGTGGCTAGAGGTTCCACAGTTAAATCAATTTCGTGCTTAAAGCAAGGATTCAGCTGCCTTGTTATGTGTGAATAACACAGTGTATTCACATGCAAATTATAGCACTTATTCTTTCAGTACATAATCCATTCTCACTGTTTACAAATGAACTAGTAATTAATGTTGAAAGTTAGCAATTCTCCTAAGAAATTTAGGGCCCTGTGTCAGCAAATTGTTTATTTCCAGTGTAAGTTCACTGTTTAATAGCATTATCTCATCTCTCATTCCTAATAACTACACTCACTGTAATACTATATGTAAGATTACTTTGAACTGTCTTTTAAAATAAGTCATTTCCTTTCAAGGTTAAAGTTTTATTTTTTTCAGGAGTAGAAAAATGAAAGAATATATAACTAAAATAATGGTTTGAAGTGTATATTTTTCCTTTCCTTTCAAGGGCAATAGAATCAGACCATGGTGGCCCTTTGTCTGAAGCTGTTGTTTCTTTTCATCACATAATATTTGAACAAGTCTGTTAGTTTGGGGTGCCTTTTTCTGATGCATTTCAAGCCACCTAAATTTTTAAATTAAAAATTAGTCTGAGTGTTGTGAACAATGGGCATTTTCATATAAATAGAAGTAAGTGCTATCACTTTGGACCTGAGGGACAATCTAATCATGACTTCTCTGTGACTGATGTACTTTTCTTAGGAGTCTACCTGGCCTACTTGCCCTTTATAGCTAATGAAAACAGATGGCTATCTTCAGATATCAGATCTGTGTGTTCCAATATGTAATTACTCTCATAATCTCTTTTCTTGTTGGAAGGTTAATTCGTCTAACTTTAATTTGCAATCTTGTTTTCCTTCTCAAGGTTAAAAATCTCTCCAGTATTTGTTCTGTATGCCTGCACCTACTCAAGCCATCTCTTAACTGTGTCTTCAATGAACCGAAGCAAAGGTCTTCTCAGACTTTCAGAAATTTGATGTCCTTGAAATGTGAAAAAGAAACCAATTACTAGTATTGCTGTGTGCAAAGCTGAAATCATTTCCTTATTTCTACATGTTGTATTTTTTTCCTAAAAACATATCCCAGAAATCATGTTGGATTTTTACAACAATGTTACAAGTTACAGGCACTTTCTAACTGCACTCAATTTTGCTCAAGAAAAAGCCATATCTTTATCACAGGGTTGACAGTTTACTGCTTTTTGTTCCTGAGATAATTCTTTTGGAATTAGCTCCAATATATCTTCCTGACATTGCATCATTTGTAGAAATCCATGGATTCAGGCTCCTTTTTTCTCTCACACAGGCACAATTTCTATTCTCACACGCTTCTAGTGTTCTTAAAACAGCTTTCACTGGACTGAGACCATTAACTAATTGGTTCAGGTTATACTGTGAGAGTGACCAGCTCTCTTGGTTATTTACTATTTTACTAGCCTCTGTGTCACTTGAAACCAGTCATTCAAATACTGTGTGGCTTTGATGGAGTTAAACCCAGAGATATTTTTGGCTTGATCATCTAATTTGAGTAATTCTAGATATACTTCTAGCAGCAATGATGTTCTGTGGGAATGCTATGGCAACGTCAAAATGTTGGCTTTCTAGCAGACTTACTGCATCCTGTGCATGATCCATGAATAAACAGAGGAATTCAGTTCCCAGAGTGTCAGTCTAGCATATTTCACAAGCACTAGATTCATATACCAAAAAGAAAAAAAAAAAAAAAAAGAAAAGAAAACATGTTAATACGATCTTTTCAGTAAGGTGTGATCACTCTTTCAACCAAAAGCCAGAGACAGTGAAGTATCAGAGCCCAAAACCTCAAAGGACTTAGATTGGGGTTCAGGGCAAGCAGCATATTCATATTTCTTCTAGTCTAGTCCCACTGTTCACAGTGGGAGAACAAGACAGTGTTTACACTCCCAAGTTGGCTAACTACTGATTTCCAACCCCCCAAAATAACTGTAAGCTGTATGTCCAGCTGTGTATTTCTCCCACTCTCCATACCTTAAAGGAAAGAAAATGAAATGGTACCTACAGGAATAAAGTGCTTTTTGAGTCTACAAATACAAATAATGGCATGAGAGCAAGGTGGAGCTCACTCCACTTGAAGACAGAGTTCAGGCTGTCTGGTCACGTAGTCCGTGTTGGAAAGCTTCTTTTACTGAAGACAGATATATCAAGACAGCTTCTAACCTTGATTGAAACTTCCAAGGGAAGTTTTCTATTATTATAATAGTTTATTGCCTTTGCTGTTAAAATGTAGTGACTATCTTGAAGCCAATTTTATCTGTCAGTTATTTGAGCTTGTGGAAATTTAAACTATCATCTTCACAGTAGTGCATTTCTTTTCATTCTCTATTTCATGCACATAATCATCATTCCTGAAGCTTCTTTTGGCACACATAGGTCGAGCTCCCTGAACTATATACATTAAAGCATGTTCAAAGCTATCAGCATCTGCACACTCCCACACTCATAACAGAAATCTTAGGGTTTATCAAAGATAATTTCATTAAAAAATCAGCCTCACACTTAGTAATAGTGCAAAAAAAAAAAAAAAAAAAAAAAAAAAAAAAAAAAAAAAAAAAAAAAAAAAAAAAAAAAAAAAGCAAATCATCTGTTAAAAATTATTGGGAAAGAAATAAACAGCAACTCTTCAGTGTGAAAAAGAATCAATTTAAGTAGGACAGACTGGAAGTCTCCAAAATACTTAGCAGTGTGGGATTCTTTGTTCTTTCTTCCAAATCAAGAAATCTAGCTTTGAAACTCATGTGAACTGGGTTCAAAATCCAAGAAAAAGAGGTGATTCTTCATGCATCTGGCAGTAAAGGATTTTTCAAAGGAGTTGTGGATGCAAGTTTACATGGGTTCAGAGGAAAAGAGAACAAATAGGTAAGTAGAAGCAAGATTTGTTGGACTCACCAAATAGACTGCATCAGGATCAGAAAATATTGAAAGTAAAATCAGCTGAAGGCTGTGAATCCACAGGATGAAAGCATTACATATGCTCCCCTGATCTTCACTCTTTCCTAGTATATCTACCTACAATAGGATAACTGCACCCTCTGCCAAAATCCATGTAGTCATTCTTATGTTTGACCCATTGCTCTTTCTTAGGGTTCTCCTTTAAAGCCTCTCCCATCTGAAAACATCCCATTTAAAAATCTTCCTTTTTTTCTTATTCTTTTTTTTTTTTTTTTCATTCTGATCTTCACTTAAAACCTTTGGATAAAGGTTGACATATAAAACTAATGTCATGATAGAAATAGCATAATTATCATGAATGTCAAATGTCTGAATTAGAACAAGCTGACATTCATTATAAAGTGTCTCAAAGATTAATGAAGCTTAAGGAAAGAAGATGTAACTTTTTGAATTGATTAAGAAAGAGAGAGCCTGGCTACATCTACCAAGGTGGCTTAAGACCAGCATGCCACAGGCACACCACATTCACGAGGTAAGGTCTGTTATTGTTGAACAAAAACTGACAACTCAACTCTGCACAAGGTTAAAGATTGTATTTTAATCACAGACTGAAACATAATGATTTACAAAACTGATGGTTAGATTTAAAACCAACCACGTACACCTTTGGGAATATTCCCCCCACACCCTAGCAGATTAGGGGTTCAAGTGAAGAACAGAGCTGTTCATGTTTGCCTTTGGGACTGAACAGTGATTTCCAGGATGATGACTGATGCTGCAAGAATTCACCTAAGATGCTTGTCACTATATTTCATTTACCCAGCTGGAAGTGGCTTGGTCTATGGAACTCTGCTGGATTCATCAGAAATCCCAACCATCTTGCAGCTTTCTGTCCAAAGCCTTCTCTGCAGCTCCTCATCATATGTTACGTCAGCCGATTTTGTCCTTTCCTCATTGTAAAGGTAGCAAGCACCAACTCCTTCCATCTCAGGTGATACTGCTGCATAGATGCTTGTAGAGGCTCCTTCCTCTGGAGTCTGCAGAAAACAAAAATGAATTCAGGTGAGACAGGTACAATGCAGGAATTATATTTCATTTTAAGATCTTAGCAATGACTGTTTCCCTAGTTTTGCACCACATTAGGCAAACCTCAAAATGGCAATGATGACAAAAATGTCACATAACTAACTGCCTAAAACCAGTTCATTTTTAGAAAATATTACACCTTAAACCCACAGAACCAGTATATGAGAAGCTCTGGTTCATTTTCGAAGAGTCAGTTAGACAGACCATGAAAGCTAATTGATTTATTTTTCACAGTTAGAGCTAATAAATCCAAAAGGAAACACAAAAATTAATATTATAGTGTTTTTCACTTTGCATTTTGCAAAGATGAAAGGCTCTGCACTCTGCCTGAAGAAGACGGAGGTGTAGACTGTATGCGCAACGTGCTCATTGTAACTGTATGATATGAGTAAAGCACCATGAAGTCTATGACAGCAAATTAAGATTCTGCCGTCCAGTCCAAACAGGCAAGTAAAACAAGGAATTCTATTCTACACAGAGCATAATTATCAGGCTCCTGCAGTGTCGGAAAGCAAAAACGTCCAAGTTTTATAATGTATCATATAACATGAACATTAAATGAAAATGAATAAATGAACAGCTCAGAGAAATAACTCCTGAATATCCAATATCCCAGAGGATACTGAAAACACTTCTATTTTGGATTTGGAAGCATCACATAGCTACTGTTGAATTACATGTTATTATACCAATAACATTTTTTTCTTTCATTAAAGGACATATTTGCAACACAACATTCGATATATTTTCTCTTTATCAGTGATATAATTGTGATCAATGCCTAGTAGATAATAATGTGTCATTTTACAACCTTTGCAGTATTTTTCTATGAGTCATTAACAGTAAAATGCTTTGTCTGCTGCACCTGACAGCATATCTGTCTCTGAAGTACTTATTTCATGAATGAGTTCTGTATCAAACAGGTTACTCAGTGCCTAACAAAAAAAAAATTAAAAAAAAAGAAAAACAAAGAAGTCATTTCAATCATTTGAAGCTTTTTTGTCTCAAGTCTGGCCAAAATTTAAAAAGAAACAACTAAATCTTCATTGTTACCTCTTCAATAAAGTACACTGTACAACACAGTCTATTGGTAACCATCAATTTATGTGGTGTATCATCTGGCGCTTGGTAAATCTCCCTGTCCTACATCAATCAGAGCCATGTCAAAACCCAGGACAAGGCACTGTGAGCCGAGCAGAGCAGAGCACAGCGGCCCCTCAGCACTGCAGAGGTCTAGTGGGCAGCTGGGAACCCACATCCCCATCCCCACAGTAAACCCTTGTAGATAGATCCCTTTGCCCCTTTGCCACCACTTACTCAGGTAATTAAAAGGAAAGGATTACAACTAACAGTTATCAAAACATTTGACCTTCAATTCAGTTGTAAAAGTTACCAAATAATCAAGAAAAAAAGAAAATAGAAACAATGCAAGTGATTTTCCAATTCACCATGAAAAGCTTTATTTCCTACAAGAGAAAAACCCCTGCATGTAAATTACTTAATAAGCAGCTTATCCCCACTGCAACACTCCCACACACAGAGATCTATGTTCTGGTATAAATGCGCCACCAGCTTCATGTTAAGTCCCTGCCCAATTGTGTTTAAGCTGAAGGAAAACCTACTGATGCCAATATAGTACCACAATTCCCACAATGGCCATAGAAGAACTATCTTTTATTACCAGTTACTGCACAACAAGAGCATTTCATTTTCCAAATACTATCTAAAGAAATATGATATCAAAAAAAAAAAATCAAGATATCAGCTAGTGAGAAGGAAAAAAAAAATCAGACTGAAGTAACTTCTGGATTTTTTTTTATTATTATTTTAAGAAGATGTCTATACTATGAGAAACTATCTGAAAAAGCAGAATGCTTATTCAAAGACTCCTTTATGTTACTTTACTACCTCATTACTATTATTTTACCTTACTTTACATTAAGAAAATTAGTGCTCCTCACATTCACCATATTATCCAGTATCATAAAGATATGTGCTTTGCAGGATCAGGATGACTGTAAATAAAGTGGCTTCTTTCTCAGCTAAATATCCTGTGTGGCTGTATCATTATCAGTTATGATGCAATATGAAATATCATAAAACAGTAAAGCAGAAGAGCCATGAGCAACATGAGGCATTCGCATTTCATGCAATTTATTCTGCTTGACTGAAAGAAGCCAGCAGTTTTTAACGTACTGCTGTACTTTAATTAAAAATCTAATGACCTAGTTGAACTATTATCTCATGTGATGCTTCACTGGACATTATGTTCCTAAGTTCAACAGCAATCATGAACATTCAAGCATAAATGAAACACATCAGTGATGCCAACCACATAAAAGCAGCCCGTAACTAAAATACCTCTAAAAAATGTGAAGATCTGCAGATAGACTTTATGTAGTTGTATTTGTCCTTATAAGCCTGTATTTGTCCTGTACAGCCTCAGAGCCTGGTCTATACAGATCTTCCTCCAGCATCAGAAACATCTTATGCAATTGCTATCTGATGGGAAGGATCTCCCAAGACATTCAGACCTTAGCAAGATTTCTGGTTTTTGATATTTCAAGTTCCACACCAGAAGGTGTACATACTGTGTGTAAGGAAATCAGAGTAGAGGTAAAACTAGTAAGATTTTCTGATTTCTTTTCTGAATTTCATTAACTTTCCCAATACTATTTTAAGGGGCTACCAGCAAACACCGAGAACATTGCTGTGTATCTTAAAGATGGTGATATGAACGGATGTGAATGGACTTTGAATATTGCTGTTTGATGGAGTTGGACATATCATTAAAAAGCAGGCAGTGATAAAACCAGTGGAATGAGAGAAACACGAATGATTATGCTGGAACAGCTTCCCTCACAGCTCCCAGCCATTCATCAAAGACTGGTGAGATAAGAGTGTGCCGTGTATTAGCTAACCATGAGCATTCCTGATGCTACCCCCCTGAGATATAGGACTTGGCACAGAGAGATGGTACAGACCACGATCCAGAGGGCAGTCTGCTGGATGGAGAAGAGCATGGCTACACTAACCTCATATGAGAAAGGAATAAAGCAGGGAAAACAGTTTTTAGGGCTGTAAAACCTGGGTTACTCCATGGGTAACTGCCTGTTAAAACATGTTGCCATTAAGAGATGAATTTCCAAGAGATGTAGAAGCCTGCTATTCAAAAAGCTAGTAAGCAGAACAGGTGCTGTTGTACGCCAGGATGATGGAGGAATGAAAAGAAAAAAAAATGTAAAATAGTCAGTCCTACAAAAAAATTGCTTTGCAAGCTGCATGCCAAAACAAAGTATCTGCCTTAGGTTCTGCAGTAGTGGTGCCACGAGTTTACATAAAGTAGATGGGAAAATAAATAAATGGTATTGCATAGAATATGCTCTAAATGCAGAGGCATTCAATGCATTAAAAATACCATTTTAAGATATTCCCAGTGCCTGACTGATCCATTTACCTCATACAAAATCACATTACTAAGAAGGCTGCTATTTTCATTAAAATATCAGACTGTACTTTTTCTATATTTTTTTCTCTTTCTGTATCTGTCAGAGCAGCAATCCTGCCTTTTGGGTACTGTGATTGCATTTGTGATGCTGCCATCTTGAGAGCTGCTAGAAAAGAGAGCTGGGCAAAGAGTAAAGAGAGCAGGGAGCATCTGGCAAAGTGAGAGACCCACACTGCAGCTGTATTTTGAGGAGAGGGAGTAAGGGGTCAAACAGGTAGATGTGCACCTAGGATTGCTGGGCATGCTAACAAATGGCTTAATGCTGAGAAAGAAAAAGAAAAAAAACATGTTGAAACATCCTTATTTCTTCAGTTTGTAATGCAGAATATATTAAGAATTGGTAGAATGCCCCACAACTACAATATTAAGTTGTTTGGCTTGGGGATGCATATCAACACTAGTTTTATAAGGGTGGCCCTATCAGTATCCTATCACAGAACCACAGCATGTTTAAGGTTGGAAGGGACCTCTAGAGATCATCCAGTTCATCCCCCTGCTCCAGCAGGGACACCCAGAGCACGGGGCACAGGGCAGCATCCAGGCGGGTTTGGAAGATCTCCAGAGAAGGGATCCTATGTTTTGTAACATCCACTAAGTCATGCACTTTCCAGTTACTCTGGGAAATCCACTCATGGTTTGATGAGTTAAGTGCTCATCAGTTTTGGGGAGGTTTGAAGTAGTTACTGTGTGTGTGGCCTCTCTTTTTAAACAGATGAGCTTCCATCCTACTGTTCCTGGATGGAACAAGGAGGCATATCACTACCTGACCATATGTTTTCCAGGTTCCAGACAGGAATACACAGCAAGCACTATAATAGGTCATCTTTTGGGCATGCATTTCACGTGCTTTTGCCAGATCCGTTTAATTTTTAAAGATTGGGTCCAGATTCATAACTGATTTTACTTATTCTAACATTGTTTTGCAAATGATCATGTCCTTCCAACTTGCCTCTGGATTAAACTACTCTAAATTTACAACTCTTTGGAAAGGACAAATATCATCTGGGATCTCTGAACAGTGCTGCATATATGCACAGTGGGGCTTTGCAATAAAAACGAGAACATGAAATTGCCATTACTTGGTACAGAAAAGTCTTTTATCTACTTGTTAGCAGTTAATGGAAAGGTGCCACCCAGTCACTTAACGCACTCTTTGGCACACAAGAATATAAAGACAAACATGGAATAGTTTGAAAACTGTCAGGAATGGAGTAACTGGGATTGTGTTTCCATAAATATTAAAGCAAGCAAGCTTGCGATAAGCAAATTACTTGTGTTCCACAGAGCACTGATTACCATGATCTGTGAACTACCAAATAATTTCAAAAACAGGCCACTTTTGGATGCAAGATGCTCTAAGATAAAATAATGAGCTGCTGCTCTAATGTCACAAGCCCCTTGATGAAGACATGAGCTAAAAGTTCAAACACCTGAAATACTGAATAACAACAAAAAGAAAGGTTAGAATGGAAACTATTACGCAGATATCAGGACATGTCCAGAAACCTTTGATAAATAATGTGGTAACAGCTGGTTTCAAGTCCAGATAACATCTGGCCAGTACAAAATGTCAGATCCCTAGAAAGACTAGAAAGACAAAGCTATAGAAAGGTCTGCAGCAAGTTTATTTATTTATTTATTTTAGAGATCTCTCTGCCTTCACTAAAGCCACCCTGTTTTCTGTCTGCATTCTCTCTGTCTTTCTATTCTTTTCTATGTAGTTCACTGTTCTATTTCTAGTTTCTGCCTCAGCTGCAGACCAAAAAGAGATGAAGGTGTTTTATTAACTATACAGTTCTCCCTAGTGACACAGTCAGCACCATCAAATTAATTTCTCTTAATGACTAACTCAGAGAAAGTGAATTCTTTAACAAATTTATTTCATAATAAAAATCTATAGATATTCATTTTTAAAAGAGACACAGAAGTAGAAATGGCTTAGTTAAAATGTGAACCCTTTTCCATGACTATGTTATGCATGCAGAGAAATTATTTTGGAATCAAAGCGATTAATATATAATAAAAAAGCAACACTGGCGAATTAAGGGAATAAGGCAAATTTCAAACCAAAAAAATGCCACAATGTTGAAAGAGGGAGAGTTTTTAATATGAATATCTTATGTCTATTCTGGACAAAAGAGAGTAGCTTTTCCCTGAACGTCCTAGAATGAGAGGTAGAGAATAGAAATACAGGTAGCCGTCAAATAGCAGTTTGTGACCATGAAGAGTATCAAGTCCTGAATCTCTACTACACTCCATTTTGAAACCAAAGTTATTGGAAAGAGAATTCTGAAGAAATTAAAATGGAGAAACTGAATGATTTTTAATCTCCTGAATTTCCAGAATCCTACCTGGTGGGCAGGGAGCAGGTAGGTTCCCTGATGTTGGTTCTCAAAGGTGGCTAATGCTGGTTAGATGGATAGTTGTATGGACAGCCTGGCACACTGAGCCCTGCCAGGCATCTTCTGAGGGTCAGAGGGGCCCAGGGACAGAGGAACTATCTCATCTTCCTATCAGCCACCGTGATAGATAGTTTGGGAGCCTGGAGTCACCAGATCTCCGGAGCAAAGAAGCATCCCCAAAAGACTGCGAGCTCTGCCCTTCATCCAGGGAGCGCATCAGGCTTGAACACCACATTTCTAATCAGTCTTTTGATGGAGTCAGCTGTGGAAGGTTTCGCTTAGTTTTGTGTCAAAGCAATGCTTTCTGAGAAATGTGTTTTCTTGGAAAATTGCCAAGCAGGTTTTCTCTGAAGCGCTCTAATGGATCTTCTGTCAAACTCAGAACATGAACAAAGGTTTACTGAGGACAGATGTGGCCACAACTCCGAACCTACCTCTTCCAAAGCAGCTGCTTTGATCTAAACAGGATATCTTGAGTTATCTCAAATAGTATATCAAATGCCACCCTTATGAGGCAGCTGAATCAAACCCTTTTGGGTGGTTGGCTGAAATATACTTTCTCAGCCTCACAGAAGACATCACCATTAAACATTGTGCTTAATGTTTAAACATTAAGCTTAAACATTAAGCTCACCTGCAGACACCCAACAAATAAAAAAAAAAAAAAAGAAAGAAAGAAAAAAAAAAGAAAAAGTAGTTGCCTTAATTTCAAACTGAATCTCACTTTTACTTAGAAGTACTAGACATCTAGCCCAAGCTATTTGAATGAAGAAGCTCTGTTCTTCCACGGGGAAGATCCATACTTTGCATTTTCTGAAAATAAAAGAACTAAAGGAAGAATGTTTAATTTCCAGCAACTTTCAAAACAGAAAGAAGAATCCAGTTTTAAGTGACTGCTTCATTTGAGTAGGATTTGAAACTTAGGGTCAAATTCATTAATCATAGCTCAATCCTTTGTTCATTTTTGTCAAATGCACTGGGAAAGATTACTTTGCCTAAATGCTGCTTCCTAAGCTCCCTTTGCAGCAGACTGTGATAAGTTCCAATTGAGAACTACGATATCACTGCAGCTACTAAATTATATTGCACTTTTTACTTTACTCAGCTCAATAATAATAGGCAAAATTTGACAAATAGGACCCTGTTGCCCTAGACATTGTATAAACATCTAGTCAGAGACAGTCACTTGCCAGGAGAACATTCAGTCTCTGGGAAATAAGACAGGCAATAACAGGATGTAAAAGGCAGGGAGAGTACACGGATTTCACATAATGCTCAAGTCAGTTCTGGGAATATAGCACTCTGTCTGGCTAACTAGACCCCTGAAAAGCATAATACTCTATTGTGGGGATGCCCAGGATCCACCATGCAGTTAAATCACTCAGAATTGTCCTGAGTATCTTCATATAATCTGACACTTTCTGCAACAGCTCTATCCTTACGCAGGCAAAAGTGATTTTCTGAAGAAAATGGTCAGGAGAAGAGAATGAGGAAAGAATACTAGCCTCCTAAGTCAAAAACCTTATGCCTTATGCCTTATGTGCTAGGCTGCGATGTGTTTTCTGTCTGCCTTGTCTGTATGCCATATGCCGTGTCTGTAAAATAAAATAAGCAATTCATTTATTTACCACCAGTTCTATGGCCCTAATTACAAAGTCACGTGAGCAATTCAATATAATTTTCTACATTCCTCGATGTAGGCTGATCTGTCATTAAGTAAGAATACTTAATTACAGTTTAGCATTCATGCTAGAAATATGCTAAGGAATCCTCCTGTTATTTATATTAACTATGCAAGGCTTTAATTCTACTGAGTTTTGAACTATCATTACTATCTGAGAAATATAAACAAGAGCATAAGACTGCTCCTCCCCCCAGTAAAGCTCTTAGAGGGGCTGCCTCTTTGGTTGGTAGCTGCCGGAACATCTGCCTCATTTAATAATGTATACTGGAATTCTTTTAGTTGAAAGCATAATTAAAATATGAATCAAAATGTGAAGGGATTAAAAGAAGACTTAAAAGAAGACTTAAAACAACAAACAGCCATGAATATTTTAGAGCTTCATTTTTCTAATGAACTATCTTTCACCAATATATGAGTCATCTTTAGTTTGCTGAATTCTTTCAAGTGATGCCAATTATTGGCATCAAAATGGTGACTGGATCAAAATGAAACAACACAGAAAAGCAAACTCAAGTGTTAATATTTGTAGTGGTAGCTGGATTCATACCAGTCCCAGTCAGCAGGAGATGCAGAGAGGGTCCAAATGCTGAAGACAATGCTCCCGAATACGCATATTTCTGAAGAATTAATTTTCCTACCTGCATACACAGGCAATGTAAAATATCCCTGACGGGTTTGCTAAAAATAAATTTTTTAAGCATAAGATATTTGGTTATTCCGATGTGTAGCCCCTAATGTTGCCTTTACTCCTTTACTATTTAACATCTGGCAAATCACATTGTTCATATATCTTGTTTCCTCTTCTATAAAAATGGGAATTGATACTTTTATCACCGATGTCACATGTTTGCTCTGAGGTCTCTTTATTTTCTGATGCTTATAAAGCCCTCTGACCAGATCTGGATCTCCTAAATATTTAAAAGGCAATTCACAATGCATAAAACCTTTAGGAGCTGCAACTAGATCAAAAAGTGTCTGTCAAGGACTATATAGAGACAAAAATGAATAATGGAAAATTACACAGGCCAGTGGCAGTTTCACAAGCAGTTCTCTTTCACATTGATACACAAGCTGCCACCCAAAGCCCATTTTCTAGGCTTCGTGGTCTCTTCTTGCTCAGCAAACAGTGGCAGGGTGAGGAGATGGGCTCCCGGCCTAGCTGTAGGCTTGGCCTCTCAAGTTCTCTTGCCTGCGCTGCTGTGATTCCCTTTCCCTTCCCTTCCCTACTGGCCCATGGCAGATCCTGTGGCGGTCAAGTGAATCCTCAGTACTGCAGGCTACAAAGCAGCCCATTCCCAGCACAGGATAAGAGGAATATCCACGACTACTTATCCTCTCCCTTTGCCTCACTCCTGAGCTCCATCTCTCTTCCACTGACTCTCAGCCTTTCCTCAGGAAAAGTGATAATCCCACAGAGGTGGCATTGGCTAGAATTAAGGTGCTCCAAGCAGTTCTTAAAGTATGATTTAGCTCCATCCATGCCTTTGGTGATCTATTTTTCTGTTATCAACAGAGTGCATTTAAATTATTGTGCTTTATTTGTAATATTCCCCAAGCTAAGCAGAGTGGAAAAGCCAAGGAGGAAATTCTGACCTTAAGTCATATAAAAGGGGTAGGGAGGGATGAGAGCAAATATATATTTATTTATTTCTTAAAGGAGGAAACTCTGACCTTAAGTCATATAGAAGTGGCAGGGAGGGATGAGAGCAAATTTATATTTATTAGAATTTCACTTGCTGGCAATTTCAGTATTTAATCTATAACCATAAGACAAAAATAAACAAGCACAGGGGTTAATTTAGGTCGATCCTGAGTGACATTCTCCCAAAGACTCAAAATATGAAGAATGGATTTATCTTTTATAGATTTTTTAGTAAAAGAACAGAAATGCCTTTAAGAGTGGCTCAGATTTGCTAATCCTGTCTTTCCAACAGATTCATTTAGCAGAATTCATTGATTCAATTAATTAATTACACATTATACATCCCCTGTTCTGACAAGGATAATAACATGTCCAATAAGATCAAAGTATTTCTGATTAAGTAATAAAAACCCTACAAAATACCAGCTCTCTTCATTTTAATTCTACTCATATTTCAACTGAAACAGCTTGTAAAAAAAAAAAAAAACAGTAAATAAAAAAAAATAGTCATCTTGTAAACAAAACTACTATTTCCAATTTTCTTTCACAACAGAAAGCAAATGTCACAGATACATTCTGAAGCCATTCAGTTATGGAGCTGTCTACATAGCTTATCTATCTTCTCAGTTACCAAAGAGAAATACTAAATTTAAAGTTGAAAGCTATATTTGGTTGCAAATCAACCGATTTTAATGCTTGCGAACCCATCAGAATCAATCTGTTTTTAACAAAATAAGTAACTCCAAAGAAAAAATGCAAATGCAACACAGGACTGAATTAGATTATTCAAATCAAACTTTCTGTTCTGTTCTCTGTTTAAGCTTAAATCTACCCTGGACTCCAATGGTTTAAATTCAGAAGAATCAAAAAGAACATGTTAAACTTTAGATAGGCAAATATTGTCATTTATTTCAAAAAGATTAGTCACCTTTCCAAAATTATGTCAGTCAAAATATGAGGCATAATATCTTTTACAATACCAGTTCATGATAGACAGAGGAAACACAAGCTCTCAGTCACGCCAACACTGCCTGAGATCTAAAGTACAAGCAATAAACTTCCCTCTGGAAAACAATTACTCAAGAGTTTAAATTAAATCATGTTTAATCAACATCATTCTGAAAGAATGGTTGGTCGCTATCTGTAATACAGAGGAGGATATTAGCCTAAGGAGAGGTGATCAAGTTGTTAATTTCTGAGGGGGCAAGAAGGAAAACAGAAGAAGATGCTTCTTGCCTTTGGAACAGAAAAAAATAAAGCAGGGAAGGGGGATGTACTGAAAATTGTACTACTACTATTAAGATGTAAGTTTTTACTGTCTACTAAAGTTGATAATTTTAATATCCAGAGTCATTTTTAAGGTGCTTTGTACATCTGCGTTTTGGAGCCATTAGTCTGTGAAGAACAACTGCCCTGCAAAGGCAGCAGCTGGCTTTGCTGGCACAAATCCAGCTCCTGATCGAGTTCCTGCTTATTGGACCGATGAAAGAAGTCACAGCAGAAGTACTGCGCTGACAGACAGGTGAAAGGGTAGACGCAGTCCTGTGTGAATGACTAAACCTACTTCAGCAGAACTGACTGTCCTGGTTCACGTCTCAGGGAGAGCTTGTTCAAGCACCAAAATGAGATCATCATCAACAGTCAAACCCCATGATGAACAGTGAAAAGAAAAAAAAAAAGAGAGCGGAAAGGAGAGAAGCATTTAATTCCTTTCATATCTGAAGTCTCTTGTCAGCTTGCCATTAAAAAATATAAAGTAGAATCATAGAATCACAGAATGCTTGAGGTTGGAAGGGGCCTCAGAAGTCATCTAGTCCAACCCCCTGCTCACACAGGGTCACCTAGAGCACGTGACACAGGGCTGCATCCAAGCGGGTTTGGAAGATCTCCAAAGAAGGAGACTCCACAACCTCTCTGGGCAGCCTGTTCCAGTGCTCTGTCACCCTCACTGTCAAGAAGTGTTTCCTCAAGTTCCTGTGGAACTTTTGGTGCCTCAGCTTGTGGCCGTTTCCTCTAGTCCTGTCACTGGCCACCACTGAAAAGAGGCCGCCCCCTCCTCCTCACTGCCTCACTTGAGGTATTTATAGACACTGATCAGGTCCCCCCTCAGCCTTCTCTTCTTCAGGCTGAAAGTAGTGGAATACTACTTAGTCAATAAAATCCCCTAAAACTTTCATATGGCTTTCCTTTCATTGTCAGGTAGCTCCTGTCTCTACACAACGCTTCTGACTGGGGCTCTATATACCGAACTGGTTAAGGGTACAGGTAGCTGCCAGCATCATGCCCTGGGATCCTGTGCAGAATAAGCCAGAGTCTTAAGCTTGCAGAATTCCAATACCCAAAATAAAAGCAATGAGCATTAACCTTTTCATTTTATTAACTGCCTCAGGAGAGTTTCTATAGCGCTTGTATTTATATAGCTTTTTGGTTAAAAGGTTAGAGTAGTTGCTCAGAATGGGAAACAAATACTGTGAGGTTTTGTGGTTCAATAAATACATGTTGTGGACTCATCTGCTGCTGAGATAATTTGCTTTGTTTAGGGCACTGGTATTGAACTGTGCGCTTTAGTAATTCAATTTCGCTACAAACCTACATTTTCCTTGAAATTCCAATCAATGAACTAACCCTCTTCCCACCCTGTAATGCACTGCAAACAGCAATGGTGCAGATTATTAAACTGTTGTTTTCTGAGAAAATTTCCAGACAAATTAATGCAGAACCGTGCCGTGGTTTAGTAAATGCTTTTAGATCACAAAAATAAAGGCTGAGATTGGAGCTGAGGCTGGAAGGCCAGCGCGGGCCGTGTGAGCCAGGCAGGCAGCGCTTTCGCAGTGCTCCCTCGTGCTCTCTGCAGCTTGCTTAGCATTCAGCTCTTCACCTGCAAGTCTGCACAGATCTGCAGCCGCCCATTGTTATTTAATGCGCACTTCACAGCAGAATTGAATTGTTCCAATCAAGATTAGGCCTCCGTTTCTCTAGGCGGCACGCAAACCCCATTTGCAGTCTAAACTCTCACCCATTTTGCTGCCTGCTCTTTCATCGTGCCCTATGCTCACAGGTAGCTGCAGCTCCCGCTTCGTTCCCTTGGCCTCCTCCCAAATCCTTTCCTCACGCCAGCCCCCATCTCAGTGTGCAGAGCAGTTCTCCCCTTGCTGTTGCCCCCCTCCTTGCTGCCCACGTACCACATAAACTACTGGGTCCTCGGTGGCTCCCTGCTCACATCACCAATGTATTAAGACGGCCCTTTCAGAAACCCAGACAAACTAAACAGAAGCCTTCAAAGGATGAGCTATTCTGGCAGGCTGCTTTTGTGGTCTCTGGAGCAAACAGCAGCAGCAAGCCTGACAGTAGGGAGAGAAGAGGAAAATATTAGCTGAAAGCTTGTCAATACCTTGACCCAGCCAGCTCTGAAAATAAAGAGGGGAAAAAATAGTGCTTGAGGCAGCGAGTCTGCACACAGTGCCAAGCACACAGTGGAAAACAAGGCTCTGCTTAGGAAAAGCAAAATCACAGGGGGACAGGAACCCTGGAGCAACAGTGCAGGGCAGTCCCGGATGCAGGGGCTGCAGGAGAGCGTAGCTGGAATGAGTGTCACGGTGCAGGGACCAGCAGCAGCAGCTCCAGCCCTTCCCGGGAATGCACCGCTGCGGCAAAGCTGCGAGTGGGTGGATATGGGCAGTTCGCAGCTCCTGGGCTTTATGCAGAAGCCAGAGTTTCCCTGACAGCAATCTTTTTATATAAAAAATAATCTAAACATTTGGGGCTTACTAACTACATAAACTCCTTACTGGAGAACCCATAACTGACCTTTACTTTGAAATCTGTGTTCAATAAAAGAGGATTACAATTGTTTGTGATCTTTTCAAAGCTTATAACTTGGCTGTGGGGGGAAAGAAAAACCTTAATTTGTTTTTGTCTGATCCCTAATAGTCCCTGACAGGCTGCGAAACAAATAGTTTTAATTATTTCCTCCTTGCTGAATTTCTAGTTTCATCATTTAATCAAAAAAGTAACATATTATCTATTACACTGAAATAAGCACAATTAGGATTGTGCTGAAGGAAAGAAGAATCATACACTAGGAAAAATAGGAAATTAAATTAGCATTAAACTGTGACAAATATGTCCATCCTATTATAGCTCTTTCCTGAGAGAGCAAAGTGTTTACAAAATAAATAAATAAAAGCAAAGGTTTTTCCATTTATCCTGGGACTTACGGCAATTAAAAATGTGAATGTTGTCTCTGCAATTAAAAAGTATCCAAAAGACTCCCTTCAGTTATTAATGAACAATATACAGCTCTTACACATTGCTGCAAAATAAGTGCCAGTTATTTTTCTGTATAGGAACCACTGATGCATGAAAATAACTTTAGAGCTAATCAATGAGTAATGACTATATTTCAAGAACAATGCTCCATTTTGTGTGAAAAAAAAAAACCAAAAAAACAAGGCTTCAGTTCATAAACAATTATTGACACCAATGAAGAAAATGAATCAATGACCATAAGAAATCTGCATGCTATTTAAAATTTCTACCCTCATATCTGCCTTCAGTTCTTGGACCTGATGTATTTTTTCCTGCAATACTGTGAATTTATTTAAGTCTCTAAGAAATGCAAAGGCTGGGCTGCTTCTACTGCATAAGACTAAAATACAGCAAAGTCATGACTGTAGATGGTATTCAGCAGCAATGGGGCTCCATACTAAGCTCTTGTTTGAAGATGATCCCAAATGATTGGAACATCTCCTTTTACAGGCCTTGTATATTATGGTAGGATTTCAAGTTTTTAAAGTCTTCCTAGCTTCTTCTTTAATATGTAGCAGTTTATTGCTTGGAATAACTGGAAGTGCATGAAATGGCCAGAGCAGGAGGCCTCAATGCCTGCTGAGTCTCCCTGGGAGATAGATTTGTTAGTAGCTCCTAAAATGAACTGTTGAATTCCCATTGGCATAATTCCACTTATACAGCACTTCACTTTGTGTTTAGTGCCACCTCAGTACAAAGTAAGGGGAAACATAGATTAATTCAAGGTAGAAATCAGAATTTTCCCCTATTCATGAAAGGGATGGAATTTCCTGTCCCTCGCATGTGTTAATGAATACTAGCAGATTTACAAGGCAAAGGAGTTAGCTTCCCAGGTTTTTCCATCTCTCACATTTTCTTCTGCATTTTCAGCTTCGATGTGACTGTTTCATAGCCTGAAATGGTACATCTTTAGTTCAGAATTTTAATTGCACATTATTATGCTTACTTGAGGATAAAAATCTGATCTATACTTAGAAGGAGAATAGACAACTTCATACTTTCAATCAGAGCACAACTACTTAGCTTCTGACAACAGCTACAAGAAGCATCGGATCCGAAGGAGAGTATTTTTGTGGGAGAGATACTGGGGAGAGTGAAAAGAAGATGGGGCCAGACTCATCTCAGTGATGCCCAGTGGCAGAACGAGAAGCAACGAGCACAAACTGAAACACGGGAAGCTCTGTCTGAATCCAAGGAAAAATTTTTTCACTATGGGGTTGACTGACCAGAAGTTGCCCAGGCAGGCTGTGTGTTCTTGGAGACACTCAAAAGGCATCTGGGCAGGGTCTAGGTGACACTGCTTGAGCAGGGGCTTGGACCAGACAACCATCAGAGATGCCTTTCAACCTCACCTATTCTGTGATTCTGTGAATTTCAAAGGAATAAATACTCAACTGTGACTAGAAATCATCAGATCTGGGGGTTTTGCAGAAAAAAAAGAAGTATTTTTAACCATTCGTAAAATATAAAGGAGAAAAGTTGGTTGGCTTTTTAAAAATGAGGTGTATTCCTACTCTAGTCTAAATTAATATTAGAAAAGTTTTCAATTATCTGTAGATGACCACAGCACAAAAACATAATTGCAAAGACAAATTTGAAAGGGACACAGCACTCAGCAAAGGGACACAGCACTCAGCTATACGTAAAGTAAATGCTTCCCTCAGCAGTAAATGGATTCAGGAGCAAGCTATGTCCATGACGTGCTACATGAGCCATGAAAGCTCACTGACCGCTGCTTCTTTTAGTTAGAAATTAGTATTAGAAATTATAAAACAACCTGAAGAGTTTTTCCTCGTATATCTCATTTACAAGTTGTACAGAAGTGCTCACACTAGTGGAGTATACTTCTGTGCTGGAAGGGAAATAAAATCTAGGTTTTCTGATGTTCTGTGATAGCTTCTGCATGAAATATGTACTAATATAGCTATATCCAAACTACACAGATTGAGGCAGGCACAAAGAAATGGAACTGGGAACATAACTCAGAAGAAACTGGTATTATTTAAAAGTAAACATTAATATGTATTTATGATGTGAAGAGCAGCAAAGGAAGCTGCTGTCACAAAGCATGTCAGCCTGAGCACCCCGCACAGCCTGCTCCTGGGTTTAAGGTTCAATTTAAAGAAAAGGTTACCATCATTTATTATCATGTTCCATGTGTTGACAGGGAACCAAACACTCCGTTTTTAATCATTAAGAAGCCCCATGAAAGAGTATTTTTCAACACTTGCACTGAAGGTTTGCTGATGGCTTGCCAAATGCACCATAACTCTCTCCTCTCTTCCCATTCAAAAGTATATTAAGCTGAAGATAATTGCAGGTTTTCTCGCCCATAATCTACACTGACAAAAACAAATAGCAGATGAAAGGCAAAGGATTTCGCTCTCTTCCAAAATATTAAGGGCTTTGTATTTCATTATAGCAATAAATCTCTCTGTACTTAAAAGTTCTTTAGCAAGTGCTTTAAAAGTGAATTAATATTATGTAAAATTGCAAAATAAAATATGTATAACTTAGAGTAGGTTACACTTTTGGTTAATGTATGATTTAAAATTACATTATGGTTTATTAATATAAATTAGTATATGGAAAAGTTTTTATTAGAAGATAGCTGATACTTAACATTAATAGTATCTAGTCTTCATAGATTTTAGTAAAGAGACTCTAAAGCATGCAACCTAACCCATGCTCCTGCCTTTTTTTATATTTATTGATTTTTCAGCACTATTTAAGTATAATAAGAAAGTATTTGCAAAATAAATACTTGCTGTCAACACAAGAAATATATTTTAACAGAGAAAATACAGAAAACGTATATATGAAGTTGCATGTACTTATTTAACAAAAATATCTTTCACCTATCACACTTGAAAATTAGAGTTTTATGGAGGAAAACAGTTTAATAAAGAAATATATCTCAGTGCAAATGATCATGCAATGCAGTGTTATTTAGCAGACAAACTAGGTTCTGCTTACTGATTCTTTAAAATGGCAAAAAAACCCATACATCTTAGTGGCATGATTCATAGACAGACACTTCCATCATAAATATAGGAAAAAAAAAAACCCTACAGGCTGCTGGCAGCAATGAAAAGTGAAAGAAAGATTACTGAAATACATCTAAATTTAGGGCAGCTTAAAAGACCTATGTTTCAGTTCACCACACCATTTATTTCTTGACAGTTCAAATTTTCAGCATAATCCAAAGGATTTATTTTTAAATCTAGGCATGGATTCACATCACAAGGCAAAGATTTAGCTTAGTAATTTGGAGCCTTAACATATCTTAGTTGTCATAACGGATCCATGATCGGTAGTTTGTAGCAGGTCTATTGCTACGATTCAAAGGAAGCCCTTCTGCAAACCCATGATTTCAGCTTTGCCACCTTTGAAATGCCACATCATGGTTTTAAAAAATGATCACAAAATCTTAAAAAAAGATCAAATTTATTTTTCAAACAAAAAAAATATAATTTCTCTGTAAAAATATATGGCAGCCAAAGGTGCAAACATCAATTCAAATTAGAGCTGATTTGCAATAATAAACTGGGTACATAAGAACACTCTGAACCATTCCTGAACCAAGCTCTCTGGTTTGGATGTTTTAGGAACAAAGTCTTGTTTAAACCCCTGAGAGAAGCTGGATCTAGAATTGCAAACCTGTCTGTGTGCAAACCCCAGCTACTCTAGAGTGACTGTTAACTGGAGCCCCTTTGATGACTCCCAGCAGGGACAGAGGTTACTCATCTCAAAAGTCTTTAGATGCTCACCAGACACTCATGAAGGCACAAAATGATCACCTTAAACTGCTCTCCGTACAGCGAGGAAGGTCACGTCTGCTACCTGCTACTGCTCCCCTGCTGCTTGGCCTTTATCACCTAAGGATTGTACGGGACCTCTAGGACACTGACCAGTTTCTATAAGAACATTGTATATAACCCAGGCTAGAGATTACAACTAACTGTATCAACTACCTCTACAGCTCATTTTCTATTTAGCTTGGCTGGTTTACTTTTAATAGCATACACAGCTGTCTTGATTCACACAATGAAAGATCTTTATTTTGTTGAAGGGTCTACAGTTTAGCCCTAGGTTTGTATTCACTTTTCTTCCATAATCATGAGCCAGCACCACTGGAAGCAACACAGCCCATCAACTGGAAAGGTGACTGTCTTCCAGCAGAAGACACCCAAAACAGTATAGCAGTTGGAAGGGAATCCAAGAAGCAGCATTTTTCTAAAGAAGGATCTGGCAGAACTCAGTACATTTGAAGTCATGATGAGTATTTTTGAGAGATCTTTGGAGCATTAGCCTCTCATCACGGGAGTAAAAAAGATAAATTGGAGAAAAAAAATGGATTCAAATTACAAAAAGAAAACACGAGGAATGGAGGGCTGCAGGGACCTCTTGGGACTTTGCGGATCTCCTCATCCTGCAGGTGATCTTTTCCATAAAACTGTACAAGCTGCATCTTAAAAGCAACAATTCTTACCATCACTGCTCTGTAGAAGCTTTTTTTCCAGAATTAGAAAAATTTCTTATGCCTTTTTTTCTTACTTCTTTCTCACTTCCAATGACTAGAAACATGCTTATAAAAAAATATATTTCTGATAAGTTTATTTTGATTCATTCTTTTGTCAGAATTGTCTCCTTAAAAGAATCCTCACTCTTGTTAGTGTTTATTTTGAGGCTGTGGCTAGATAGCATGATATAACCTGGTAAACAAAGTCTCCTACAGCTTCTACAACAGAGTGGAATTGAAAGCAACATACAAAAAGCTCCTTTCACTCTAGGGCAGCAATGACTGCACTGGTACCATGCTACTCCATCTCTACAGCCTGATGACTCCAATCCCTGAAATGTTTTCTTCTTAATGGCAAGAGCAAGGAGCAGGTTGTTCATCACCTGCCCTCATGCTCCTGTTTAGCACTGGGGGTACTTTACAAACCTCTTGACCCCTCTGAGTGAACTATTTTATGAACCTGCAGATGACAAATCCAGGTACCTTGAGCACAAAACCACAAACACATATTTTATCATTTTTTCAAAGTGCTAGAAACAGATGACTCGCCAGGATTCTGCCTTTTGCCTAATGTTATGCAGAGTAGGTAGGAATTCACAGGAGAAGCTCTACAGCCAAGGCACTTGGTGATGGATATGATTATGGTAAAAACAGTGTTCCCTACAAAACTGGTTTCTCCCAATACGGACAAACAAACAAACAAAAAAATACCTGAGGGCTGAATGCATGATGCAATAGTATTTACATACAGAAAGAAGACAATTTTAACCCCCCTGCTTTGTGGCTCGATTTCTTGAATGGATTTAAAGCAAAATCAGATGATTCGAACAGTATGAGCAATTAAAGTACTTACTCAGAACTCTTGAGACCTTCAGGACCATTAAAGAGGTTAGAGTTTGGTGTACCTGTGCCAGCCTTACTGCAACTCTCCAGGTAAAAGGCACTTAAAATAGGACACACGCCACAAAACTATCCTAGCCAAGGAATATAAAAGGCCACGTCAAGATCAACGAGAAACTTGAAAAAGCAGGTTCCATCAGATACGGAAATATGCTTTATTTAAGGACATCACTCCATTTAGCGTACACAAAGAAGGATCAGATAATCCTCACTACCAGGATATGCAATAAGACCTGGGTTCTTTTAGTTTGGACACTGTTTAGTTGTCTATCAGGTTCTGGTCAGCTACATTTGTGTAAAGTCACCAATGAAGTAGTATAACTATCATGGAAATCATCATTTAGAGGCAAAGGAGTTGAAAATAGGAATCTAAGGCACTATTACTGTTCACAAAGCATGAGACTGGTGATAACTGAACTCCCCTCTGAGGAACGGCCAAGCTGAGTTCATAGGTTAGGCAGCCAAGAAAGTAACTTTTGCACACGGATAATGAAGAAGTCTGACAGTGAAAATAAACATGGTACCCCATGGTGCCATTTTCACATTCATTTTTAGAACAGAGCTCCTTGTCAAAACATACTCATAGTGTGTAATTTTATTTTCAACACTTTGAGCTCCAAAAACAACAGGACAGCTTTTCTCACTCTCCATTTTTAATCATCTTAGGATACTGTGCCAAAGTGGTATCACAGACATATTGGAAGACTGTATTTTGCATCTCAAAAGCTTGGCAAGCAAAAGGATTGAATAAATCAAACAAAAATGTTCTTTCTTCCTGACACTTTCAGATTCAGAGCACTATTGTGTGCTGCAAGACAGCTAGAGTCAGTGCACGATGCAAGTCAAAACAAAGTCGTGGGAATGTGGGCTTGCCAGACACGAGGTTGGCCAGAACTGCCCCAGTCACCAGATTTGGCAATTCATTCAAAAAGCAACATAAAGACTAATTTGAATAAACCACTGGTAACATGAAGAGAAGCCTGCAAGTTAGTGGTAGGAATTCTTATATTATCAAGATTATATTTTTCTGAAGTTAGGACCTGTAGCAACACCTTCTTTTCCTTTTGATGATTGAAAACTAGGGCAGCGTGACAGGACCAAAGAGCTATCAGTACAAGTTCCATCACTGATAAGCTGTCCAAGTTCATTCATGTTTTATTGCACATTGCTCAGTTTTCATCCAATCTTTTCCTGCACGTGTTCCCTATTCCCTGCAGAACGCCGGGTACACGAGCATGTAACTCATGTGTTTACTTACACTTTCCACCACTGAGATTGGGACAGCCAAATGGAATTGTTTGGCCTGAAGAGACTCACAGATGTGATAGCATTTTAAGGAGAATTTTAAAATATGCTACAATGTATGCTACAAACTCCCAAGTCTGTACAACTTTATAATACTGACTTCTAAGTGTGCTACAGCTAGGATCAAGTCTTTTTAAGGGAGCTAAAGCAGTGCTCCAAATTCTCCTCTCAGTCATACCCACTAAAATACACACAATCCCATGTGTTAAACTGAAAATGAAATGACAACATGTTTTTCTTACTGTGTTTCTAATAAAACCAATCAGGTGAACTATATCTTATAGTCTCTTAGTTCCCCTGCTGAAAAGCAAATATGAATACTTGGGGTAGGCAACAAATCCTCTGTATTTGATGTAAGGTGAAGGTACTCAAAAGACTTCTTCTGGATTAAATCTTTCAAATTTGCAGAATTGTTGTTGACTGATCCTGTTTTTTTTTATATATATAAATGCATTTATATTTCCTTTTTTTTTTCCTCGAACAGTTTATGGCATTTTTTTTCCACTCTCATATCTTTCTTGTCACCTATATTACACTATTGTAAATACATATAGGCAGCACACATAAATACCAATTTAAATGCATGACAATATCTATGTGATAAATAATGGAAACACACAATGGATTTTAAACACCTGGGAAATACATTTGATGAGCAGTTTGGATTACCTCACCTGAATCTGCCCGTGAATACATCTCCTGCTGATATCAGAAAATACTTGGTATTCTGAACATCTAAAAGTCATATAAAAAAAAAAAAAAAAAATTACCTCACCTGAATCTGCCCGTGAATACATCTCCTGCTGATATCAGAAAATACTTGGTATTCTGAACATCTAAAAGTCATTTAAAAAAAAAAAAAAAAAAAAAAAAAAAGATCAACCTTACATCAGCTTGTCTCTTCTCCAGCTAAGTGAACACACCTCCTCAGTCCCTGCTCTCTTCTGTCAAGAGGCCAAAACAAACTATCTTCAGAAAAAAAAAAAAAAACTAAAAAAAAAAAAAAAATAAAAAAAAAAAAAAAAAAAAAAAAAAAATAAAAAAAAAAAAAAAAAAAAAAAAAAAAAAAAGAAAAAAAAAAAAGATCAACCTTACATCAGCTTGTCTCTTCTCCAGCTAAGTGAACACACCTCCTCAGTCCCTGCTCTCTTCTGTCAAGAGGCCAAAACAAACTATCTTCAGTTCAGTACTAGTATCTCCGTTTTATTTAAATAAGACAGCTTTAATATCCAGTATCTTGGGATAGGATTCATCCTAACTAATCATCTCCAGAGCACAGATGTATACAGCTGAGCTAGTCATCAGAGGACCCTTTAGCAGTTCATGGGGATAAGTAGACACTTGAAGGACTTGATTCATGTGCACAATTGTAGATATCTAGCTTAGGATAAGTTCAGTACTAGGAGTAAGTCTTTATTGACTGTATGGAGATCACTGAGTGAACAGCTCTGATGTGTCCCTCTAAACCTTCAAAGTACCCTGAAAAATAATTTGTCTGTATTAAGTAATAATTTAATCTGATAAGGCTCTACAGTATAAATTTTATCATCATTGTTTTGTTATGGATGCATTGGATGGATGCATTGGATGGATGCATATGGATGCATTACTCATAATCAGCAAAACAGTAGGAATTTAGGGAGGTCTTCCCCAGGCAAATATTAATTCATTTATAATGCATACCACACCTGGTGGCAAACTCTCCAAGTGTGTATGAATATGCACTCCCACAGCATCCTCCTCTGCATCATTATACTTCAGTAATCTAATTCTGAACTGTTCTTTGCTCTCAATATCAGGATTTTCCATGAAAAATCAATGGGCTTTCTACTTAACTCAGTGTTACAGGTCTTCCATCTGAGAGAAACTGCCTATAACTACCTATTCCTGTGCCGACCCCTGCTGAATGTTTCATTTCATGTGCAGTTGTCCTCTCTTTCTTGCTCTCTCTCTCTTTCTCTCTCTCTTTCAAAATGATATTTAAGAGATACTCTGATGAGAAAGATTAGTAGCTACCTTGTATTCTGCCAGTGGACTCAAGTTTCAAATATCATCACATTGCAATGATAGAAAAAAAGTGGAATTTTAATTACACTGTGATTAAGGTAAAACTTCTTAGTGATAAGGCTTGGTACAATGAGGTTTATAGCGTTTATAGTTAAAGGCTGTTGAACTATAGATTATAGATTAAAGAGTAAGATTAAAGATATACATTAAAGATTATAGATTGAGAAGTGAAAAGCTAACCTGGTCTAGCTGAAATTCCAATATTATCTCTAATTTTCCAAACTTTTAGCCTTTTTTTTTCAGATCTCTACATTACAGGCATTGTGGCTTGCATCTTTTTAATTGATAGGAATCAATAAAAAGTCCACATATGTTTGGAACATAACAAATTATTTTCGTTTCTTATGCATATTCCATCTTCAACTAAAAGTATGACTGAAAAATAGATTAACATACAAACATATTAACTAAGTACCTAGGAAAACAACCAAAAAGAATTAGCAAGCAATAAGTTGGTTGATGGACTATGTCTTTCTTAACTAAGTCAGTAACTTTTGAATATGAAAATAGTTACAGATTGCAAGATGACATTTGCTGATGTGCTAGCACTGGCTAGGTTCATGTTTTCACAGTTTATTGACTGTTCATTTACTATCTCTCATTACAGCAATAGAGAGAACACTTTTTTCACTCCCTTGGATTGAAAAGGATTCCTTCCAGATATGATGAAAGAATCTGCCTAAATTATGAAGTAAAATGAATAATCCAATTCTCATCATGCAGAGGAATAGGAATAAACACCTTCGTACATAACACAAATACCTTTCTTCAGTATGCTTCTAACCTGCTAGCAAAATCCTGTCACAACATTTCAATCATGCACTATTCCAAAATTATCACTTCCAAAAAGGTTTTACATAGTGCTTTACTGTAAACCGTACAAAGTTTACATAGGTTTATCTTGTGTTTCATTAGTCCACTTCCTAGGTTAAGAAGAATAAGAAAGTTCAAGGAAGAGTAAAGACGAACAAGAAGAATAAGAGTTTCCCGTAGGAAGAGTAAGATATGGAAATGTCCTGTCCTGTGAACAATTTCTAAAGATGCAATAGTCTATCCATTTCCCCACTGTTAAGGGAAAAACAAACCTCCTTCATTTTCTAACTGACCCTTAGAAGTGTGGGGCAGGGTGTGAGATCAATTCTGATTCTTCACACTGTTTGATTTTTAGCTGGCTCCATGGCTCTGTTTCAGCCTGTTCCAACTAGATTCCTAGGACAGGAAACCAGAGTGTGGTTTTGGGACAGATCAGTCCAGCAGCTGCTCCAAATCAGTGTTGCAAAAACACTGCAACATCCTTGACTCCCTCCCAAGCTCTCCAACGCAATCCCACCAGCTCTGCACACCTTCATACAACGTCCCCTCCCATCCATTTGGGCATGAAACACAAATCCTTCTTTTTTCTACCATCAAAACAACCTTCAGCAGTCTACAACATGGCCCTTTTAATAAATATATTAGTTAATTTGACCTGAACAAACATACACACACTAGAACAGCAATATCTTGGGACTACCATGAAACCACAGTGGTGGTGGAGATCAGGGCTAACTGCTATACACTTCAGCACTTGGAGTCAGCCTTCTTTAGAAAGGTTTAATCCTGACAAGGGCAGACACAAACCATTCCATACTCCCAAACCCTCTCACTTAGCAGTCAGAATAAACAGTCAGGCTATAGCTGCATACCCCTTAACAGCAGTAACTGAGTAACTGTGAGATCCACATCTAAGCAAAGTGCCCATATTGATAGTATTTGACAATTCAAAGATAAATTGTTCGTTATCTTTTTCAGGTGGGTCCCTCCATCCTTCCCATTAGATTGTTCCATGATTGTAGAAATGATCTAACATTAGATGAAAAAAAAAAAGAAAATAATCAACTGTATGGCTCTGCTTATAATCTAGAATGTAAAGGTCTGAAGCTTATATCCCTGCACTAACATGTACAAAAAAGGGACTAGTTTAAAGAAGAGAGATCCTGGACTGCTTACGTCTCCCTAACTTTGACCAGAATCCTATTTTTGATCTGAAAAGCATCTCACAAATATTAAGTGCAAATAACAGGTTTCTGCAGAAAGTTCCTATTCAGTTAGAGAATTCCAGATTAGCTTTATGTGAAGATCACACACTCACATGGACTGTAGATGTTGATGCTGCTGAATTGTTACTTTCAGCTGTAGAATTTAATTATTCTAGTTCTGTACAGCTGGTGTTATTATGTGGTGATATGTTTGTCTTCTGACACCTCAGGGAGGAGGGCGAAACATATTTTCTACATTCAGCGTGCCAAAGGGACAGTTTGAATAAGAAATCTTGCAATAAAATTTGTGTGACTATGTCTTCTGGCATGAATGATGAATCCAGCTCTTTTAGATATTGTTTTCTAAAAGGACTTACAGATCGGAAGTATTTCTTTAAAAATGTTTTAGGAAAATTATACTAAAGTTAGGTTTATTTTGACAGATGAAAGAAATGAGTTAGTTCATACTGCCTGATTTCTAGGCTGTGCTCCTGGTTCTGCCTTTCCCTTTACTTTTACAAGCTGATGGGATCATTAATCTTTCTGCTCACTTTCAGCTTGTCACTCAATAATCACTTATATGGCATCATTCCTTTGTAAATGACAGCTGAGACAAGATCTGGTGCTGTCTTCCTCAGCCTCCCTCTACAATGCAGTCTCCCACAGCTGATCTGACGTTCATGAAAGGACTGAAAAAATATACTTTATAAGGATTAATTCACCAAGTGTGTCGTAATGAATTTTTCCTGGAAATTTAAAATATTGCTCTATGGGAAGAAAGGAAAGTGTTTCTCCTTGCATGGCATCATAATCACATAATCTTGAAGCCGTAAGTAGCAGAACTGTTCCTGCTATTGGACATTATAGTGGAATCAACATTTTTTTTTGCTCTAAAGCATTTTAATTGTATGACAAGTGTAGGTTCTGTGGCTTAAGAATGAATATCCGATATTTGTTGCAGAGGCAGAAATACTAGAGAGGGAGAGAGTACCTTCCCAGACTTCAGTTGGACAATATCCATCACTAAAATTGGTGGGATGCACAGTTGGCTTAATTTCAATTTGTTGCTTGGTGAATGTCTTTTTAGGCTACTACTGTCTTATTAATTACTGGTTTGGAGTGTATTACTTCAAAAAAAAAAAAAGAAGACCACTTCATGTTAAAAAAAATCCTAGGGGAAAACTAATCTCACTGTACCCTACAGTGAATAGTGACAGCTCATCAGCTTTTATTTACTGAGAAGTCACAGGGATAGATATCAATTTATTTTTTGAAGAATAAACATATTTTCTCTCTTGGATGTGTGAGGTGCTATCCCCGTTTGTTAAAAATCTAGAGAAAATGTTTGCAAAATTCAAACTTAAAGAACAAGTTTGACAGCAAACTTTCCTGAGAAAGAATGGAGCTGAGAAAGAACAGAACAGGGTTTCTATAGGAGGATATTAGCTTAGCAGTTTTTATGGCAGACACCAGATCATTTGGTATGGCCTGTCATATTGCTGCAGTGGCACCTCTCACTGCAGTTTGCTGGAAAAAAAAAAATAACTGAATTTGCAGAGATTTTTCTCACATGTTTATGAAAAGGAGAAGACAATGTTTCACAGTTCTCAAGCTGTTAATACTTTGAGGAAATTACACGTGCATATTTGCTATTTGCAAAACGGTAGGTTTGTTTGTTTGCTTAAGTTGTAAGTCTCTAAATGCCTTGCAGCAGCTCCGAGGCAGACGCTGTTGAGGCAACAGTCTTGTCTTCCACACTGAGCAACCTCAAATATGAATAACTCAGTAAGAGCTGGGGCCACACTGTGTCCCCTAGAAGTGAATCTGGGGGACACAGATTCTAGGCTTGAATATGGTAAGCACCAAGGTGATGACAGAAACGGATTTAAAGGTAGAGGAGGCACTGCCATTATAATTTGGAATTAAATCAAACAAAATGTTGACTCCCTGTTGAGAGAATGCGACGTGATAAATCCATGATACGTTTCCTCACTGGTGCTATCTGGGCTATGTTTACTGTCATGAGTGCCAGGCTGCAGTGGGTGAAGCAATTTCCTGTATGCATTTACAAAACCCTTTGGAATACTTCAGGATGATAAAAGTTAGTTGAGTAAATATGATTAGAGTGCAATGGCCTCATTTTTACTGTGTTATTGCTATAATTCTAGACGGAAGATTCATGTATGTCTACACAGGAATGAAATTCCAAGGGAGAAAAAATCCATAATACCAGCTATCAGCCAATGTTATCAGAGAATCCAATTTTTCTATCCTTACTGTTTTACCTGTCTCAGGGGAAACCCACCTTAGTGCATGAGATCAACACAAGAACGTTTTTTGCAAAGGCTAGAATGCTAGATATTGTAGCATTTGATACAGCTATAGTATCAGATATATATATTCAGATATATAGATATATCTGAATTACGAGGCAAGTAGACTTTTAACATGATCTTGTCATGTAATGAAACTAAACAGCACTTTGTGATGCAGTTCTACTGAAGCTGAAGAAGACAACTGAATGTGATAAAGAGCTCCAAAATGTGAGAATGGAAGGCAAAAATCAAGCCATGAGCATATAAAGATATCATGTGCATTAAACCATAAAAAAAAAGAATTCTGTGTTTAACTCAAAAGTCTCAAAGAGGGTGAGAAGATTGGTAAAAGCTTTCTCTCTCCCTCTTTTTTGACTTACAGGAGAAACACATCAAGTGTTACATAAAAACGGGAAAATCTCATCCTCAATAACTGAAGTATTCAGACTCAAAAAGCAAACACCCAGCTGATGTGGCTGCTTTGAAGGCAATATATACACAGCATTTCCATGAAAGTCCGCATCCCTCAGCCAGTGCAATGCGATAACTCCTTTAGAATGGTGTCTTATAGAAAGACTAAGAAATTATTAGGGCCCATAGGCAGTCTTACTACTGCAAGAGTAAGTACTTGACACCCTCTTGTGATAAATCCATACTTGTTTTATGTGAGTTCGATGACATTCCATTTACTTTCTAAGCATGGTCAGTATAATACGGAAATATTTCCCTTGGTGCACTAATAAAACTGAATGGGGTTGAGTGCTATAAACAATAAGAGAATCAATTTGCACCCTCAGACACAAAATTTGTGTCAGAATTTTTCAGTTGTGGTGGAAATACTTATTACTACCTAAATATCTATAAGAAACTGTTATGTTAGCAAAGTGAGAGCAATTAAGAAACGCCACCATCACAGACTGGCATTTAAAATGGCAATCACAAGAGGCAAAACAAGCTTCATATATACATTCCAGGAAAGCTGTCTGCACCCTCTTTAAGGATGCATTTCACATTATGAGCATTCTTATTACAATTTTATTGCAATATTCAAGGAGTACTTAGAAGATAGTATTATTTTTTAAATACTGTTTATTTGTTTGCATCTTATTTTACAGGCACTCTTCCAGCCTCCAGATTCATTTCTAAAATTAAAGCTAGTGATATTTCCATATCAAAGTTTAAAATTAATTTGCTTTGTAGGACATGCCCCTTGATCTAAAATATTCCATTTTAATTAGGGCATTTAATTTTCTCTAATGGAAATATATTCTATTCACTTAATCCAAAATTGTTTTCTGAAAGAGCTGTAAGCAGTGCATATTCTCAGAACAAATCCATCTAAGGCTTGTTCACCTTAAAACATTGCACCTGTGCTGCTAAACTGATTTCAGAGTGATCTACTTATACCCTTACAAAATGCTATTAAAGTTAACTTTAACTGGGTTTGCCCCAGTTTTAGATCAGTTTTATTACATAGCTTAATTTTTCTAATGTAGACTAGGTATGGATAATAAAAGATAATGTATGATCACAAGTGTGTATTCAGATGAAAGATGAACATTGGCCCACATTCCAGAGTATGTGTATTTGGATCTGCACAGCCTGGAGTTTGGGCTATGTCCTGTCAACCGTTTTTTATTTGTACAGCTTCTTTCTTCCCTTTGCTCTCTTCTCTTCAACGTATTGCATACATGTAGACAATGCCAGGTCATGTCTACTTCTCATTAGCAGGAAAGAGATGGCATTTCCTAGGAACACTTTGCATATCCCAGCTCCTCGCTAGAATGCAGTTCTACCAGCATGTGCACAAAAACAGGTGTAAATAGATTAGGTAATTAACTAATGCACAGCCATCTATTTTTTCAGATGTACATAAAGTGATAGGAATTCCCTCCTCTAATGGAGGATCCATTGAAAATAAATGTTCTTTATCATTTTTGTGTGTGTTCCATCAACCCAAGAAAAAAAAAATCAATAAACACAACTAATTGACATAAGCTCTGACATACCTTCAGCTTTGTGGTGATAACAACTCTCACAACATACATGGCAAGGAAATAGTTTAAAAAGCTGCCTACCTTGAAAAATAGCCAGGCTGTCATCCATTTGACTAATTTTATAACCCAAAAGACATGCTTGTAGAGCTCGGTATTCACTACTCCAGGGTCTACTACATTAGCAGTCACATGGCTTCCATTTGCAGTCAGAAGATGCTGTAGTCGATAGGTAAATAACACAAGGGCAAGTTTGCTTTGGGCATAGGCTCCATGGGGTGAATACGAACATCTGTAGAAGAAAGAGAAAGAGAGAGGGACATGCTGGTAAAAATAACCAGAAGGAAAGCACAAATATCAAATTACTACATTTTGTGCAGTATCTAGCAAACACACAGATGTGCACTAAGTGGTCACAAAAAAACAGCTTATCACTAGCAAGCATGTTGTTTGCTGTACTTCTCATGATTACTCCATCAGACAGACACAATGTGTGATTTACAGAAAAAAAAATGACATGGTACCTAACAGAATCTCTATGCCAACTATTTTAATCAGCTATGCTGAAGCACCAGTCTCCACAGTATCATCTCCTAGGTGGTATCATCTCACCCAAACAGTCTTCTCTTCCTCAAGACCTTCCTCTTACACATACATAATCCCCTGCCCACTCAGTAAATCTGTCCCTGATGAGACTACTGCTGGTTATTACTACTTGTATTGCAGCAGAACCTATTTGTTTAGGATTGAGGCTCCTTTGTGTTGGCCACACTACAGATGAGTAAGGCAATCATTGCACCTACCCTAATAACACACCAGATTACGCACAGCTAAGGAGAGGGGTAAAGAGATGGGGCAAGGAGAGTGGCTGTGTATGGTGTAAGGGCAACCACAGTTATGTCAGGTACAACACTTTGAACAGAGAAAGGTGGCTGGGCTAGGCTTAAGCCAAAGAGAAGTTGAAGTGCTGATGCACAAATGCAAATGCTGAGAATTAGGGCAAATTGTTACCTCTTGAGTCTCCCATGCCCCTCTCTCAGTCTGGGTGCTGAATCTGCCTTTCTTTTGAGACAGACTTGTTAGGAACTGCTGATTAGCTGGGTTTCACTCCAGGCAGGTAGCACTGTTTTTTGAATAAGCAGACTCGTTCTGGGCAAATTAGCAGGTATGTCATGTAAAGTGCTTATCCTGACGTAGGCTTCAACATTGCTTCCACAAATGCCTATTCCAGGCCAATTCCTTCTTTCAGCTACCACGGGCCTCCCATTGCACTATTTCGGGGCTCAGCAGAACCAGAGGTAATGCCCAGCTCAGGGCAAAGCAGGCGGTGCCTGCAGCAGCAGACTCCTGGGGACAGCAAAACAGCCCTGGCCCTCACCCTCTCTTACCTCTGTGGTAAAAGGGCCTGGGGAGATGAGCTGCTGCTGCTGCTTATACGGAGACTGGGGTTAGGCCCTGCAGGGCAGCAGCTACTGCTGGCGGAGCAGGTGGAGGAGCACCCCCCTGGGATCTCGCTTTCCCAGCTCTCACCTTCCTTCTCTTCGCTGGGACAGCAGCAGCCTTAGCCTTAGTGCAACAAAAAGCAAAGCTGGGGATGCTCCCATTCTGAAAAAAAAGCCTGCCTTGAGTTTTCCATGGTCATTATCACACGCAAGGTTTTTGTTAAGCAAAGACCGAGTAGCAAAATTTCTCAGAATTCTTTTCAAAATCTCATTTTCATCTGGTATTTATAATATTCTGTACACTTCACTATAGAAACACTTAGCAGCAAGCAGGCTGGTTCTCTGCAAAGGTACAAGGCTACTGAAGCAATTCAAGTGTAAGCATTAGCTAACTGGTCTCAGAAACCTGGTGACAGGGTGATATTTCTTACAGCTCAGCTACAGGAAATAAAAGACAACAGAACTAAATCTCCAGTTCCTATTTTCTTTTTTTTTTTTTTTTCCTGCTCTATTCTTGTTCAAGAGAAACACAGATAAATAGGCAGTGAAACCATTATATAATTTGAGAGAGAATAAAAAATGACAGGGAATCATAGAAAGCCTTCATAGCAAACAATGGCCTGAGCTGTTATGTGCTGGATAACATAGCTCCGTCATCATAAGGATATCGCCTGTGCCTCAGGGTAAAATGGGCTATTTTAAAAATAAAAAACAATCACTGCATGACTAGAAAAGTGACTTGGCATTAGCCAGGGAATTGCAGTTTTATTTTATATTCAGCATTGTCCATATCTGTCCATAGCATCTGAAATGCTCAAAATGTCACTGGATGCCTTATACACATTTCAACCCATTTTGACTGGAAGGTCCATATCCCTGGCTACAACCGCCTTCCCTTGGGCAGCAGTTCAAGGAAGATCTAATGCTGCCCATGAGAAGCACTTTAGGAAAGAAGCAGCCTTCATCAGCCTGGTGTGTCCTGGCATTTCTCTGCTGGTGCCACCATTCCCCCATGAGGTGGGAACACAAGCTGGGGTATGGGAAAAGACTTGCTGTGTCGGATTATAGTGATCCTGCCTGGCAAGCAGATCACAGAGGAGCAGGGTTAGGGACTACTCCAACTTGTTCTGTCTGAGTCTAGCCTGGCATTCGGTAACCCTCAGGATCCACACGGAAGGATGGTGAAAACTCCCCACGACTCCCCATTCCCACATGCTGAGTGAGCGCTGTTTCGACTTACCTTGTGGCAATGAAGCACGAACTACAAGGACCAGATCCTCAAAAGCCTTGTACTTTGCATGTATATCTATGTCAGGGAAACATGAGTGCTCAGAAGATATAAAAAGCCATCCAATCAGTGTGGAAGCCCTTTATATCACAGTGCAGAGATGCAAATGATTTCTAAGGCACCAGGGAATGAGACTTCAGTAGTATTCTATAGGGATGGAGGATGTAAAAGTTGATACACTACACAGACACTTTTGATAGCATCCCCATGCTGATTACCACTCCACTTTTTGTGTGCATACGATTTTTGCTTTTCAGGAATCCAATATCACTGGACTGTATAAAACAGAGGAATAATCTGTGACATGGAACTGATGACTATCTTAGTTGAACCACTGTTTTATTTGTGAGAACCTCTCTTCTTAGGTTCATGCTTTCCTTAACATTGATTCATGCTATTTAAATTACACTGGAAGAAAAAAATGGTTAGTTTCACTTAGTTTCACTGCATGTAGTCTTAGCTTATGAAACAGAAAAATGCCTCATCTCCTATACTTATGCTCTTGCACCATAACTGCATCTCCTATAAACATATTCCTATACATGGAATGACCCGGCTTTGAAGCACATTCATCTAGATCTCATCTTTCTCTTGGCTCTCTATGCTCTTTCCATATAACTTCAGCACTGAATGAAACTGTAATTGTACATTAAATATAGTAATAGCATTGGCAAGATTGCACATTTCCACATCCCTTTGCTTTCCTGAAGTCTCTAAAAGCCCGTTAAAATGAGAGGTTGTACAGGAAGCTAAACAACGCAAAGCATGCAGCTTGCCAGCCCAATTAGCCGGCACAGCAGCTGACGAGGGGCACGTCTGGCCTCCTGTGGACCCAGGCTATCGATGCCATGCAACACGGCAAGCTCTCGGTGAGAGGAACTGTGCCTCCTACCTGGGCAAAGGACCTCCAGGCAGATGGTTTATACACACGCTGCCCACTTACCCAGAAAGCCAGGATACAGGGGACTGACAGGCCGGGTTCTGTCATAACAAACACTGCCAACCTGACTAGCTAGGCCAGGCAGCACATGTCATGAGCAGGGCAGGCCACTGCACAGCCTAGAGCTGGCAAAAGTGTGGAGCAGAGGAAGCAGGGAGCATGGATTTGGTAGGAAGAAGTTCAGTTTCAGTGGGAACGAGCGGTGTTGCTGGTGATGAACAGCAGAAGCCTATCCATGCCCATGCCCATGCACTCACTCTTCCTGCTGTGGAAAGGAGTCCCCCCAGCAGGGGATGCACCTAGTGAGATGCAGCTCACTAAATGAAACTATAGGAGAAGTAAAAGCAGACAATTTAATTTGTTGTTTTGAAATCCAGCCAAGAAAGCAGCAATATACAATACCATGATTTCTTCTTCTTTTAAAATGAGCTTTTCATTGATTGTATCCTCATGAATAAGGATCAGGATAAGTATGATATGCATTTGCTGTACAACTTTTAGCAGAAATTAATGTTTTCATGTTAAGATTTTTTTTGCAACATAGACTGGCAAATCCCCAAATTAGGGAAAAAAAAGATAAAGAGATCATTATGTATTTCCCCCCTCCCCCCCAAAAAAAGAGATCATTATGTATTTTTGCCAAAAAAAAACTAAATAAGTATTCAATTTTGGAGTGAATGCATTATGTTTTCGTGATTTCTTTCTCTTTTTCTAAGCAGTTTCTACCAGAAGCTGATTTTACATCTCATCTCCATGGAGCTGTCTCCAAACGCAGTCCTCCTGACATGCTGGGGCAATGTATTTTTACAAAGAGAAGCCAATTTTCAAACTGCAGCCTGCAGTAGCTAATTAGGTACTTAAGCATGGACTCAGTAGCTACCCGAGTTTGAAAACTGGATCCTTGTTCACCACTTCCCAAGACCACCAGTTTTACTGTAGTTTATTTTTCTGGCTGGCATTAGTTGGTCTGCATTCTCTCAAGGTCTCCTATCTTAGTTGAGTGGTATCAGGTTTAGGCTACAACATTAAATCAGCTCAGAGGACCCACTGAGTAACAGGGTGCTAACAGTACAGCTTTTCTGACAGTAACCTCTTTTACCCTACGCTGGTCTTGTACATGTCATCTCCTCACCAATCATCACACCCAAATTTCCAGTATGTTAATCTGGCTGCAGGGCAGAGTGCGCTGAGATCAAACTGCAGAACAACCAGATTGCCGTGTGCTCCATTAAAAGAGAAGTGATGCAAAATGTGGGTGACATGCTGGGGTTTCTAATGAGAGGCCACACAAAATTTCAATACATGCCTTAGGATGAATCAGTGAATTAAGCAAAACAGACTTGCTGTATTAAAGTGACTTGAGTTTCTTAATGATTTATGTATTAATCTTGCAATACATCATCACCATTGCTTAGTCAAGAACATAAAGACTATTATTAAACACTCACAAAGCTTTCATAGTTTGAAATTTTCTTTCTCTAGGGAGTACAATGCAAGATTTTTCAAGATTTCTGATAGATTTTGCAGCTTGCTTAAGGCAGCTACAGAATTATATTGTGGAATATAGGTACATCTTTTCTGGGTCTCATATTTTTTCTCTCTTTCTTTTTATAATACACCAAAGCCTGAGTTCTAAATAAGGAAATATTAGATTTCTGCAGCTTTCCTAACAGTACTACAACTATTTGTCCTGTGTACACACTTGTTAAGTCTCATGTACTGTGACTGTCCAATAATAATAATAAAAATGTACAGAGATGGAAAAAAACAGTTGAAAAAATGGAATATGCGTATTGCCACTGAAAAATAAAGTCTTGCTAATTGAAAGAAAAAACAATATGCCTTACTAAAAAAGATTCAAAATTTAGTTAACAGATCTTCTAGAATGTGTTACAGCTGCATGTTTTACTGTAGTTGTCTTGTTACTAATTGCAGCTCCTGCTAGGGCCTACGTTATAGTTACTCATTTCACATACATGCCTGGGTGCTTTTTGGCTGTCAGCTGGCCAATTACTTCTTCATGTATATTTTGTGCATTTTCTTCATATGCAGCTTTAAAAACAAAATTGTTTATACACTTGTAAATATTTATACATACAAAAGTAAAGACAGCCCTTAGCACATTCCCACTTATTTGAACTCCAGTAGCAGCGCTCAGTTAGTAGTGATTCCTGGAAAGTCTATGATGGGCACTCTGGAAAGGAAGTACACTAGGCTGATAAATTAATTAAATGAGTGGTTCTACACAATCTGAAAAGCAAACACTTCATGCGTTGACAGGTGCAGAGTTACCCAAATAACCAGCATCAGACTGCACTTTTCCAACCAGCCTGGTTGGGTGTATTGTGCTGACCCACAGACAAAGTAATGCCTGAGACTAACCACATCCCAGAGTGTTTCCCCATCCCTGCAGTGAGCCACTCCACACGTTGCTCACACACAGCTTTGTCCAGAAATGGGCTTGGTTGGAAAAGCGGTAAGATAGTGTAGCTCTTCCCCAAATTAGAGGATAAGCATAAAAGCTCAGAGGGTAAAAGTTCAGAGAGGGGAGCTGCTCTTTCTAAGAGGCCAAGTGCTGTCAATGGCCTCACTAGCAGTTGGTCACTTCTCTGCAAGCCAGTGGAGCTTGGGCTTCATCCAGAGTCCAGTAAAAGCCACATGCTGGAAGATGCTCCTTTGCTCAAAACACTTGCTTCCCAACCTCCATCTCTTTGCTGCAAAAATGCATGCCATTCAGTGACTAGCCCACTGCTTATCACATGTGGGAAATGCAGAGTGAAATTACTGTCTTTAGTGATGGGACCTGGGAGGTCTATACTATTAAAAATATGTCTAAAAGGTAAAATCAGTAGGGGATTGTCACCATGGACATTGCTGCCATTCTAATGGAATGAATGCATCATTTGTCTGCTGCTGGTCCTTCCTCCTAATGCAGGTAGGTGAGATGTCAGGAGCCCTCCTTTTGCTCTATGGCTTCCCTTGACACGGGCAGCTCCTTTGCTGTGTGTTGGATGCAAATTCTCAAGCGTAAGAAACAGAGACACAAAGGCTGATCTTTCACAGCCTGAGCAGAAGCAATTGCTTAAAAAAAAAGTCTAGCTTTTCTCTCTGAGTTAAAGTGGTTTTTGTTTATGGTCAGTTGACTAGTCCAAGTTATAATTACTGTAATTCCATTTTCCCAGGAAATACATCTTTTCATAGAGAATGATGTAAACTGATTCTTCCAAGTTACTATTTTTCAACAGTAGGTTTATATCATGTAGTGTTGAGTACCTTTTAGTATTTGAAGTGTCATTTGAGCATAATGGTATCCCTTCACTCAATTAAAAATCTCCATCAACAAAATGAATACATAAATGAAAGAAATTGATTGGTGTTTGGCATAACTGCAGCCACGAACAAGATCAAGACTCCAAGACCTTTGTCCTGAGTCCTCATGACCCTTCTGTGTCAAGGGGGAAACTTAACTGCCACATATCTTTTCAAATTATTTCTTGGATAATCTGGATCTCACGTAACTGAAGATTGACACACATCTTTTGAGATTATTTTTGGATTAAATCAAGAAGAGCTCTGAGGCACTCTCCACCTACTTGTGGAAAGCTTCCTAACCCTCCTACAACAGAGCTTTTAAGTTCAAAGAAGTAAGAGGTCTTTTTATAGTTTCTTCTTCTCTTGCCCAGGAACATGGATGGGCCATAAAATGGCTCAGTAATGACAATTCTACTTCCATTTTGATAAAATCATCTTAAAATTTGTTTCACGTTTGCAGAGTAGCTGCAGATCGCTTTTTTCTTTCTGTGATTAACTGTAGAGCCTGCTTATGAATCAGAAAATGCTGCCATTACAAGTTCAGCCTTGTCACCAAATGCAATGAGAGGATTTTCAGTAGACTGTGTGAAATTAATGTGCAAATAATACAAGTTTTCATTCTGTGATGGGTCACAACCCACTGCCCTGGACTTGAGGAGGAACTACAGATGCAAATATTCAACACACTGCAGGACTGGTCTGTCCTACCAGGGGAAATATGGCTTAAACATGCACAAAGGCTACAAAATGCTATGTGCTCCCAGATGTCTGTAAATATGACACAGAAAACCCTATGCCACCATGAACTGAAGCAACAGAAGATTATCAGCTCAGCCAGGGCAGTTTTTGTTTGTTAAAGCATTCTAATGACTTCTGCTTTTTCAATGTTTTCTTATATACTTAGGATAAGAAGACCACAGCTTCAAACAGGTAAAAAAACAAACGAACAAAAAAACAACTGGATTAAGAGTAGAAAAGGAATAGGCTAATAAACAAGTAACCTGCTTTCTAAAAATAATTGCAGAAAGTTTTCCCCTTCTGTTGGAAGACACTAGGTTAAGGGAAAATGTGATTCTGTGTCTCTGTGTGATTCCGTGAAAAACAAAACCAGCCGAAATGTCAGCGGGTGCAGGAGAGATTCAAACACGCAAGTTCTCTGCCCTCATGAAATAACTGATGGTCCAGGTGCAAAAGGCTTTAGTTTATGTGAGGCCATTCCTTGCTAGAGGCCTTCAGCCACTGCCAAGTGTGGAGGAGCGCGTTTCAGGGGGGTTTTACTTCAGGAGCATAAACAAGTAACCTTTAGCAAACTGTAAAAACAATTCAGTAAAATGCTGCTCTCCTTTATCTGAGGGTTGTTAGCTTTTTTCATTGCATCATTTTGTTTTATCCTTAAACTGTATTTGCTGCAGAAAAAATTATTTTCAAATTGCAAGAAACTACAAGCCAACTGTGGCTCACAGTGGCCTGTAGCCAGCATTACACACTGGTTATTTTAGACTACCATAAGAGACTGTGACAGCAATCACTTTCTCCACTATCCAGCCTTAGGGAAGTTTTTTAGAATTTCCCAATATTATGTCACTCCTGAACACTGTAAACAGGGCTGTGAATTATTGGTAATGGAAAAGCAAGTATTTGCAAGGGAGGGGCAAGGCTTGGGGCCAGAGCCCATGAGAACTCAGCAAAGAGCACATGAAATCCCTTCCTCTTACATAACGCACCAGAAATGAAGCCACGCAGGACACACCAACAAGGAGTTTTGTGACCAAACTGAAAAAACAGCATACAGAGTCACAGAATCACAGAAGGGTTGAGGTTGAAAGGGACCTCTAGAGATCATCTAGTCCAACCCCCCTGCTCCAGTAGGCACACCCAGAGCACGGGGCACAGGGCGGCATCCAGGTGGGTTTGGAGACCTTCAGAGAAGGAGACTCCACAGCCTCCCTGGGCAGCCTGCTCCAGGGCTCTGTCACCCTCACAGGAAAGAAGTTCCTCCTCACATGGAGATGGAACTGCCTGTGTTTCAATTTGTACCCGCTACTCCTTGTCCTATCACTGGCCACCATCGAGAAGAGTTTGGGCCCATTCTCTTTACATCCTTCCCTCAGGTATTCGTACATGTTGATAAGATCTGCTCTCCATCTTCTGCAGGCTAAACAAGCCCTGCTCAAATAGTCTTTTCACATACCATACATGTTTGAATCCTTTAATCATCTTCTTTGCTCAGCTGTAAAAGCTCTTCAGCTTCATGTTTAAGCTCAGTGGCCCTGCTTCTAGGGCAGCTCCCCAGCAGCTGAGGGTGATGCAGGCTGGCGCTGGGACCACCTCTCCCTCCTTCCCCTCCTCCTGCTTTGCCTCCATCACCATCACTCGCCCCATCCCTCCCACACAAACACACAGCTTAACTCACTGTCATCCCAATGTAAAGCTGGACAAACATCTTTAATCAATCCAGTATAAAGCTTTATAAAAATAGGTTAGCCAGAGCTCTCTGGGCCTCAGACTCTCTACTGTTCGAGAGGCTAAAATAATGCATTGTACAGCCATGTAATGCCATCACAAGAAATGCAGCCCAGCACCTTATACATAATGAGAACAAATGAAATGGGTCAGTGGAGCTAAAACTGTTGTAAGACATTTGGCAGTACTAAAATTACTGTGGGCTAAAATATTTTAGTTTTACAATGCCTTGTTCTATATAGAATATATCTGGGTTTTTTAGAGAACACATGACTTCTATAGAAATTTCAGTTTAGTCAAAAGATCAGTTTCTGATGTTTCCAACAGATCAGGTTCTGCTTTTCTGTAAGGAAAAGTTTAGGGCATGGAGAAAAAAAAAGAAGTTAAGTGGTAGCATTTTTTAATCTTAGAGGAAGAAATCTGCCTTTGACTCCTTCCCTCCACTACAGCTCCTCATCCTTACTGCACATGGCAGCATCAGGGCTGTTTGGCTGCAAAGAGCCAGGAGCACTGCAGACCCTGTGGGGATTTGCTGAGGGCAAGATGATCCTTTTGACAGTGTTTCCTCACCTGGTGTACTGGGGATGTGTAGGCATCCATGCTGGCTTCCCCCAGACACACTATCCAGCTCAGAGGACAGCACCAGTGAAAAGGTGTTGTGAGCATGGTGGGAGCTGCAGCAATTAAAAGGACACATTGCAAAACGTTTGAATAAGCGCTCAGCACATGAACTCCCAAGCTTTTAAGGTTCACTCAGCCTTAATGAGTCTTTCTGCTCACTGGGAGATATTAAACTAACCTTCACCTCTCAAGGGTGACAGTCTGTCTCTGCTCCACATTCTCTGCAAGTCTCTTTTGCCTCCTCTGCCAGACTAGTGCAGTACATTAACTTTCAAATTATCATTGAACTGTCTTGCCATTTCAGAAAATAGCACGTGTGTGAGATCTATTGTCTTTCACACTACGGAGGGTTGATTTTACCCATCCAACCCATGGAGGAGGGAGAGGTTGAGAAGCAGAAACCTTCCAACACATTGCATTTCTGAACTTGCTCAGAAAACACTTTGTCCTATTAAATCATTAACTGTTATTAATAATACATTATTAAGACCATCAATTCATTTTAGATGAGAAGGATTTTAACATCCTGACCCATAAAACAGCTATATTTAATTTATCAGAATACATTAAATTCTGACATTATCTTTGTGAAGTGTGTCACACTGTTACTGCTCTTTAGAAGAGCAATGAACCCTAGAAGTATTTTGGCTAGATGGATTGAAAGTACATCAATAAATTTAAAATCAGAACTTTCCAAAGTTAAACACATCTTCATTTTGTGTTGCAGGAATGGATGGTGATCACCTGTGGTGATCTGTGGAACTGCAGAGATACCAACTGAAATCCCATTTTTGAACTGATGAGAGATGTCGTCTTCTGATATGGCCCACTTGTGTGGGTTTCTTGTTTGTTTGTTTGTTTGTTTTTTGGGGGTAGTGAAGATTATTTTATTTTGTATTTTGTTTTTTAATTGCTTCATAATATTTAAGATCTGTGCTGTAACCAGAACACTGATTTTTCAGGGCAGCAGAGTAATCTTTGTGCAATTAACACTAATTTCTGCAAAAGGAAAGGATCATTTTGCAAATCAGTAAATCCTTCTGCATTTATTAAAAAAAAAGTCCTGCAAAGAAAGACCAAAATATCAATATGTAAATTCAGTAAGCATTTGAATATTTATACCTGTGAATACATAATCATCTAATTATACAAAGAAAGGTTTGGAAAACTGTAGGAAGGACACTTGAACTGAAATTTACAGTGTGCAGCAGTTAGCATTTGGTCCTGTCAAGGGAGTATGATTAACCTTGTAAATAAAATCATAATATACAATAAAAGTCATCATGGGTCATCTATTTAAATTATAAAACACAAACAAAATCCCATGCTCCCAAAAGAAATGGAATCTATGATATTTATTTTTGTGTCTAGAAATATTTTATGATTGCAATTTCTATTCTTTCCACATAATTTTATTAATCCTGTAGTGCTAATCAAACTAGTCAGTATATATCCATTGTGAAAGACTTTTCTATTGATTAAAATGAATTAACAAATGAAAGGGAATTATTCAAAATCTCTCCTTTTTCATCTTACAAATTTTCATTATTAACATAAATTTAGAATTAAAATAACAGTATTGTGCTATTATTATGCTACAAAACCTATACAGTTGTTTTTTATTGAACTAAAGATATTATACACTAGTGGAAATCTGAACTTGGATCGCAGAAATTATAAGGAGTTAAGTTACAGGTGACAGATCAATCAGGAAGAGACACAGGAAGAACCATTTGGGAAGTTTCCCAAAAGTGGTCATTTTTTACTGCTGGCAATGTTCCTCAGAACATTCAAAGGAATCTTTCAATGGGACGAATTTTAAATTAAAGGTCTGGAGTTTCAGTTTAATCAAAATTCTATTTAAAAATATTAAATGCAGTGTATTTAACAGGATTATTACAAATTGAATTTGAAACCAAATATCTTTGGTTTCAAATACTCACTGAAATATTTTTTGACTTTGATCTGAAAAAAAAAAGAACATTTTACAAAAACTTTCGGCATTTAATTTTTTCATTGCCATTCACAGGCGATAGTTTCAAAATCTCAGCAATTCTTCTGGGACAAAACCTTCAACTTTTCCCTCAGATTTAATTGCAAATTCGTTTGCCATCAAAAATCAGTTACCTCCAGGAAGCTTTAATGAAGAAGACTATTTGTCCAATAGGAGGAGGTCTCCAGACACTTTGCTGGAGAGATTTTTCCAGCAGTATGAAACACTCTGCTACACCCTTTATGAACTGCCTAGTAGAACAGATGAGCTGCAGCTGCCTTGTTTCCCCAGTATCCTCCCTCATCCTAGGCAGAGCTGTTTGCCCTGCCTGACACCAAACAGGATGCACACGTGGCAACTGGTACTTCTGGGTTTCCTTTCACTTTTATCTCTGCTTTCCTTGACATGATTCATGCATGAAGGTTGTTGCAGGGAAAAAAAAAAAAAAAAAAAAAAAAAAAAAAAAAAAAAAAAAAAAAAAAAAAAAAAAAAAAAAAAAAAAAAAAAAAAAAAAAAGCATAGAAATTACCTGGGGACTGTATCAGAACAGAAAGAACATTAGTTCCCTTTGCAGTAATGAAACAGAAAAGCAGAGGAAGGAGAGCAAAAAAAAAAAAAGTGTGAGTAACTATTTCTGAATGTAGAGAAGACTTGGAGCAGAAAAAGAGCTCTGTTACTATGGCTGAGGAGTTCATAAATCTGTGATTCACAGCATTACAGGGCCCATTTGGCATGCAAAGAGAGAGGATGATGAAAGGAATAGTTAGTCATGGAGAAAAACCTAGACAGAACACACTAAGATGCTGCTTACCTCTGGGAAAAAGAGGACATCTGAGTGAGCATGACACAAGGTGAAGCACTTCTATAGCCTTGGAAAAGAAATAAAGTCTTTTTGTCTTGATTTTTCCTTATGTTCCCTCTTATTTCTGTAGGCAGAGTGCCTGTAGGACAGCCCTCTATCCTAGACTTGTAAGAGCACTATGAGCTCCAGGGAACTGTTCAAACCTACCTCAAATGGAGAAGATGTCCCTGTGCTCTTCAAACATTTGCTGAAAGAGTCATGTTCTGCTGAGGTCATACTTTCCTCACACTTTAAAGACTATTATAAAGAACATGAGAGTTACACTGTTGTACTGTTAGAGTACAAACTATATTACAGTCAGCATGGAATGGCTTGAATCACCATTGCTGAAATATTTGCTGATAGTGTTTCTGTTAAACTTTCACCTTCTTGAAAACAGTACCATTCAAAGTAGGGATGAAGGAGAATGATTTGCCTTAGGGATCCCCTTGTCGACTCATGTGATTTCTGTCGAAAATGGTCTGGATCTAAAAGACCACAAAAGCGTTTGATGTTCTTCATATATCCTTCAGCAAAAGAACTGGGAGAACAGTCATTGCTCTAGTGAGTTTGCATTTTCAATAACACACATGAAACAAACTATGCCCTGCCAGTTTGGAACAAGCTCTGTCCTGCCTTGATGTACCTATGCTACGTCTCTTGGTGGTATGTGTGGGAAGAGAGTGGGCAGGAAGGGGGTGAAATGACATTTATAGGAGAAAAATAGGACTGGGGTTGAGAAGAGAAAGTAAAATGAGAAAGAAAGAGAAAAGGAAGAAATGAACTGGTGAATGTAAATAATAAAAATGAAGAGAAAAAAATAAGACAGGGAGGGAAAAGCAAGGGAAAGAATAGCACTGAAAAGACACAGGTGAAGATCAAGTAAGTAAGCATGAAGAGAGAGATAATGAAGGAAGAAAAATAATTTAACAACCAAGACAAATCAAGAAAGGTGAAAATTAAGGCTCCTACGAAAAAGAGTTGCAAGAAGAAATATGGGATAAATTAGAACAGTGGAATGATATAAAACAAATGAAAGAGTAGAAGACAGCAGCTCAAGCTATATTTAATACTGTTGCAATCTACTGGCACGTTCCAATATACTGGCATAGAGGTTTCCACCACTATAGAGGTCTTATCCCACCGCTATAGAGTTTCCACCGCTATAGAGGTCTTATCCCTGTGTTCACTGTGATATGGATGACTTCTGAGATCAAATCAAATTCTGAGCAGCAAGAACAAGCAAAACAAGTTCAAGAGTTGTGGCTGTAACTGTGATCAGAAACCCAAAGTCTTCCGAGTGGGAGAATGATTCCAATGAAAATCTGTGGTAGAGAACTGAACCTCAGTTTACTTTCTCCTCTATGACAAGACAGTCTTCTGCCTTTCCTTCTTTGATATATTTGATGGGTGAATGCCTCCTCTGCTACCATTACGTACCTCCAGTTCGGACTCTGGCCCAAGCAAAATCTATGAATGATGAGACAAGAGTATGACAAAGGCAGGGTAAATTATCTGCTGCTATCAGTTACTGTTATCAGTGATTTTTCATACACTGAGAATACCGCTCCCTTTCTCCACTATGAGTAGACTGCAACCATGACCAACCACCCAGGGAGCACAAATGCAAGGCACAAAGCAAATTATGGCCAACAACTGCAACTCAAAATAAGGAGAAAGTCAGTATAAGATATTTTAAGAGATTTCACAAGAGCTGCAAAAAAATTAGGGATGTCATCACTGGAAAACTAAGGCAATTCATGGAACACTGTTATACCAAAGCACTCAGCACTTACCACGAGTGCCTCTACCGCATCCACTAAAAGCATCTCCAGGCTGTCATGATGTAGACAGTGTCTGAGTATGATACTTTGCAACAGTCCTCTAGCATTGATAAAACATTCTCTTATGCTGCTAGCATATATTCAAGCATGCAAGTAATCTCATTCTTTTTAGCACTACCATTTACTGGTGCCAACTTTTAAAATAACATTTTTCCCATATTGGAGCCCATCAGTAGTTAGGCTTAGAAAAAAAAGGAGCATTCAATTTCAGCTGGACCTAGAAATGGCTTGGAGTTCAAACCACTGATGCTCTTGAAGCTGCTGGTATAGTACACATACACATATGTGCTTGTACATGTGTATGGCAGCACTACCAGCTCTCAGCTATTCCAAATACCTCATTGAAAAGAGTATACAAAATCAGTCACATTATTTCCTCCTATATTTCTCTTCTCATATCAATGAAAGGGCTGGATTTGGCAGAAAAGTTGTAGGTAAATCTCACTCTTTTTTTCTTTTGGGAGATCATCAGACTAGTCATGTTTACAGTCACTAACTCTAATGGAAACATATCCAGTTTACCTAAAATAAGAGTTAATAATAGTGAAGTATAGATAGGATGAGCTTAAGTTAAAGAGGTGCAGTACAAGGTTTTGCTATAATCAGGGAAACTACTGTCATCTAGAGACAGAGAACAGTCGCGTTTAATTTTGCATTCAGCACTTTACTCCAAAGAAACACTAATTACACTCTCCTTAGTCCCTTTACGTGGTGCCATCCAGCACATGCACATCAGAAACAATGAATATATACATCAAGTGAAGAGTAAGGGTAATTTCCTGTGGTTATTTTACAAGCAAGAGATTAAACTGCTACTACCCCGCCGAGTTTAAACAATGTGCTTGCAATAATACTGATGCCATAATATGTAATCAGAAGTCAAACAGAAAGTTTGACATGCTTAATGTAGCATTCATATGTAAAACGTGTACACTGGAAAAAGCTTAGCCCTCTAATTTTAGTCTTTGTTCCAAAATGAAACCTCAGGCCAAGTGCCTCTAAATACCTGCCCAAGTCCTTGGTGAAAGCTGAGGACTGAGACACAATTTCTATACAGAAATGGTCTAAAACTTGGAGTCCCTTGATACATGCAGAAATTCTTTGAAGCTGACCAGAAGAAAAGAGCAGGCTCTAACTGAGCCTGCTAGTAAGAAAGTAATTTCTACAAGTAACTGCATGTGGAAAATTTTTAATTCATCTCCGTTATCCTGCTTATTCCTCAATTAACTGTACTACACAGTTACCGTGTGTGACACCAGAGATATTCACTGCACCATTTGCCATCCTCCTAATTAAAAAAAAAAAAAAAGAAAAAAAATCCTGTAGACATTCAGTTATGGTTCTTTTTCCAAATGAAAGCACTTGGGGACAATGTGGTCATGCAGCCACACAAATCTAGAATAAGGAGAGCAGGTTTGTTCGGGTCTCTACAACCTCCCGGTGGTCCCTCATTGCTGGTAGGGTGCCATAAATGAGGGGGGACTCAGGCGCTTGCAGGACTCCGGGAGATGATGGGGTGGCAGGGATGCGAGGCACAGCCTGGCAGGGGGATGATGCCGGGCAGCGGGAAGCAGCTGCCAGGGAGATGGGGGACAGGGAAACAGGAGTGTGGAGAGGAGCCAGGGCTGGATGTGGCAGCAGGAGCTGCCAGCTGGCAAGGCTGGGGCTGGCAGAGCAGGGATGGTGGCAGCGGGCTGCGCTGCCAGGGACGAGGAACAGGCCGAGACACAGGCCAAGGTGCAGGCTGGGGCGCAGGCCGAGGTGCAGGCCAAAGCACAGGCCAGGAGCAGGCCAAAGCACAGGCTGAGGTGCAGGCCGAGAAGCAGGCCAGAGCGCAGGCCGAGGCGTAGGCCAAGGCGCAGGCCGGGGCGCAGGCCGTGGCGCAGGCCGGGGCGCAGGCCGAGGCGCAGGCCAAGGCGTGCGGGTCACTGCCATGATGGGCAGGCAGGCACGGGCAGCCGCCCCTGCCAGCGCCGTGTCCCCACGAGCCAGCGGCCACCGTCACTGCAGATCCTTGGGGATGGAGCGGCCACCACCAGCTCCTTCCTCCACTTTCGGGGACGGAGCCCACACCCAAGCTGCTCCACAGCACCCCAGCCAGGCAGGCGCCTGACGAGGCTCCGCCGAGCCCAGCCTCTACAACCGTCACCGCAGTCTAAACACCACAAAGGAAGCAAGGCTTTCGAGGCTCTTAATAAAAGACTCAGTTTACCGGGTTATCAATTATCTGTGTTTCTGACCAAAGGCAGGAAGCTTTGTTCAAGCATGAAAGATACCAGCAACTGCTTGAAAAGCATTGTTATCCTTTTTAAGAAAAGCCACCCTGCCACACACCGTCCATATTCAGCAGCGATTTTGACTGGTTGAGGTTGATGCAGAGCAGTCAATACTAAAAATGGATGGTACCTGCTTTGTAAGTCATCCAGGTGCAATTTGCCTACGTAATGGGTGGCGGATGAGACAGTGATGATCCTAGCATTGTGGCTGTGCGTTCCTGATTGCTTCAGCGTATCCAAGAGGAGGTTAGTCAGCAGGAAGTGTCCCAAGTAGTTCAAGCCAAAGTGCTCCTCAAACCCATCCTCTGTCTTCCTTTCAGGGACCAGCATCACCCCAGCTGCAGGAGAAAACAGAGGGGAAACCTGGGGATTTATTTCAGAGCACAAGCAAAATAAAAGCAACACTGGTCTCCTGCTGCACAGTATAAACAGAGTATTTAGACTGATGAGTGACTGGCAACAGCATGTGAAGTCTAAAGCGGAAACTAATTGATTTCTGCTGAGAAAATCCAATTCAGTTCCTTTATCCAGAGAACAGGTAGATTGACCCCCTCCATCCCTGTACCACTGTGAGGATAAATTAGTTTATTTGTGAAAAGTGTTTTGAAGACATTAAAAGTTGATTTAGCCCACTGCTGGTTTGTCAGAACCCAACACTGCAGATCCATGGCAAGAATAAACCCATCTAGGATACGTGGGAGCTGAGAGAACCTAACAGCATTCCTCCCATCAAAGAGCTAGCAGCAGGGGAGGCAAGACCAGGCTAATTCATAGATTTGCTCTCCCATACAGCTTTCTGCAGAGTCCTGGCTGGAGTTTAAAGACCTATTCTCTCTCTGGTAAAAATCTGCAATTTCTTTCTCACTGGTGTGGGTGAGAAAAGATGTAGTAAATTTATCCAGTGTGTGTTAATAACTAGGTTTACATACAGCTGTATATTGAAACAACTTTATGAATACTTATTTTGGCAATATTTTTGCATATATTTCTACAAACCACAATTTTCAAACTCCTAAGTTTCCAAATCCCTAACATTCAATGTTGATTTCAGCATTTTGCAGAAAACACTGAGCTAATGTATAAACTATACTGTGTACTGGAACTTAGCATGGGATGGTTATCTCATTCAACTATAATGTAGACTCAAATTCTTAATTTATTCTTATGTAATTAATATTTATTATCTCACAGGTGGACCTGACCTTTGCAATTTAAATGCAGATATTTGAGGTTCATGGAGAATAATGTTGCAAGCCATTTGTCAACTCTCTAAAACACAAGATGATAAAGCAAAAAGGCCACTTCTGCTCATCAATCCAAAAGAATTCAGCCTAGAACAACTTCATATGTCCTTTAGAAACACTCTACCATTACAATTCTTGGCTTCAGATTGGTGAAGACATATTAAATGACCTTTCTAAATAAGATACTGTGCAACTGCACCACTATTTTTGGGGCAGAAGGAAAAACTATCAGACACTTCTGTTTTGTTACTGGCTGCTCAAATTGAACAGAATATGTTTTAAGTGTATTTGCAGCCTGGTGAGCATTCATAGATATTCTGCCTAATACCTATGGGCTGTCTTGTTGCTTAATGGGCCCACACGGGGCAAATCTCTTGTTGGTGGTGGCCAGCAACATAACAAAGGGTAGTGGGTACAAATTGAAACACACTAAGTTTCATCTCCATGTGAGGAAGAACTTTCTTACTGTGAGGGTGACAGAGCCCTGGAACAGGCTGCCCAGAGAGGCTATGGAGTCTCCTTCTCTGGAAACCTTCCAAATCCGCCTGGATGCCGCCCTGTGCCGCATGCTTTAGGTGCCCTGCTGGAGCAGGGGGTTGAACTAGATAATCTCTAGAGGTCTCTTGCATCCTTAAGTGTTCTGTAATTCTGTGGGATTCTGTGAAATGTCAGGCGCTGTGTGAAAGCAAAGTCCAGAGCAAAGTCCATTTTGTAGGAGTGGAGTTTACCAGTTTTCCTATTTGTATCGACTGCTGGTTTATGCAGTCAGGAGAGAGGATATATAAGGGAGATGGGATAAGAGCAATGGTGAAAGGAAGCAAACAAAAAGTGTAAGACACAAGAGATGGACAAGAAGATGGAAGGACAGAGTGGTAAAAAATAAATAGAGGTTCACATGTGGCATAATGCACTCTCTTACTGTGTGGACCTGGACATTAGCAAACCTCTTGCTCCACTTTGTTGGCTGATGGCCTAATGGAAGCAATGTGAGGCATTCCTGGTTGAGCAGGGGCATTGGACTACATCATCTCTAGAGATCCCTTCCAATCATCCTGTGATTCTGTGATAGAAATTACATTACTGTCCTCTGCAATATATCTGTCATTACTGCCACTTTCCTAGATGCCTAAGAATGACAGGAAAACTTGGTTGCTCTGCATGTCAAATCTCATCTTCATTAATGGAAAGGCACAAATTAGCAAGCGTTTGCTTGAATATCCTATTGTATCCTTCTTCCTCCTCAACGGCACTTATTCTGATGAATGTTGCAACTGCTCTCAGCTGAAAAAGATTAACTTTCCTCTGCACTTCTACATACTCAGCACATAACTATATTAAGAACAGAGATCTGGACTAAACACTAGCATGAAGGTTACAGAGAGACATAAATGTGAGATAACTGCCACAGGAGAATTTTGGCATCTTTTCTAGGGCATAGGGAAGAAGGAAAAGGCAGGAAGAGCAACAAATCTTGGGCTCCCAGAAGTCTCAGACAGCTGCAAAGACAAGGTGTGGCGTGAGATGTTGGAGGGCAGATGGGAACAACACTGCATTTTTGAGCACTGGGGTTGGTGTAAGCAAACAATTTGCATCTCTCTGAAGCCCATCCTGCCTGTCCTTAGAAGCTCTGAGGCTTGGAAGTGAGGGAAGAAAGCAGCAATGCCAGCTCTCAAGGGTTTATTTGCAGCAATGCTGATAAAATCTAAGTCCGAGAATGGGAGGGGAACATGAAAAAGCATTTTCAGAGCAAAGCAGATGTGAACCCCCCATGGCTACTCCCATGTATGCCCAGCTTGCTACAAGGCTCGCTATAGTCATTCCCCCCATCTCTACAGGCTGAATTAGAAGGAAGGAGAGAGAAAATTGTCAGGAGGGACAAGACGCATGATAGACTCATCTGCTAGAGCTGCTCTGCTTTGCATCGTAACCAGTAGGCAAACCCAGGGAGACTGACACTGCTCAGACCAGCCCCGGGGCTACCTGCCCACCTGCCCCCTCAGTATCTGGAGAGGCACAGCATTTCGAGAGCACAGAGGAGCTCTGCCTTCTATCTCAATTAGAACCCACCATCTGTACCGTGTATTCGGGAAGCAGTGGAGAGATCTAAGCTCCGTCTGAGAAATGGAGAAAATTCACACTCATGCAACACACAGCTGAAAAGATACACGTTGCCCAAAATTATTTTGGTCATTCTGCAAAAGTTTCCTCTGAGCTGTGGTCAAGTCCCTGAGCAAGTGCAGGAGGAACTTCTTTACTGTGAGGGTGCCAGAGCCCTGGAACAGGCTGCCAAGGGAGGCTGTGGAGTCTCCTTCTCTGGAGGTCTTCCAAACCCACCTGGATGCTGCCCTGTGCCACATGCTGTAGGTGTGCCTACTTGAGCAGGAAGGTTGGACTAGGTGATCTCTAGAGGTCCCTTCCAACCTTGAATATTCTGTGATTCTGTGATTCTGTAATAGCTGTTTCTATTTTTCTTATTCCAATTAAGGCAATAAAAAAAAAAAAAAAAAAAAAAAGTATTTTTTTCATCTTATTCCTTCTTTGTAACTAAGAATGGTTTGACTTAACCTTCCACTATGCAATCCATTCAACAAATATTTGTTTGACTTTTATTATGATTAGTCAGTCTCCTTAGAGCTTTTGGAGTGGACATGAAATTTGAAATGGCAGCACAGAGACCATTAATATCTTGGTTCTGATATAACTCTCTTATAAGTTCTCCTCTCTGATTTGGTTGGAGTGTTTCCAGAGGCTTTGTTTAAAAAGCCATCAATGATATGAGCATGGACTAGAAAATTGATTAATAAGTATGCTGATAACGAACTTTTGCTTTGAAATTGATTAGGTGTTGCTATTGAAATATTCAGCAAAGAATTGACAGTATGCATGCAAAAACTGCCTAGTGGATGTGTGATCTTGCAAGATTAGAAACAAATGAGAATAAATAAATATTTTGTGGCATAACTATTCTGGAAGACTGTTCTTATTGTACATATAGTACTACATTCCAGTGTACTGCACTTATGTGCATATTGTAGTATGCTCAAATTGCACACATTTCATTAGGTATATTTAATAAGAAACCTTTTTTTTTTTATGATGATGATGTCTACTCAGTAGAGAACATTGAGGCTAATTTTCTCTCAGCAAATGAATGCACCTCAAGAGAATTGTCCTTGTAATCAGTCATTTATCATGATTTTCTATGAAAGTTTCTAATGAAACTTTTTGATTGAAATCCATCCATGAATTAGTCGTACTGAATTAGCATTTCAAGAGCATAATGAATCTGATGTTGTACACAGCATAACTAAAATGTTTATGACAGGCATAGATCTTATACACATAATGTATTTTTACAGGATTGTGTAGGAAAAATTGTATCATGCCTGCTTCTACTGCTGATGGTAGTAAATATTGCTATAATTCACATACCTCACTCTGCACAAAACTTCAGTCAGCTCTATTATAAAAATTGTTTTAAGAGCTTTAAAAATAAAAGTATTTCAAAGCTTTAAAATAAAAGTATTTCATTCATTTAGATTTATTCAGAGTGAGCTACTTGGGTGCTTTTAAAGGCATTTCTCTCAAACTCATTTTAAATAAATCAAATACAACACAGGAAAAAATTAAATCTCTTGTAGATCAAAATGTCTTCCTTCCCAGGCAGGCTCGTGGAACAGGGTTCAGAGACAAATATTTTCACTTCTGGCAAGCTAAATGCTGCACAGTCAACACAAGAGGTCAGTTGCATACATCTACCTGTAATGCCTCCAGTGCAGGAGATGAACCTATGTAAGCACATTCACCTAATGCTTGGTATTCACAAGTAAGAGGTAGCTATTGCACCAAAAAGTTCCCTAAGGGATAAAGAAGAGAGAAAGGGTTATTCTAACAAAAGCACAAAGCATTTCTGAGAGGCAAGTTTTGTACTGGTGTAGTCAATTCACTTAGCAGTAGGGGTTTTATTCCTCAAGAATGCAGGCATACAGGGCAACCCACTTCACTTAATGAGTTCCAAAATAGCTCTGCACACACAAGCGCTGACAAAAAGATCTAGCAATGGATCTATGTAGCTGTGTAACAGCATAACCCATTTTTCTCCTAAATAAGGGCAACTATAGAGGAGTGAATATCTCTGCGCTTATATCTTGCTTGGTCTGCAGAGGCGTGAACTTACTGTTGTAAGGTCACTGTGAAGCACATACACTTGCACAGCTGTATTCGGAGAACTGTGCTGCTTCTGGACCTCTGCTTGTATCCAAGAAAACCAATGTGAGCATAGACACAAGCATACAAGGAAACTTAGAGTAATAATACCTGAAAGCTGAAAAGGCAAGCAATCAAACAGTTAAAAACAGATTAAGCTTGTTCTAGGTCTCTAAAGATACAGTCCTATTTCCTATTTCCCCAGAGGGACTTATGTAGGTAGCTCCAATTCTTGAAGTTCTTAATTTCTTACAGTGCTCTGTATATATGTATATGCAATTTCCTAAAGCAGTAAGGGCAGGAGGGGAGGCAAAAGAAAAGCAAGGAACTTTGTTGTGTGTCATAGTGACAGCACCTGGAAGCCACATCAGTGGCTTGGACACCTCAGGACATCTGCTATGAGTCTGGCTGGCTGAGAAGATACAGGACGTTCTCCAGCGTGTGGCCCTTCACTGAGGGGGACCAGACACCACAAAATCAGGTTTAATGACCTGTTGTCACAAGCAGGGAAATACTGGCACCCAACCTTGGATTCTCCTGCCTCTTCCCAGAAAAATCTTCTTCCAGGTGCCTCTGCCCAGATCTCTGTTCCAGTTGCCACCAACTCGTGCCAAGGGGGCTGTGCCCCACACGCTCCCATTTCAGCGCTGGCTCCCTGAGAGCCGCACAGCCCTGCCAGAGCCAAGGCCATGGCGCCTCTTCCCAGCCCGGCCTCACCTGGGAGTCGCCCTCCTCTCCCACCCCTGCCCCCGGAGCAGGAGACCTAGAGAGCAACCCCTGTGAGGGAAGGAGGGGAGAGGTTTGGCCCCACGCACAGGTACCAGTTACATCTGCCACCCTATGAACAGCAAGCTCCTTGTCCTTAGCTTTCTTGTCCAACCACCCCAGCTCCTTCATGCCAGTATCTCATGAGATCTCCGGCTGTATCCTGCTGGGATCTGCTGGTCACATGCCTGTCTCGCCCTTCCTTGGCTTTTCAGACACCCTTTCTCACAGTGCCGTGATTTGCACCAGCTCTGGGACCACAAGCAACAGCTTATGGCCCCCTTGCTCAGCTTCAAACATTTAATTTCCATGAGTTCTGTCAAAATTGGTGGTTGTGCAAGAGAGAGATTCTCATTATGTCCCCTCTGAAGGGAACAATTTCTCTCACTGCCAAACATTAGCAAACCCACACACAGGTTTGCTGTGCCAAGAATTCCCTAGCTGCAACCAAAGGTTGGTTCAGGCTGTGCACAGCAGCGAATCCACTCCTCAAGGCAATCTGCATTCTTTGGTGTGTAATGCTTCACAAACTCAGACAGAGACCTCACCCACAGTTCAGACACATATAACACTGCCCTTCATTCCCACTACCCATCTCAGCTCCCTCCCCTCATACTTGCTCTATCCTATGAATTTCATGATATTGAGTAAGAATGTATCCTGCATTTCCAGCATAATCAATCTTCTGTTGTCTCCTTTGTGATCCCCAGTTTGAAAGCTCTAAACCCTCTAATTCCCAGTTGCTTCTTTTCCATTTCAGTTCTGCCCACACGGACTCCTTGTACAAATCTATTGGATTCCCTCTTGCAAGCTTTGCTGTTGGGACAATAACTGCAATGACAGCACACTTCTTCATCCTACAGACTACAGGTTTTGTCCGTAGGTCTAAAAATGCAAGACCTAACGTATCCAGTGAGACACGGTCACCAGCCACAAGGAGTGGTCCTGAGAGTCCTGAAATGACATCCCAGTTATAGATCGCCTCCCATCCACCACTAGATACCCAGTCTGGTCTGTCCTGGTCTATTTTTCACAGGACATAAACCAGGCACAGAGGTGGGAGAGGAGCCAACTCCCTGGCTGCTTGGAGGGACCTTAGGCAAGACATGGTGCTCATCTCCCCCACAACTCAGAGGTAGTCGAGAAAAGCACAGGAGAATGGCCACGGTGACAGGACCGCTGCCTTTCCCTGCACGCGCTGTTCCCTACAGCAGCCAAGGGTTGGGATTCCAGGGGAAAGATTTGCACAGTCCCAAGTTAGGATGTCTCTGGGACAGGCAAAATCTTTCATTATTAAATATTATTTATAAATGCAATGCTTCAGACTTGACCCAGAATGAGAAGGTTCTACAGGTGTCAAATGTTCATCCACTTCTGATAGGAATTCATTTGTTAACATTTAACTGCATTGCAAAATATGATGATGCTAGATTTTGTTTTAAAAAGAAATTCAGTATCATTTTTGACATCCTAATAAATTAAAAAAAAAAACAGATATTTTTCTTATCATACTTGGAAACTCTTTACTCTTTTGGCTGGCATTACAAAAATTGAATAAAAATAAATTAGCCTAAGGCAGATATTTGATATGAAAATCTTTACTCCAAACATTAAAAGTTTGGCTAACTAGCAAAGAACTGAAAATTGAGTCGTGTCTATTGCTAGTTGTCTCAGATCAGCCTATAATGCCTACAAGGGAGAAGTGGACCGTATTAGCTGAGACAACAGAGATAAAACAATGCACCTTTCCAGTGAAGACAAATTCTAAGTTTATCAGCAGTTTAAAAGAATAGAAAAAAAATGCAGACAATCTGCATTCAAGAGCAGAAAACAATCAAATCTTGGCAGGATCAGCACAGATCTGAGAAGGCTGCAAATACTTCCTTGAAAGTATTCCTGATTTTCTGATTCAATCTCATACCGCTACACAGTGAGTACATAAAGCACTGGCTAGCTCACTGGAAAACGTGCTAGTTAAAAGAATAAAATATGATCCATAATTGAGATTTTATTTTTATGCTATAGTAAATCAGAATTCATAAGTGAGTCTTGCAAGCAAAAAAAAAAAATCTAAAATTATGGTCTGCCTTTTTTTTTGTTGTTTAAATTAGGCATAGCCATGAGTTATCACACTTGCAATCAGATAACAGGAAAGTCAGTCTTGGCTTTTCCATTCAATAGGAAGTTCTTCTAGAAATAAAATAGCTTGTTTTCCAAAGTTAACATAAATAAATAAATAAATAGATAAATAAATAAAACCTATGAGAGGATTATGAGAGAACAAACCATGGCTCATTCCTGCCTCTGAGAAAAGTCAGTGGCAAAATGTCTTGCACTTCAGTAGAACAGGTTGGTTTTCCTAATCCAACAATAGCTGAATTTTGTATCTGTCTTCCACTGATAAAAAATTCCCATTTATCACATAAAAGCAAGTGAGTCAAAAAACTGAAGCATGTTGAGCCTGAGATATTTCCTATTTCATAAAATATTTGATAACATAAGCAGAGAAAAAACTTTGAAAATAATTAGACAAAGATAGTATCGAAAAAAGTCAGGATTTTCATGAATGAAATCCTTGCAGTTTGACAGTCCAAACTAGCCTAAAGTTGCTCTTCTAACATTCAGTATTTTATTTTATAAAAAATCTGATTTCTTTAAATAGCATATAGATATCATACCAGCAGACAACGATGTTATTCAATTATAATAAAAGCTCTGGATGATGACTGTTGCTAAAAATGTGGGCACTAAGGCAGTACTGGGACTGTGCTGTACTCAACAGCTCTGAATGAACTGGGTTATTTATCTAAGCAATACCCTATGATGCTATGTCTGACAAACGCACCCCGATTGCCTGCACCAACGGTACGTGACACTTCCAACGCGCAGAGTGTAGTTAGCAAATCTCCCTCTAATTTACAGTTACTTCTCTTAGAAAAATAACATCTGAAACATTTGGCTAAATGCCATCTGGCATATACCAGGCTTCTGCAGAAAAATCTGACCTGAGAGTATCTCTTAATTTTTGAATACATGGATATTACATGCAGGTGCCCTTTTGCCCATTGTTCATAGCATATCCATTTTAAAGCCCCTGTAAATTGCCTTTTCCCACTCTGCAATGCTCAGACCTCCCAAGACATCTATTGTCTATCGCCCATTTACACACAAGGACTCTCTGTCCTTCTATATGCCCCTTTTTCTCTTTCTCCCTAGACCCCTTCCATTTCAACTCTGCCTACAACCTGCTATAACTTGTCTTCAGGAAAGTGTAAAGATGGAAGATGATGTGGTAATCAATTCAAGAGATGTCACTTTCTGAGTTCACCAAACTTCCCTCTATGACAAGAGAAAAAAGCATTTATGAAACTCCAGTTCCCCAGGAGTCAACTGCAACCCTCCTTACTATAATTCTCCAATGAATTTTCATTTTCAGTTTGCCTGTTTAATTTTACAGTATGTCAAGACTGTAGCTGTTATAGAGGAGGGTGCTTCATCTAGTCTTAGGCAATGGGATGGGATCTTTTCTGGATCCTACTACAATAACATGTCACAATTAAACTAACTAATCAATGATAGTTATGAATGGGTACATAGGTAAAAAGCTGTTTGTCTTTCATACATCCACTTATTCCCACCCATTATATCTCATATTTCTTCATAAGATTTAGCCTGCAAAAAAAAAAAAAACACAAAAAAAAAAGAATTTAATGTGATCAACTGTGACAGCATCCAAGATGCTACTTAAATGGGTCTGCGCAAAGGATTACGCCTGGATTGCTCATGGCTGAACTGTGTATAGGTATCATAAAGGAATATATATGTATATATATCACAAATTTAACTTCTGATATAGCTTTAATTGTGCGATGGGAATCAAAGAGGAAAGCTTTTAGAAACTCATTCACTTTATCAAGAGACTGAGATTTCTCAGATGACCTACAAAATAAGCAAGATGAACCTCTGAATCAGGCAGCAGTTTTGAATTATTGATTTGTAAATGGTTTATATAGATTTGAGTCTGAACTACATTAACTACAATCCACCTACAATGGGCTAATGATACACTGAAGTCTCCTAAACTGTTTTTTTTTTTGTGTGTGTGTGTGTGCAAGCATGCCAAGGAATATACCAAAGGTCTTTGTAGTTATTTCACCCTCCTTTCCTAAGCTGTAGCCAAAAGAAGAAATCATTCTATGGCCCACAACAGAAGAGGTAAGTTGGTGTTTCATTTTTAGTGAACTAGACACAGTTTGGTATTTGTAGATTCTCTATTATACCTAAGGATGCTGTGATTTTACTGTTAGCTCTGATGGGTTTAAGACCATTAATTATTGCAAAATCATGTAAGGAGAAATATATTTAAAATATATTTAGCAATGTTTCTAGCGTGCAAAAGAAAATGAATAATTTCAAGTTAAAAAAAAAAAAAGCTCTTCAACATGAAACAGTAACTACAGCTCATGGGCTCCCTGTTTCTTTGACAATCTCAGGAAGACTCTAAGTAGACTTAGGATACATCTTAACATGAATACTATCTTTATGAATTTGTTACATAATTACACTACTGTAGATGATACAATACACTAAATACTTTCAAATGTATAAAGATACAGTACTTTTCAAAAGTTAAAATTAAAAAGATACTCAATAGCAAATAATTTGCCTAAGACACATTTTTCTGACCTTTCATCAACTTAAGTATTCTAAACTGCTTGCAGTGCAACCACCTTTTTCTGGTTTATAGTCAGGCTGTTTAGATAATTTCTTTTTCACAGAAATTCATTATTTTTGCATGCCGTAAGCGTTTCCCCACCGCTCTCTACTACTCGCATATTATATTTTTCAAAATGTTTATGCAATACTTAATTTGAATCTTTAATATATTTTATTCATTTTAAAAATCAAAAACTGAGAGTGTACGTTACAGATGCAGGAAGCTTAGTGATGGAACAGCAGACCTACATTTGTCAGTTATAATCATATGTGTCTCCAACCACTTTTTTCCTTTCAAATTAAAAATTATAAAGTTAAATATAAATGCTAAAATCAATTATAACAAAAAGAGAGGAGGTGACCCCAGTGCACTTGCCTGCAGTTTGAAGGTCCTAAATGTTCACATAAGATTTCTCAAAGTACACAAAATAACTAGATATCTAAACCTTACTGAATTTCCTGAAAATCTGTGTGTCTAGCTCCAGAAGAGTATTTTGAAGCTAATGAGCTTGTTATTAAATTAACTTCTGACTAGATCCCCAAAATAGGCAAGATATGGGCAACGAAAGCAAATTTTTTACATCATCATTGCCCTGGGACTTGATGAATTTGTAATGATCTTGAATCAGATATAGATCTTTGATTATTTACCTACCATGGCAAGTCACACCAAATCTACTGTCATCCATAATATTGCAATGCTAATTTCATGGTTTAGATCCCTGCATTATGTTAAAACTTTCCATGGTTATTTGGAAATGATGGTCTGGTTATTAGGTTCACATAAGTCGCATCAAGTATCACTGACCTTCACATCCATTCGGTACACAAATTCACAGAGAGAAGTTATAGACAGATCGCTATGTATATCGTTATGTATAAATGTGATTTTATTAATGTAAAAGATTTTAATTGTAAGAAATTAATTAATATTAATACCTTGTAGAAAGAAATGAAATGCAATAGTTCTTGGCACAAAATTTTTACATGAAATGTAGGAAGAGGATATAGTCATTGATAATAAAGTACCTGCTCCTATGAAGATGGAGAGGAAAACTCTTATTAGATTCCTGATGGTCTGATTCAGAAGTCATGGGGCCCACACAAAGCCCTATTTCTAAAACCTAACGGAGACTTTCTATTAGCCTCATCAGAGCTTGTGTCAGACTCCTAAAAGCACATGAGAGCCCACAAATGCATTTTGCAAGTCTGACCAGCAGGCTTTTCTCCATTTTTTCATAATACAAATCACAGACCCTTTCTATATCAGGGTCTCTAGATTTATATCAAGAACTTTAGAGTTTCAAGACTTGTAAGAAATAACAAAGTATTAGGTGATATTAAGAAACCTACTATTGTGGCAGTGTATGTCGAGACATAAGAAAGGAAGTGTATCATTATAAGAAATAACCCTCCAAGGATTCTCACAAATTGCTTCACTATTGACAATTAAGTTTTCTGACAGAGAGCATACACACTCACTGACAACATGCTCAACTCCTCCTCCTCATACAACACTTAACACTGCAGGCAGTGTCCTCTTCTTGGGACCTGCTCCTGCGTGTAAGGGAGCAGCTCGTGGACGCAGCAGAGCTGGCGACTGCCACAAGGCTTTTGACTGAGCAGTCCCTACAGCCTTGTAGTCCACACTCAAATTTTATTTTTTATCTCCCAGTTAGCCTAAACCTCACTAAACAAGGCTTGTAGAAGCTGTTCAAACGTTTTTGGATCAGGCCATTATTCCTTCATCAAATAAGTTGTACCAAGAAAGCACTAGGGCTTTTACTACATTTACTAAGGAATGATCAATAAAATAGATACTATAGATTGTTTAAAAAAAAAATGGACAAAGGAAAAAGCAAAAGAGCTTTTACATGTGGAGCCTGGTGACTTGTCAGGTAAAGGTCAGAAAGTTACCTACTAGAAGGAAGTCTTTACATCAGCTTTGGGTATACTTACTTCTCTGATTCTGTCACAACTTCAATAAAAGGAGAGCTGAATCATTCATTACATTGTTGTTTCTGAAAGAATTTTCTTAAACAACTGATTTATCTTGCCAATTGTCAGTATTTGGTAATGCAGCATGGATGAAGTCAAGTCCCTCTCATGTGAGTCATGAAAATATAGACTCATGCAGGCAAATACTAGATTCACACTTCTCTCTCAAATGAGGTTTTGGTCTTATATCAAGTAACTAATAGTTTTTTTATCATATAACTTTATTTCCTGATTCAGATGTACTTAGTTGTAGCACGCATATCTCTGCTTCCCACATGTAAACAATCAGAAAATAAATGACAGCTTTAAAAACCTGCTCCTCACTATCTATTTCCTAAAGTAACAGTTTGAGCTGGGTCTGTAACCAGAGCTGTGCTTCTTCCTTTAATAAAGAAAAAGAAATCAAGATGCCAAGCCAAGCACAGCTATGTGTGAACACCCTTCCCATAAGAACGCGCTGATGCTACGCATTGTATCTTCAAAAACAGACATGTGAAACTAGAAAGATTTTTTTAAACTAGGATTAAATATCCAATGGCTTTAATTATTGCACAATTAAAATATTAATGGTGGTCTACTTTGACTAACCAAATAAATAGAGTATTTAATGAACTATTTCATTAATGTTTCATATCAATTAGGACATAAAAAACTCTTGATTTTTTATTGCAATATTTGCTTATGTTACTAAGAGCTCTTCAAGGGATCAACAAATGTAGAAATATTATTTATTTGCAGCACGTTTGCTCTTATTGGGAGAGAAGGTGCATAGGGAAAGAGAAAGGGTTCTTTGGGATGCCCTAGTAAAAATACATGCAAATAATTGGGAAAATGAGAACATCAGCATATGACAGCCGAATGCTTCAAAAAGAAGCCTAAATTGTTGCTGGCGGGTTTTTCCCCTGGTTAAATACACAAGTGAAAATTCCCCTTTAGGAATGTGCACACAGAGCATGAGGGGCTTTTTGGAGGAAAATTACCATATAGGCCATTTTCCAAAAATATCATGGCTCTAAAACATAATTAGATGGCAAGTATGTGAATAATAAAAGTTTAAACCCCTAAGAACAACAAGCTTCATTTGACAAGTGTATGAATGCAAGAGAAATGTTGTCTTTTTAATTTGTTCTTCCACCATCGAGGGAATAGCTCTGTGGACAATTTTTCTGTGACGCCGTGGTCTAACCCAGCACTAGTGGCCTTGGGCCAGCTGGGTCATTGGCTAGATTACACTCCACTTGGATTAAATAAATCCCCCCAGTCCAGCCCAACATACAGCCATGCCATGGTAAACATCTTTGTTTGTGCAGGGATAATATAAGGAGAAAGTAGAGGGAGGTGAAGGAGCAGGTTTTTCTAAAATGATGACCCATGATTTTTTTAAGAGATGCTCCCATTCTTGTTTAGCAAGTGATTTTTAGTGTTGGGGAGCTAAAATAAAACTAAAAAATGAAAAAGATTTGTGGCAACAACACAAAAAGGGGGTAGCAGTGAAGTGTCCAGTCCACTCAACTCACACTCAGTCCACTCAGTCACTCATTAAATTTAACTTTTAAAATGACTTCTCTGTTAATGCTAATCTTACATGCTGGGGGATGGCTCAGATAATTTCTCTGAAATGGGAAGCCATAAGCAAGAGTTCAGTTTTCCAACATCTTCCCCTACAGATATATGAAGAAAAAAAATCCCAGAACTCACCATTATTCACCAGGACATGGAGTGGACAATTCTTTGCTCTAAACTGCTGCACAAATTGCCGTATGGACTTCATGGAAGCCAAATCACAGTATAAAAACTCCACTGCAAAAGAAGAGAAGATGAAAAGATACAAAATAGAGTTAAGTCATTTACAATGATACAAAGGCACACTTATGTACACCAATAAGGACTCCTGTGTTAATGTCACTGGGAAAATAAAGATTCTAAATATATACAGTTCTTTTGAAAACTATGGGTGAGGCTAGTGTCACAAGGTTCTTTTTTCCTTTTTTGTTTTTATCTTCAAGTTACTCATTTTTCACACCATAAATATGAGGAATGCTACCACCAGAGGGTAAAAAGAAGTATCAAAGGGGTCAAATATGTCCAAATCTTGCTGGTTGTTTCTGTGGCTACCACCTAGGAAAAAAGGTGGTAGCCTGCATCCGAGATGAATGAGGCATAGCAGCTGGAAATGAAATGGGAAGAAGGGAAAGCATATTTGGTACAGAAATATTTGTCTCTGATGTCAGATATCCCCTCTATATGCTTTCAAGATTATCTGCTGAATATTTCAAAGTGTATTTAACCCTGATACATTTTTTTTTTCCTAAGAAAATGGGTCTCTCAAAAACATCCATGCTCCAAAGCATTAGTTAGTCACAGACCCTTGACAGAAATCTAAAAAAAAAAAAAAAAAAAAAANAAAAAAAAAAAAAAAAAAAAAAATTTATATAAACAAATGAAAATTATCTGTATCCCTCAAGAATTTTAAACTCATCAGACTTTAAAATTCTGCTCTTGTCTCTGTTGTTCAGCTTTTACTCCATGTTTCTCATGGTGCAACCTGGTGAAAGCATTAAGTAAACAGGCTACAATAAGAGACCTTTTCTGTTACTAATTTGCCCTCTCCATCAGTATGTCCACCAAGCTATTTTACAGCATCACAACTGAGGCAGCCAGTCACTCCTATAATTCCTATATAGGAATTCCTGTAAGACATAATTTATAGTATGTCTTTACTTGAGCAAGGCCTGCATGGAACAATAGCAAGCTAAGTAACAAAAGACATTCACAGCTCTTATTGCAGTCCTTTATAGGAAAGCATTTTCTTCAGTTGTATGCAGTACAGAGCTTTAATAACTTGTATATTTTGACCCCTGACAATATTAGTCTACTGAAATTGTCTCAGTGATTTTATATAATTATCTGTAACATTTCCAATAACCAACAAAAATAGTTTCAAAAAAAAAAAACTTTTCTAAGTAGCTGTAAATCCATACCATTACAACAAAATTTAAAGGTGGATAAGACTGGATAATTTCTTGAGCTCCCTACAGACCTATATGAGACCCGCAATTTGGTTTAATTTAACTGATGTGCTGCACCTGGAAATGGTAAGGAATTGCAGAAACTATTAACTCCTGATAAAGTACAAAGGTATTTAGGTCAATCCTCTTGTGGCCTGGCAGCCATATGAAACCACATGAATGACAATTGCTCATATACACACAAGCTGATAATTCCAATTTATTAGTAAATAATGCAACAACAAACAGAAGAGAGATCTATGTGAGCGAATCCTTATGCTGAATCTGCTGTTGCTCTCTTTCTCCAGACAGACCAGCCAAGAAAGAGATAAGGAAAGGGAGATGAGCAGCTTAAGAGGCAGCAACTCACACCACCAACAGAGAAGTCACGGAGCGACAAAAATCTCAGATGACTGAGGCTGGAAGGGACTTCTGCAGACCATCTAGCCCAACCTGCCCTGCTCAAGCAGGGCCACCCACAGCACGTTGCCCAGAATTGTCCTCTTAATACAAAAATAATCACCTAGGTACAGAAGACACAGGACTTCCATCATCACCAGCATTTTATGCAGGATCCAGCCACATCTGCAACACCTGGCAGGATTGGGGCAGCATTACTCACTCCCTTGGATTTTACTAATGCCGCTGTGTGCAAGGAAAGCAGTTCCCTGCAGACATCCCTAAGCTAAATTTTAATCTCCCCTCTCATCTCACCTCAAAATTGTCCTTTTCTGCATTGCCTGCAGCAATTTAGTCTGTGGTTAGGCAACTAGTGTGGCAAGACAAGTGCTTTTCATGCTGACCAGTACTGTCTCCCATTCCTTCATCCTGCAGTTTTGCAGGGCAAACACTGTCTTTTATCATAACTATATCGTGCCTAGACAAATAGTGTACTACAGCAATACTATCATTACTAAGCTTATTTACTTGCTTATTTTGGAAGTGCATCATCATATTCAGTATTTGTAAAGCACTTGACATCAAAAGAGCAGAACATGATTTGGAAAAAAACAAACAAACCCCAAACGAATTTCCTCTTTTTGCTTAGGGGAGAGAAACAACAATGGCCAAAGTCATTATCCATGCTTATTCCTGCATCATGCTTCTTCTCCAGGTAGGGATTTCCACCAAAATGATCTGCTTGCTGACTCAGATGCCATTTCACTCCTGTGAGATTGTCAGAAAAATGCCTCCAAGTCACGTGGCGAATCAATTGCAGAGCTGCAAACAGATACAAATTTCTTCTTTGTGCCATAGTTGGAGTATTTTTAATAGAATAATGAAGAATAAGAAGGTAAAGACAATGGCCAATTTTCAGAATATTCTAAAGCTTTGAAAAAATTACTAACCAAGCAATTTTCTTAACATCTTTTAATAAGGCCCAATATCTAATGATGAACAGAGGATCAAACCTGAACCAACTAGCAATGTGTTTTGAACAGCTTCTTAGGAAGAATAATAGTAAGAAGTTTTCTACATGGAGAAGGGGTAAGCAAAATAAGTAAAGATGTACAGTAATAGTATGCAAACTCTTATGCACTTACCGAATTTAATATTTAGACATACTACTTACTTTGTGTGCCACTGGACTTTAAATTATTGATGTACGTGTAATAATGGTCATTTTGCTTTTGAGTTTAATATTATAAAATTTTGTTTAAGCTAACTGGTTCCTTTGCTTTATTGCTTGTTTTTTTTTTTAAGAATAAAAATGGGGAATAGAGTCTAAACACAGAATATCTACGCTAATGCAGCTGAAATACTCTAATATCTAGCTTACTCTCTTTTCTCCCTCCTTCTATTTCTTCCTTTGCTTTCAGATACTCCTAGAATCACAGACATGCCAATATTTCTTCCTTCTAGAGGATATGTCTCTTATTCTTATCTTGTTAATCATTCAGTGAAGGAAAGCAATTACATCTCTGTCAGATGCTGGGTAAAATCTTTAAGAATCTTAAAAAGACTTTACTCTTATTTTGCTGTAATTTGAGGACTCAGTTGTCAGAAATTTATTAAGTAATTAAAAAAAATCTATCAAATTTCTGAGAATATCAGGAAGAAGATTATCAAAACGGTGCTCAGTAGTCACATATTCTAGGTCAGAAGCTCCACACCAGGAACACTGTTCTCTGTCTGCCACATCTATACGGACAGCATTGAGGAATTCAGCCTCTCGTGTGCTCTTCTTCCCCACAAAATTACTTTTTTGGCATCTGCAAAGCAGTTAGGAAAGACTTTGTCCTGTTCATCAAAGAACTGAGTATACTTTTGAGCACCTGTAGGATGCGAAGGCAATGTTGTTTAGCAGAAACTGCCTTTAATGAGGCAAGTATCCCCTGACTGTTACCATATGTTAGATGTTGCTTAGCAGAGCTAGAGAAGCTCTGTCAGCAAGCTGGTAGATGGAAGTGGAAGTGGTAAGACTGTTTGTTGAGAGAGTAAAAGCTCTTGAGAGGAGGAGAAGACATAGAGAGGCACTAACTGGAGTTTCCTTCCCTTTTCTCAACCCACTATCTTTGCTGTCACTGGTAAACAGTGGCTTTGGCTGCTGCTTAGTATCTTCCTCTTCTTGCCTACGGGACTGTGGTTCTCCTCTCTCAGAACCATAAGGTGTCCCAGAACCAACTCAATTTTCTGAATAAGCTTTACCATCTGCTTATACATGCTTTCCAGACAAAGAAAGATTGCTTTAAAGCAAGCAGAGCTGCTAAGAGAGGGGAATAGACTGCTGGTCCATTGGAAATTCTAGCCAGCTGAGCTCAGGATTATGGCCAGAAACCAGGCATTATGTGATAATGCTATAAGTGGAAAAGCCAGTGGTGGTTATGTTCATCTAACACAAACCTGGGATTTATTACAGGTATCAAGGGAAGTGCACAAGCCCCTGCCAACACAGCATGAATCCTATCAAAAGATTTTTTCTACGTAGACCAGGACTGATGAAAGGGCCACAGTGTAAGTTCTGATCTGCATGATGATGAAGGCTACAAAATTCTTACTTTAAAATAGTTGCTCGGGGAAAAAAAAAAAAAAAGAAAAAAAAAAGGTAAATCAGACACGTACCATCAAATTACATATTGAGCACAATGAGAGATACTCAAGATAAATGAAAAAAAAAAAAAGGTAAATCAGACACGTACCATCAAATTACATATTGAGCACAATGAGAGATACTCAAGATAAATGCAGTAAACACAGCATCTCCCGTTCATGCTAAACTCCCAACCTCAAAGTTGTGCACTTGATGCCCTCTCTGTCTCCTACACTTTAAAATCACTCCCGTTCTAAGTAAGCAACCAAGATTCGCAGAAATTAGATATTATAAATATTAATGCATAGAAAAGCCAAGTGTGTGTGGTGACACCTATAGCGCCTTGATTCCAGCTGTGGGCCCAGTGACAATCTTCAGAAATTTGGCCTCTAATCCTGCAAAATATTTTTTTCAGGATTAGTACTTTTTTTTTTTTTTTAAGTATTTTAAATACGTACCTGTCTGGGCACAAAAATGTTGGCCATTCCTTTTGTTAGATGCTTTTAAAGTTACTCTCCAGTATTCTCCTCTGTCCTCTATTAATCTAAATAGTTTTGCGGTATTTTTTTCAGAACATTGGTCTTTTACAGACTGTTAATAGAAATAGTAAATCATGTAACTCTAGCACAGATGAACTATTTAAGCAGATGCCTATGATATGCTATTAAAAGAAAAGGAGAGATGAAACACATCCATATGGAAAAGTATATAAATGCAATGTCATGGATCGAAACTGTGAGCATATTTAAAGAACATAAAGTCTGGGTAATTAATTGATACACTGGAAACTTGGGTTAAACAAGTTGCTCTACAGTCTTCCAGAAGACAAGTGAGAATACCTAAATTCAGCCTCACATCTGAGCCACCCATTCCAGTGCCAATAACTGTAAATGCAGTCTAAGGAGATTAGCTTCAGGTGTGTAACCTTAGCCTTTGTGAATAGCTCATTCAGTGGGAAAACAAACAAACTAACTAACCCCTCACTCCGGGCAAATATTAGAAGTTACTTTTTTTTTTTTTTTTTTTTTTTTTTTTTTTTTTTTTTTTTCCCTTCAGAATGGTTTAAGCATTGACTGCTCAAAGAGCAATTGAAAAAGGCGTTTCATGGTACCGTTTCTTAATCGTGTTCCCTTAACCCCCCTGGTGGGGGGAAAAAGAACTATAGCTGCTTGAGAGGGACTTTCTTTCAGAGGTGGCAGAGTAACAAAAAAGGCACTCTCTCTCTCAAAAACGGAGCAATCTGGCTTAGCCACTTTAACCTTCTTAAGAGAAGTGTGTGATCTTTCCACAGACCACTTAACTTGTTAAACTCAAATTCTGCAGGAGCAATTTTGGTATTGATTAGCAAAATGCCCGAGTAAGAACCACGCTTTCATTGCCACCATTACCAGCTAGCTACTCCCCTTACTGCCAAAATATTAGATCATTAAAAGAAGGTTCTGTGCATAGATTCACAGGTCACAGTGCTCCTTCCCAAGGCTCTGCAGCATAGCGGTAGTATTAAAAAGATGCAGTTCATTTAAAGCACCAGAATTGTTTGATCGTGACTTCACTAATTTATCTGTTCCACAAGATGGGAAGTTATTTAAATAAGATGCCATTTTAGCAGAATTCTACACATGGCATACATGAGATTTTTCAAATATATAAACAGTGTTTTGATTTAAAATATCTGATATTTTCTGTTCAGCGGGATAGAGATTGAAAAAAAAAGAGCTGCCATCAGCTTGTCAGAAGAGTGAGTGAGTCAGATGGTAGCGGTAAGGCAAGAGTCCACAACTAACTCTTAGAGAGGTTATCTCAGATTTCAGGAGGTAAAACCTCCTCCAGACTAGGGAGGTTTTTGTTTTGTTTGTAGTATAGCAAAGATGCTATATACATATGCAGAGATTTCTTCTACGTTTGCTGGAAATTAGATGCCATCTCTCTCTCTCTCCTCAAGGGTTTAGGTGTTCATCACCCAAGTCTCTGCCTGCAGTCCTCTGGCATCCTCACTGCTGCTATGGGAAGTTTTGCACCCGACAGCACAACTGCTTTGGGGATGTTTTCTGCCACTCTTTCTTGTATCTGTTGTGCTGATGTTGTGCTTTGCGTAGGTGAAACAAATGCAATTTGTTTCCAATTCCAAATTCCACTCTGGAAAAGTGGAGGCAAGAAAGTATGGTCACATCCGTTTCACTCCAGAGATGCTATTTGGCACAGAAATGCATTGCAGAGGAGACTCTTTTCTCCCCCGAGTCTAAGGCAGGCAACACTGCTCCCATTTATCCCTAAGGATGTTTGCTTCTTCCTCAGAGGACTAAAGGATCCATGTAAGAGAAAAGATTCAGAGAGATGCCATCTGCATCATAGGGACAGAAGAGTTCAGAGTGAGTAGCTGAAGATCCATTGTTCATAGACCAAAGATGGTCTCATTGCTAGTAGAAATACCTTCAGATTTATTTTTATTTTATTCTGTGGTGAACAGAATTTTGTATTGAAAACAGACTCTTTCCATGACTGTATTTAGTGAACAGCAGATATATTGCTTTTCTTTCTTAGGTGACATTAACTTCTTAGAGCACATTAAATCTAGACCATGACTTATATCTCATTTTAAACCTCAAAACACATGACACCTATGTGACACATTTTCTTGTGCCCTCATTCTCTATTAGGAGTGAAAGTCAAGTGAAGAACATATGGGAAGTAATATAGAGTTATTTGACAAAAAAAAAAAAAGGAATAAGAAAGAGGAAAAAAAGTTTTCTCAGTGATATTTCTTATTCCTTATGACTAAATGATATTCAAAATGCACAATCTAAAATAAACAGTTATTGTAAACATAAGAGAAGTGAGCTGTGAAAATATTTTTCTTTACTGTCAAACATGTAAAATACCCACAAAGTCCTCTGAAAAATATGCCCCAAGTCCTCTAATATCATGGAAACATAGAATTGTCTTGACTACCTAAATAATTTCAGTGGAAAGAAAGTTTTCTATAAAACACTATAGAGAATAGAATCTAGAGTTTTAGAAATTGTCTCTATAGTGTATTACGAAGTAAGATCAAAGTCAGCAAGGCTTTTGCAACATGGCAAAATGAAAATGTGCTTCACAGCAAGCTAGGAGTAAAAGTGTTCCTAGAAAAGATGCCAAATCTTCAACTGATTTATACCAGAGCTATTATTTCTTTCAAATTTCTCTGCTGTGAACTTGAATGTTTCCAATGCATCTTGGGTTGCAAAGCCTAAAAATTGAACTACTTGTATAATTTCAAGGCCTCGCAGAAGGACAGAGATGCATATGAAAGAAGGCAGAACAAAAAAGACCCGGCAATTTTTTGATGGCTGCCTTTTTCTTCTGAATACTTTGTTCACTCCTTCCACACCTGCATGCTGATGTATCTGTTTGTGCCAGCTCATGCCATGCTATACCTGGAAATTATTTTGCTTACAGCAGTGGAATATAAATCACCTTGGGCAGCGCTGCTGTCATCCTCTTCTCGGAGAGGCAGGGTGCACAGTCTCGGTTTTCCCTTTTGTCCAGACCTGACACTAGCCTGTCCTTCTTTCATGCTTAAGCAGGCTTAGGACTGTCGAAGGCTTCTAAGATATGATTCATCTGACCTGTTTCACAAATCTGGTTCAAGAGGAGATGAATCATGTCCTAGAACTGCTTATTTCTTTCCATAGACTGCAAAGGAAGCTTGGGGACACTGACTCAGATTTAAATCTGTGTATCGTAAGCCTCAAAAATGAGTTAATTTGAATCCCAACCTTCAGATTCAATAATAATGAACAAACAGAAGAAGAACAAAAAAACTGAGATGAGTCAGTGTTATTCGCAGTACTCAAGATGAGGAAAAATAAAAAAGAGAGAGGGAGAGGCTGAGAACTTCCAGGAAGATCTTGCCAAACGCTCACCGATAGGTTGGTAACACAAAGAAAAATTATCCTGGACAAAGATAAGGAGTCGTGAAGGGAGAGTTTAAATTCCTTTCATATTATGAACACCTCTGTGTTCATAACTGTGGCATCTTAACATAAAAATTGAGATATCATTGCATACACTAACTGATGAATGGATCCTGACAGTCAAAGCAGGTGAAGATAGTTGTGGTATTTGTGTTCTATGTGTTTATCACATAACTGAGCTTAAGCAAACTGTGCAAGAAGACTTTATCATTTCTAAAATAACTACAGTATAGCAGTGCATCCCAGGTGAGAACTGGCAATTGTGCAGCCACTCTATAAATCAAGAGGCTTTTGCAGCTACTAATCTGCTGCAGAGATATTACCACCTAGCAAAACTGCTAGGAAAGAAGCATTCAGGTGAAGAAAGCACCAAGAACAGAGCCAGGATGTCTTGACTGCTACTTCAGATGCTGTCATGTACCCTGGACGCATCTTATTTCTGTGCAAATATATGTATATATATATTTTTTTCAAGAATTTATGTATATAATGAAGTATTTTTTTCTTTCTTTCTTTCTTTCTTTCTTTCTTTCTTTCTTTCTTTCTTTCTTTCTTTCTTTCTTTCTTTCTTTCTTTCTTTCTTTCTTTCTTTCTTTNTTTCTTTCTTTCTTTCTTTCTTTCTTTCTTTCTTTCTTTCTTTCTTTCTTTCTTTCTTTCTTTCTTTCTTTCTTTCTTTCTTTCTTTCTTTTCCAATCAATTTATCTTTAGGAAGGTTTCAGATCTGTGCTTTCTCTGAATCTTGTTTTATTACTTACTTTTCTATTCCTTGTCTCCTCTCATCTTCCTTTCTCTCTTAAGCCTCACCTTTCTCTTTTTACACGTCTCCCCCATCTCTGATTTAAATGACTCTTCAAGGCAAACACAAAAGTTCCAGAACCACCTGCCATCTGTCAGGCCTCCTCATCCACTGAATCTCTAGGTCACCATACACTAGCAACCAGACTTTGTGAATTCCGCCTCACAAAGCTAATTTCAAGCTATTTCTGCAAGGGTTTGGACTTCTGACTCCCTTAGATGCTTTGGGAAATGTTGGCCTTAAACACAAAAAAAATATCACTAACAGGAAGGCTAAGACCACCTGTTCAGACAACATGAGATTTGTGGTTATGCTTTGCTGTCCTCAGAAAAAGAATTAAATTGACAGTCTCAAAGTTTCAGAGTCCCCCTGTCTTTACCCTGGGCTTTCATCCCCAAAAATATAAAACTGAAAAGTATTTGAAATAAATTCTCTCCTGTTCCTCCTTTCTTCATAGGTACTGCTAAGCAGCTGTCTTAGAACTCACGTATATTAATTCAATAGAGGTCTGGTGTATTTTAGCTTTGATCATCTCATTTTTGTTTGGATTATTTGGTATCTTGACAACTAAGCCACACACTTTCAGAATCACTACAGAAAGAAAGCAGCTCGTACAAGAGACACAAACGCAGCTGCCTGCATGAGCCCAGGCTAGAAATAATGCATGAGCCAGGTCAGATGTTCTGCCCTGGTCCCTCGAGAAGCCTCTCTTTTCTGCTGTGAATGCAGAGAACATCCTAACCCTGCAGTACACAGCAGGACAAGGCTCCTCCCCAACACCTCCATTTCTCAGCTGTAGAAGGGGGTCAAGGTAAGAAAAAATGCATCAGTGAAGCTGCAGTGACAGCAGCTAAGCTTGCTGGATTGGTAAGCAAAGAAGAATAGCTGCAGTAGAAAGAGCAACAGATACAAGCATCCATTTCTGTGTACATCTGCTGTCTAGTTAGCAGGGAGGAAACCAGCAGTAGGTAAAAATCTTTCCTTTTTGAAGCCAAAGCCACAGCACTGTTTTTTCCTTTCAGGGACAAACTTTTGAGGGAGGGCAGAGAGAAAGAATAGATTCTGTTTACACCCATGTACAACTTAAATATAGGTAAAACTGGATTTTTCTAGTCATTACTTTACCTGAGATACATAAGCTCAGAAAGACAAGACCTCTTTCAAATTTTACATCCTCTGCAGGGAATTAATAATGTATGAAATTATTCTTGCTACACTTTTTGATGTACTATCTGAATTTAATGAAGAAGCTAGAAATTCTCACCACAGATCATTACTTCTGACACGGCGGTAACTGTGATCCCTGAGACTATAAGGAATGGGAGTAGAGCCCTGCAACTGGTATATACTGCTAAATACTGCTACCCTCTTCTAAACACTTAGCAAGGGGGGGGTTCATTTCTGCTTAACCCAAAACTAGCACTTCTGGAGAAGACAAACCCCCACATATTGCAAAAGAAATCAGATAATAACTTTTATGCAACTAAATGCATTATTATGGCAGCTGAAGCCTAGCAGCAGGCCTGGCTCTGAAGGCTGCACTTTGAATTGCTGCAGAGCTCTGGATTAGCAGAACTACCAGATCAAAGGGTGTTGATGCAAAAATTTTGGCAGAGCATGCCAGGGCACACAGAAACCACACGGGCTGTGGTTTCTCGCCCGCTCGGGCACCTCTGCAGGTCTGTGTTTAGCGCTCAGCTCCCCCTGCATCTGCAGAGGACGGAGCGAGGCCTCCTGGTCGCTGCGCTGCGGAGCAGGAGCCGCCGCGGCCGAGGCAGCTGCCGCCGAGCCCCGTCCCGTGTCCCTCCCTCGCCAGGACGGGCAGCGCAGCTGATCCCGCCTCGGGAAATAGGTCAGCTCTGCTGGGAACCTGCCCTGGGACTTGCCCAGCACTGACAGCGGGACGGCGGCCGCGTGAAAGCGGAGCGCGGAGGCAGGCCTGGTTTCACTCCGGTTTCACTCCGGTTTCACTCTGCTCGTGAGAGCATCGCAGATCAATTCAGCCACTGTTTCTGGAACTGAAGCAAATTTGGTTAGCTGTACATAAAATTGCTCCGGATCAACACATTTTTAATGGTCAGGTAGAGCACCAAATAATTTAAGGATAAATTATATATTTGGATTAGCAGCTTGGCTGCCTTGTTGCTTGGCTCTTTAAAAATGCTTGGACAGCAGCCATCAGCACTCTGTGATTTATCTCTATTTAATTCTTCTACTTTTTCAGACCCTTGGCTCTTGATAATTCAGTTTCTGGCAACTGCAGACCTTCACTCCCTATTACAAGTGATAGCCCAAGGCAGACATGCCTCCATCTGCACCACAGCAATGGTGGCAGCTCGTGGAGGGTACAGGCTCATGTTCACATGCTGCTTGGGCTTTGAAAGGGCTCTATAATACAAATGATGTTTGGATTCAAAATACACTTTGAGTCCAAATATTTGTCTCTCGTAAACAACAAGATACCCTCCTAAGGGACTCTGTGCACCCTGTACTTCCGCCTATTCCTCAATTCCAGAGCCCTAAGTGGTGCAGATAACTAAATGTTCTCCTTTGTGAGCCTCCAAAGTCATCAAAGGAGGAACTAATCACCATCCAATCCCCCTTCATACCTACTTGCTTCACCTCCCTTTTCCCTTCCTTCCTCCTCTCCTGCCCACCTCCGCGTCCTCAGGAAAGAGCCTCCTTTCAGGAGGTTTGTGCTGCACCCTCGTCCTCCTCCTTGCCGAGAGCAGCCCTTGCGGGGCTGCCACTCAGAGCCCTTGGCCCGTGGCAGCACCGCGCAGCAGCACCGCGCGCTGCCGAGGTGCACGGGCGGGAGAGCAACGACGTCCTCTCCCCAGCGGGATCAAAATCATCATGCAAATTAAAGAGGGATGATTACATTTCACAGAGATGTCATCTCCAGATATTAAAAAAAAAAAACCACACAAACCTAAATAAAGAAGCATATAGCTTGTAACTATATTCCCCTTGCAAAGGGGAAGCCTGATCCTGCAGGAAAGCTGCACGGATCAGCACCAGTGTAACCCGGCTTTCTGGTCTCCTGTGGGACATGAGTGTGCCACTAACACTGTTGATTACTGACTTGAACCTGCACTTGCTGTGCTGCAGCGCTGCTTGGTGAGCTTTAGCTGACACAAGGACGCGGCTTCTCCTCCACAGGGCGAGTTATCTTTTCCTTTCTTCTGATGAGATATTAAGACAACAGTGATTATCTTGTGTAATAACCAAGGGGTGCAGAGTTGTTCGTGACAACCACTGCAGATTTTCTCTGTTCCCTTCTGTGTCTCCTTGGATAAATATTTAAATTAATCAGCTGCAAGTTTATTGCTATTTCCTGAGTACAGACCTGACTGACATTATCCAGGCAAGGTTTCATTTGACTCTACCCAGTTAGTTCAGTGTCTGTGTAATAACATATCTTATAAATTTCAGGACTTTATAGTGAGAAAGCTGTAATTTTCTGCCTTTTGATAGGCACACGCATCCCTAATACACATGCAAATAGTCTCTCTGGATGACTTCCCACAGTATTCAGCCTTCACTTCTATTTTAAACATCCATCCATCCCAAAGAGAAGAGGCAAAGCAGAATGACACGCTTTTTCAAAGTCATGAAGAGAAAGGTAAAATGATCACCTATATTTTGTTTGCCTATTTTGGAAACTACTGCAATCCTTTTCTCTTAAGAAATCTCTTTGCTTCAGCTAAGTGAGGAAGAAAGGGAAGCCTGAGACAGAGAGAACAGAGAACAATGTGAGACATTTGGGCAACCTGGAATGTAATTTTGCCAGAGGGCAATATTCATTTTCCAGATCATTTTATTTTTGTGGAATAAAGGACTTGTTACAGCTTGGCAATGCTTTTTAGGAGATTTAAATTTCTAACAGAAAAGAAACCCGTTAAGATGCTTGTCTGCATTGTTCCAAATTCTTATATTTTTTTACCTCTGGTCAGCCTTTTTTTATCAGTTTTCTTTAAGATATATTTCCTTAACATTAAAGCACCTACACTTTCTCTACATAAGCTGCAATAGCTATGATTTTACATTATTTTAATGTGAAATTACTTTCAAAAACCTTTCAAAAATATACATACATGCTCAAGGAGCACATCAGCAAAGAATGTCATCATTTAAAAAAAAAATCAATATTTCCACCTACTTTATCACTGAGAAGTGAAGAAACAATATCGAGCTAATAAATTTCCTACCTTAGCTGCAGTAAGTGGCAAACACTAAAAGGCACAAAGTGTGCAATCAAGGTATGTGGGTAACCTTTCAGAAGATCCTAAAAGTTATGTTTTACCCATTACTTTTTTGTCATGTTTTGATATGATTTTTTTTATATGCTTTTGATTTTTTATGTTTTTACCCATGACCCAAGGGTCCTTGCATGCTCCTCTACCTTCTTAGGTTAGTTCTGACTGCAGTGAAAGCAGTTTCTTAGTTTCTTATGCCTTGTTGGTGCCTGGATTCCCGATTCGCACATTTTATGTCTGAAATGAGCCTGTTCTTAGGAAAGACTGGTTTATGCTCCCCTTCCATTTCCTGAGACTCGGATTGTGGTGCATTTTGCATAGTACATGGCAGGACAGCTTAGCCTGAAGCAGAAGTCCAGAGCAATGTCTCTTCCGCTTTGTGTCACTTCTCCTCCATTTCCCTCCAGTGTAGTTTCATATTTATATTCTTTCAGCCACTCTTTAAAATCTGTTTCCTGCTTATGGATGCAGAAGGAGGATGCAAATTATATCTCCCTCTTCCAAATAGAATTCTATCTTTTGAAGTTTTTCAGTGAAAATGGAATAGAAGAAGGAGAAAGAGCAGGTTTCTAGTACTTATGAAATATTTGGAGCAATCCTAGTGGCTGAAAACACACATTTCAATAAATATCTATGTCATTCATCAATTCCTTGGGTAAACATCAAAGACGCAGAAATCTGTCCCTTTTAACCACATATATTTGTTTTAGCTGCAGGAGAAACAAGGTTGTTGGCATGGAAAGGACAAAGCCGAGGTCTGACAGAAAAACTTATGACTGCTGTTTATACAATTTCAAGAACATATCTGTTTTCTCTCAAAGATTTGGTGAATATCTTTTCTTTATGTCACGGTCAACTTCTAATAAGTCACCTATTAAAAATATGTTTGTCATAATGCAAGTTTTCTTAGAAATATGCAAAATGATAAATTATATTAATTCTATATCACATAATAGGTAAAAACTTTGAAGTGATGTGAAAAAGTATGAGTAAAATGGAAGAAGAAAAGCTGAATTTAGAATGTCTTAATGCAATATAAGGTTCTACAACTGTGATTCCAAAATAAAATACAGGTCAAATAGCCTATCTGGTTTAGTGAAATTTCAGGTACACTGGATCATACATAGGTACACCAACTTTATTTCTTTAGAATGCAAATAAAAAACAAAAATGTTTTTAAAATGTGCTCTTCTCATCATCATTCCCACTCCTGTTGAAAACAGCAGCAAAAGCCTTAATATTGCCCAAGCAAACAAATGTATTACTTCACATTTTATACAGATCACAATCCTTTCAAACATTTGGAAAGGAAAACATGGACCTCAGGGCTTAGTAAAAGATAATCCTAGAAATGTTATGAGTCATGAAAAATTCTCACCTAAGTATCCAATGAGTTAGGGAAGATTATCATGCAACACTACTTATATAGTTAAAACATCACACAAAGAATGGAAAAAGGTGTGATCTTTCACATAAAAGGAAAGACTCCCGTAGGCCCTTATTGCAATTAGATTTTGCTTTTGAAGCAAAAGGAGGAGCTACCAACCACGTACAAAAAACTAAAGTTGTTGAACAATGACACATTAGCATGACAAATACTATGTCTTCCAGTTATCTGTTCAGAGCTCTGCTTTATTGCAAGACTATGTAGACAGAACACTAATGTGTACAAGGATGACCTGACAGATACAAATACTTAGTCCATAATGATAATAAATGGTAAAACTAACAGATTTAAAACAAAGCGCAGAACTGAAAAATTTCTTATTCAGAGTTCATACCACATTATCCAACCTACCTAGGAGGAATGCATTGAGAAAATTCATTATGAATTTTGAAAAAGCATGAAAAAGTCATCAGACCATGAAAAGATGTAGCTGTAACATATGAGCTATTTCATGATCATAAATCGCATTTATTTCAGTTGTCTCTCTCTCAATGTATTCAAATGTAGCGTTAGAGTTTGGTAGTACTGGGGAAAATATTCAGTGCTATCTGAGCCTTTGAGAGATGCTTGAGCCCAAAGTTTCAAACAATTCTGTAAGCAAAATTGCCAGAGTTTAGCTAGAAAGGTTAAATAACAAAAAATGATTATATACATTTGTAATAAATTATTTCTTTATAGAAATGCTAATATTGATCTGTGACAAATAATTACTATGAACACTTTTGAATGATAATACAATGGCAATTTTCTAAATTAACATAATGGAGCACTAGTCATGGTTGAGCTATAAAAATCATTGCAATAGTAAACATTAAAAAGATCCTATCTCTCTCTATTTTTTTTTTTCCTGGGTTTGTGGAAGAGATGACAAAAGAGCTGGAGAAAGAGCTGGAGGACTCCAGTTTTTATTTTACTATATAAGGTTATGTAGAAGCCATATCTTTGTAGTTAAAAGTCAGGAAACATGGAGTGGGTAAGAAGAACATCACAGATCACAGGTATATCCACAAACATTTTATTATAGCCCTTCATAAACTCATGAATATCCATCTTGTCTATAAACCACAGAATAGGATTACTTATTTTTGTCACAAATATATGAAAATAGCTTGTAATTGTCACCATTAATAATCCTAACATCACTGAATATTCAGATGTCACAATATCA
>VZSG01000569.1:184972-257815 GCA_013398315.1 Nothoprocta pentlandii | reverse complement strand
GAAGGAGGAGAGGAGAGGAGAGGAGAGGAGAGGAGAGGAGAGGAGGGAATTCTAAAGGATTTTAGAACTTCTCTCAAGCCTTGTCATGCTGAGATGGAGCACGAAGGGCTAGCCCAGCTCTATTTTTAACCTGTACTCTAATGAGCAGAGCCAAAGCATTCCAGATGCAGCACCCGGCAGCAAAGGACCCGCTGCGAACCCGCGGTTGCTCCGGCTTGCCGGAGCCCGGACAGGGAAAGCCAGGCCTGGTACCCATGAGGATAAATCTCACTCTCCTGACTGCAAACCTCAGTGGGGAATGATGTTTGGTATTATTTTTGCTTTCCTATTACTGAACCTTGTTGGATAAGCTATATTAAGCCTGTTATATTTCTACAATTTTTTGTATTTCCCTCCTTTACACGGTTATACCCTGTCCTGAACATGTGTATGTCCTGTCACTATTTCCACTGATGAATCAGCTCCCTTTTGATTTCTGACTTTTCTTTTTTCTAGTTTCCTACCACACTCTTCTCTACCACACTCTCAGTTACAACAGCAGAGCGAGTTGGCCACTCAAAGTCTCCCTGAACGATTACTTCATATTTTGCAGCTACCACTGAACACAATCTTCCTTTCTGATATTTGGCTAATTCCTACCCTGGTCTTCTGTGCAAACTTGCTTGACTGTGCCAGTGATAGACAGTTGAAATCCACCTGCCCATGAGTGACAGCTATATTTGTATCAACCAAATCTAGCTCATGTCCTACTTCCTCCAGTTATCTCTGGTGTCAAATGACCTTCTCTTCTGATCGTAGTCTCTGTGCGTATTTTCATTCATACATCTTGTTATTCCTTTTCCAGCATCTTTTAGATCTCACAGCTGTCAGTGTAATATTAAACAGGTCACTGTTATCCCTTCTTATCTGTGGCTACAGGTCAGGATACACAAGCTTGCTCTAATCATAAAGCCTAAGAGTCTAATTCTGACCTCTTGGAGGTTCAGTATACACCAGTGCTCTTGGACATATTCTTACTTAACAAAATGCTTACTGATTTGAAAATGCATGGCAAGTTTAAATAGGTGAACAGAAAATAGCTGTGTAAATGCATTTTTTATTTCCCGCTTTTCCTATAATGAAATTCCATTATGTTTGAAAGCATTTTAATGAAATGCACGCAGGAAACAGGCATAAGTTGTTTGAAAATTAGAGCTAATTATACCATAACTACAAGTCTTATATGTAATGGTCTGAAAACAGTACTTAAGAAGTTTATAATCAGAAGTTTGAATGATAAAAACAGCTAAACAAAATGCTTTCAGTCCCTCATACTCTAATAAAAACATAAATGAATTACCTTATTAGTAGGTAGGAAAAAGTAGGTACAATCAAAAGAAAAAGGTGGTCCCTTCCAAAGAGAACTTTGATGGGTTACCTCCCTTCACTGACTGTGCGAGGCATAAGAGTATAGGAATATTTTCCTACATGATTAGAATATTAAAAATGGCTAGAATAAATTAAAATGGCCAGAGTAATAAAACATATTTTAGACTTTCATTTTCTGGGGGTCGATGTTATTAATTTCTAGCAGTTTTATGGAATTTACAAATATTGAGAAAGCAAGTGTTTTATATTTGTCAGAGGAATCTTGAAGAGATGTAGAAAGTGACATCCCGTTGTTGTTTGCTACAAGAGCAGGTGTCCAAATATAATGAAAATTATTCACAAATGACTGCATGATTTTCACCTGTCATTCTACTATGACACTGAAAAGTGAGTTTTACCTGCTATTCTATCCCAGGTCTATTTTTTTTTTTCCTAAAAAGGCACTGACTCATTTATCTACCTTTATCTCTATGTTTCCTTCTGTTAAATCACAGCAGTTTTCTTAAAGACTCAGGGAGCTCATCAATATATATGTCAGAACTAGAAACCTCTCTTTCAAAAGGTAGCTTGTTTTGATCTAAAACCAGAAAAGATAGAAAATCCAAAAAATAACTTTTGGTAATTTGTGCCTCTGTTTTTTCATCCTTATTATTAAAAGTGATTTCTCATTTGACCTGGTCTGCATTTAACTGAGGGACGAAAATCAGAAAATAACCACCTGAGCTTTCAGATCTAATTCCGGCCTTCACAGGAGACCACACATCATGCAATGACATTTTTAATCCTTAGAAATCTCAGCTTTCCCTAACTGGTTTCCATTTGTTCTTGTCGTGCTTTTCTCCACTGCTGTTAGAAGCCATTTAATTTTAGTATCTTTTGTATTTTTCTGTTAAAAGTTTATGACAATCGGCTGGGTTATTCCAGGAAAAATCTACACAGTCAGGTAGAAACTGAACACAGATTTTTTGCCTGGGGTCTAAACTGGCAGGGTGCAAGCCAGCTCTGGTCTGTAATTTGATGCTGGGCTCTGCATAAGCAGATATGCTTGGCAAATACTTGGGTAACACCTAGGTTTCCCTCTAAGGCACTTTCTCCAGCCGTTCAGTGATTTCCTTGATCCTCCCTTACACCCTCCCCAGTTTCTCCAATTCATTAGGTGTACGCACATAGACACTCACATGTTTTGTTGCATGAAGTCAGATTTTCTGAATGTCCTTAAAAAAATTAGGCATATGGGAGAGTTTTGATCTTACATCCTTCATTTCTGCAATCTTAAGGTCATTTTTTTTTAATTTGATCCCTTTCTTTTTTTCTTTGTAGAAAAGAAGGATTGATGAAAAGAGTTAAGGCAAGTTCTTGACATGTCTACTTCTTTTGTGCAGCCTATGGGTTATCCCAATTTATTAAGGTTAATAGTGAAATTATTCTAATGCGAAGCAAGCGTTCTAGCAGGTATGTAATTTGGGGGTGGGTGAGATTTTTTATTTCTTTCTGTTCTGGGCCAAATTTAACACTGCCAAGTGGATCCACCTCCCCCTGCGGCCCCAGAAGCCAAACTCTTCTAGGAAGGCATCATCCAAGAGTGAGCCATGCCCAGCAACCTGCACCAAGACGCTTCCACAGCGGAGCAATACTTGACCAGAGCTTTACTGAGCTTTTCCAAGTAATTTACCTTGGCACGGTATCAAGCATGACAAAGACACGAAGCAACTGAAAGGAGAGGAGGTAACAGGGATTAAAATGGAAAACAGAAACCAGCCTTGGCTGCTGTGGGCTGCCGCTTCAGAGCACTGCAGCAGCTCTCAGTTTCTGAGCACCTGCTTAAGACTCTGCCTCTGCCCTTATGCCAATATATGTTGAATAGATCTCGAACCAGTCAACAGCGGGGTTTGCCTGTCAAGCTCCCCACACTCTGGAAGAGCCATGGGGGCCACAGTGCAAATGAAAACCAATTCCTTTTGGAAGCCCTCTGCCATTAGGAAGCAGAGTGGGAGACAAACTAAGGTCATATTTCCTAGTTTCTGGAGGAATGAATCATCATTCTGTGAAAGCTACCAGGAAATGCTGTGAAGAGTGCATAGCTATGAAAATATGTCAGAGTGGTACTGCAGGGCTTCAGGAGCATTTGCCTCGTATTCATTAGTGAAATGAATTCACAAGACTTGCCACAATATTCGGATTGGATATCGCCGTAATACTTTAAGCTGTTGTTAAGAATTCAAAACATGACTATCAAAACAGAGACTTCCTTATATTTGTTTGCTTGTTCAATGCAAAATTAACTCATAAAGGCAACTGGCAGCTTGGAGGAGAGCCAAGTCATAAATTTGATTGATTGTCCAAATCATAAAAAATATGTGCACAGCTTTCAAACATTCTCTCAAAAGGGGAAAATCATCTCTTCAAGGTTACCAAACAACCTGGTTAGACAGGATGGTGAACCTGCTCTTAAGTAGAAGACTTAAAGTTTGTCTGTGAGGTGTATGTACTGCAATCACTGGTTGCTCAAAATAGCATGCACCTCCATAAATCTCTCTCTGTTTAAGCTAATTACCAGAAATTATTCAGTAAGGATTTTTATTATTATTATTATTCTATTATATCTGTTATACCAATGCATGTTGATGAAAAACCTACCAGTCATATGAGCCATGTTATTTTCAGGAAAAAAAGATGCCTCTCAGACTTCATTTTATTTTGTATCTTTCTTAGGATTATAGATCACTTTATCACAGCATGTGAATTTTCTTTTGTTGATTCATTAAAATCAACCACATAGAGATTATTCCCATTTCTCCTGTGCTGCCTTGACTCTTTAAAGTCAACAATTTCTAGGACAACTATTCAACACAAATTTATATTAAAAGAGGAGCGTGAGTTGCAGAAATATAGTCAATAACTAAAGAGATAATGAAGAGAATAAGAATACTAGCTTTTCCTTGGAAAGTGTATCAGTGAGTGTATTAAACTTGACTATATTTCTGCAGCTCATGCTCCTCTTTTAATTCACTTTCTATGTGAATTTTAACTTAGAACTTAACTTTTAACTCACATTCTAAGTAATTTTGAATCTTCTGATAATAACTAAAGAGATAATGAAGAGAATAAGAATACTAGCTTTTCCTTGGAAAGTGTATCAGTGAGTGTGTTAAACTTATCAGAAGATTCAAAATTACTTAGAATGTGAGCAAATAAAATCAGGCAAATTAAAATATTTGAATTTTAAAAAATTAACCACCTTATTGTTGAAAGAAATCACAACTAAGAAATCTGAATTCAGCTACAGAGAAGGTGCTAAACATAACACTCTTGACTGGTTTCCTTCCAGAGTAAGGTCAAAAAAGGTTTATTAACCCTTCCCACTGATACAAGGGCACAGTTTGTCCATGCCAACTTCACATTGTGTTGTTATCATTATTATTATTATCTATTATTCAACCATTTTAGTTGATTTGAAGGTGCAGTATTTATGACACACAGTATTCAAAGTGATTCAATAACAATTCCCAGCAGGAGCTATCGAAAATTCAACCCCTAAATCTGCCTTTGCAGGCTCCAATCAGGAAAAAAAAATGCTGAGAAGTTCAGATAGTTGTAGAAATAGTATTCACAAGAGAAATTGCTTATAAGACAAAAAGTATGTCATCCCTCAACCTAAATAAATAAAATCTAGCAAATATACAGCAATAAATATCTTCAAAGGCTTTTGTAAATATTAACAAGGCAAAATTAATTTCACTAAAACTTCTACTTGACTCATAAGTGTTCGGTTAAACAAAACACCCAAATAAAACTCCAATCTGCATGTTTAAACTGGAGAATGCTTTCTGAAATAATTTTGATGCATATTAATCACTTAAAATAATAAAGCATCACAAATTTCTCTTACATGCATTGAATGGGCATTACTCAGCAATCTCTGAACAGTCAGAGTTGCAATAGTCCTTTCGGTTTTCAAATGGTGGTTCAGTTTTCCATATCATCCTAATTACTGCAACTGCAGCTCTGCCAAAAAAATCCTAGACTCAAAGCTCTCGGCCGTGACAGCACATCTAAGTAATCACCATGGGATACTGGGCTGAACTCAAACAGGTTTCTTTTATATGAGCTATATACATGTGCAAAAGCTAGAGCATGTTTAAACAAAGCAAATCAATTCAAGTCAAGCTTCCCTGCTTAATAGATTCACACAGCTTATTAAGATGAGCAAACATGCCTTAATGAAGAACACCCATATTCCAAAAGAGAGAAGTAAGGACTCTGCTACGCTATTCAGGCAGGGCAGGGCATAGTCCCAGTTTCAAGGCTCTTCCCATGCTCAGGGAAGCAAATCCACTACAAAATAATTTTGATGTGGAATCTATTGCTCTGCCTACTTACTTTAGTCCCACTTTGTTACCTAGTAGAGTTGTCCTAGTTATCTCACCACTCACTGACAGGTACATCACCATTTGTAGGAGAGCAAAAGTAATGGGATAGAAACTTCACCTCTAGCTGGGCTTCCCCTCCTACTGTGTTCAGAAAAATCATTGTACTCTTCAGGAGTTCCTGAGATCTAAAAAAAAAGACTGGCTTTAATAGATCTGAGGTAATATTCTCAGTCAGCAGAAACTATCACAAATCTTTGGCTATGATGGAACCTCTTCCTTTTGCGTATTTTCTCCCCAGCTCAATACAACATGAAAACCTTGTCATTATAAGTTGGTCAACAGATGTGTCATCGTCAGACTGTGTCATGTCAGGTGCTACAGATTTTTTACCCTTACATGACAGTTGCAGGAAACTAATATATCTAATTTGTCTGAGGCATAAATTGATGTGCTATGGCTTGAGAGTGGTGAATTCTGCTTATTTAGTTCTTTCAGTAATTGTAGTTTTCATAGCAGCAAACAAATGTTGCAGAAACAGTGCATACAGATGCACAGATTTGGAGGCAACAGATCTCAACAGAGCAATGAGAGAACTGCTTGAGAAGAGGAGGTACTTGGAGAAAGATGGAGCCTGACAGAAGTTCTGGCATTGCAGAGGCCTGCTTGAGGTGAGACACAGTTCCCAATTCCAGGTTGGTTGGTATCTGTGGAATCCACCTTCTAAGGCAACACAATCTGCCCTCCCAACCCATACTAATAAGAGTGAATGGAGGGTGTAGGGAAGTGAGGACACCCTGGCCAAACTCTATTGTGCTCCCTGCAGAGGTGGCAGCCTGGTGGTACCACATAGCTGATAGGCCAAGGGTGGTGGCAGATCAGTTCCTTCTGCTAAACTTTGCTTAGGCTTCTTCTCCTTCTGATCCCGTTGTAATACCAATACACCACCACTCCTCACTGAGCGTGCTCTCTAGATTAATAACTAAAGTAAATATGACTAGAATCACTCAAGTTCCACCTGGATGTAAAGGAAAACGTATAAAAGGCAAACTAAGTCGGGGGGGGTAAGAACTAGGAAGGAAGAGGAGAGAGGGAGGACTCCATCATAACTTCTGGATCAGCTGACAACAGTCGATTCCTGAACCTCTTCCCTGCCCCACCTTGGGTCAGGACACCACCTGAGGAGACTCCTCAAGATTGAGAGCCCTCTCCCATCTTCTGGGTGAGTGATGACTGTGCATTTGTACACTAGGCACTAGCTAAGAACCCCACACTGTAGAGAATTCCTTATACTGACATCTGAAACCTGTTTTCTAAATGTTGCATTTGAATAAATCGTGCTATTTGTGAACCCGACCACTTGTCTTGAAGGCAATCGGACCAACGGTCAGCAGACTGTGGGTGAATCTGATACTGCCAGAATCAAGCTAATAGTCGATCACGCTATTGGGGAACTCAATTCGCTCCTAGGAAGGCAATCGGACCAGCTATCAGCAGACTGTGGGTGAATCCGATACTGCCAGAGCTGAGCTGATAGTTGATCACACCATTGGGGAACTCGACTCACTCCTAGCAAGGCGATCGGACCAACGATCAGCAGACGGTGGGTGAATCCGATACCGCCAGAGTCGGGCATATAGTTGGCACAGTATTTGTTATCCTTATAAAGAGATGAGTCCAGCTGCCCCCAGTCCTTCTAATCTTTGAGGATCAGCTGGAACACAAGGGGATTCATGTCTTCCCAAACTTACCTCCCCCTATCAAACCGCAACACAATGCCACTCTCTTTAAAATGTACCACACTTTAGTTTGGTGCAGACATGGTACTCTTCTGCTTTATATCTTTGACAAGACACAGCTGGTCTGTTTTTCAACATCTTTTTGCCCTGGTATTTGTGAAGACAGACAGCAAATGCAATGGAAGTGTAAAATGATAGTTTTGAATTGGTACCACTTAGCGACCTCTTAGTCATGCTGAAATTGTCTAGATGACTGCCGAGAGGTGACCACTGACAGCAGCACGCTCTGGAATAAGAGGTGATTAGCTGAGAAGTTCTGATCACAGGCATTGGCCACTGATCTGTGGTTTTTATACACAGATACCTTGAGCATATATGCATCACACTCATAAATGAACCAGTTAATTCATTACGCAAATTAGTACAGGTATTTGCAAAATACATGTTAAATAGTGCTTCATATTCCAAGGGATTTTGATCTCTATGGAAATGATTAAAAATGGAATTGGTAACTAGATTCATTGTTTCCTGCAAAATTAAAAGGAAAACACAGGAAAAGGAAAATGATTATTATACGGCACTGTGGATCGTGTAGAATCAAGTGAGAATTTCAAAATCTAGTTTGCTTGGAGGTTTGCCTGTTTATCTTCTTTAAAAAAAAAGGCTATCTGCCATCATCATTTACTTTGTACAGTGCATCCTGCAGTCATTCATATTCTCTCTATGGTTGTATCACCTCTCTGACCAAACAACCTTTAAAATACATAATTATGTATGAAGAGAATTCAAATGGATAAAAATGCAAATACAAAGTGGTATTAAATGACATTAGAAAGCTCACCAACATTACTGAAGAGATTAAATTAGCATTTTTCCACAACATTAAGACTGTCATGGGATACACCTCTCAGTGCATGCATTTTTCTTTCTTTTATTCAAATTATTTTAGGGCTTGTCCTTGCTCTGTGGCTTTATCCTAATGAAGAATTATGAAGGAGTAGTTAGTTGTTGCCCAGGTAATATCACAATATTGAATAAATAATGGACTATTGTCCAGAATGACTGGTTCTATCATGCACAGAAATATTTTAATATTTCTTTTATTTTCTTTTCCTCCTCATCAATCAAAACAGATTTTCTTGAGCTACTGATATTTGTGGCTTTGTGGTTAAAGCAGCATTTTATCATGATCTCTACATCCATAGGCCATGAGAAGAGAACTTTTCTAGTGCAGGTGTTCAGACTGTCTGACAAACTGCCAGGGTGCTAGCTGCTAAGTATTATTTGTTGCACAAGCACAGGTTTATTCTTCCTTATTGAGAGAGACATGTGTCATCCCATGGCACTCCGTTATCTTCCAATTCAAGCATTTTACTATAGCATTTAAAGTAATTGTTATCACCTGGAGCACCCTGTTTTTTTCCTCTATATACATTTTCCTTTAGCTCAATCTTCAAGGAGATATGAAGAGAAAAGTAGCTTTTCCCTCACTAAAATAGTCTATATCAGGAAGATCAACACCATTTCTTACCGAATGTTTCTTCTTGGTTGGCTTTGTGTCTTTCCTTATTTTGACTTACATTTCCTCTTCAGGGAAGGAATTCTACGCAATTTCCTTTAAAATTTCAGCAACTTTAGCAATATGAAGGAAATATTTGTTGACTGACAAAAGATCCACTAATTTGTTTTCAGTTATTTCATGTACCTCCCCTCTCACGAAAATAAGAAAGCTGGGACATTGCATTTTGTCCTTCATGATCCCTAGGATGGATCACCTTCACTTTTCTTTTCCACATGTACTAGTGGGATTGTTCTTTCAGAAGAGCCCTTTTAATAGAGTACAATTTATGATATTATCATGCCTGAACCTCTAGCAACCATGTATCTCTAGCATACTGAGATTTCTTTGATAATACAGAATTCAAGTTTTCACATGCATTTCATAGCCATATGACAATGTTTTATTATGGAAAAGAAAAATTAAATGTATTACATAATTGATATTATAAAAGTTAAAGTAGAGTATGATCAGAAGCTTGGGAAAAGATGAAGGTCATAGTCAATAGTTTAGACAAGACAAGGGCAAGACAAAACATAAGATTTGAGGAAGAAAAAAAAAATGTGTTGAATGAAGCCTCTGTAAATATTTTGGATATAACTGCACCTGCTTGATACAGCCAAATCTGAAAGAAAATGATTAAAAACTGGAAAAAAAATTACATAAAATATACAGCTTTTGCATCAAAACCTGCTGTTGAAAGAAATGAGACTGAGCATGGAGAGACATTGAGCAAATGATGTTTCTGCAGGTTTCCAATAATCTGTTTCAGGGAATCCAAGATGTTTGGGCATTAAATCTTATCAGGCAGTCACGTGAGACTAAATATCAGGAATTTTACCAGTCTGAAACATGAAAAAGCACTAGTGGGAACTTTACTGACAACAAAAAATTGAGATTAAAGGATCTCAAAGATTGCATCAAATGCTTCACACAGAATTGTAACAGGGAAGAAAATCTACCTTGGAGACAAGAGGGAAACAAAACATTTTTGTTCTGAACTAAGGACAGAGAAATCAAGAATGCATTCACAGGCTAGTTTCCTATTAGGAAGTACCATGTAAGTCTACTATGCATGCTTTCATCAAGAGGAAGAGTCAACATTGATAATTCAATGTCATTTCCCTTAGGAAAGTGGAATAAAAGTACATTTGCATTAGGGAGAGAAGCATTAATAGCCACAGTGACACTGGCATATATTGATATGGCCCTTTGCAGGGGCCTTTGGAAATCTCAAAACATAAAATGTCCTCAGTTCAGTTCAGCATAGCAAGTGACAAGAGGAAGTATCAGTTATGCAGAAGGAGCTAGGGAGAGCCACACCAGTGAAATCCAATATGACTGTGTCCCTCATAGATAATGCAGAAGCTGTAAGAAAGAGATATAGCTCACTGACTATAAAGCAGATGCAAGTATACAGCATTAGATTCAGAATAAATGACAGTGGAGTTGCCTCTGTTTGTAATGAAAATTCTGTGAGCTTATAGTTACTTTGGTATGACATTTCTGCACCTTATAGAAGCTTTCAGCTGTATTCTGTATTATATATTATTTCTGCGAGCGTAATCAGTAATTCTGGAAAGGTGCAGAAGTGCAATAAGGAAAGAACTAAACGCTTGCAACAATCACCTCCATTTTAGCTGCATCTTAAGAAAACAAAAGAGAGGCAAAGGAGAGCATGGGAATTAGTAAATCTTTCAGAGACAGTATATTTGCCTGACTCAATAAAATCTATTCTTTGATATTTTCCAAAAGAAAAAGGAGATTGAATCAGTGAGCAATTTTACTTGAATAAGAAGAAACTAATTCAAGCTTCTTAATGCCCTTCACAGTAGTGAAGTAAATTGTTAGTAAGTAATATCTTGAGATACGCCCAACAATCTGAACTGGAATCATTCAGTTATCAAGATGTTACTAAAGTTTAAGCAGAATACCTAAATTATATTTTATTTTCAAATTATACTGCCTCTACAAAACATATGTTATAGCTAAGAGCAAAACTATAAATTCATTCATTATAATTTCATTAATGCCAGCAGTAATTTTGGCACTGCTAGAACACGTCTCTAAAAGGATTTGGTTAAATGTAATATACAGAAGAACCAGTAAAGAAGACTCACTAATGCAGGTGTTCCTAAGAAAATATCTAGTGAGACAAACATGAGATTTTAATAGTCTTTCAACTCTCCTTTGTAGATAATGCACTATTTTGTGTATGTACTTTTCTCAAAATTTACTCTTACTTGGGCTTGTCACTTTTATTCTCCAGTAGAAATCTGAAGCCATTCACATTCAATCAGTCTGCTCACCATTCCAGCAATTTGGACACTGAGTACATCATTTTAAAGTGAGTTCATACTTCCTGAGTTAATATTTCTTCTTTCAACTTTGTGCAAGATTCCTGTTTTCATAAATACAGTGTATTCAAGGTCATAGTATGTCCCTAATTCTATGTAAGATGGAACCTTATTCATGGAATATGAGAGACTTCTCCCAGGCTGTATTTTCAGGTATACATGGCTCTATGTATTACAGGAACAGAAGAAGGAAAGAAAGAAGCTAGAGGCATCTGGAGAGCATGACAGCTCAGACAAATAATCTGCAGCCCATCTCAACCACACAGCCAGAATAAGTCCTGGAGTGTTCACCCAGCTGCAGCCTCAGGGATCTGCCATGCAGCCAGCTGCAGCTGCTGCCTGGCATCTGGGATATGTGACTGGCACTGGAAGGAAGGGAAAAAAAAAAAAAAGAGGAATTGAAGAGTGATGTGAGGTGACTAAGAAAAAAAACCAGCACTTCCTCCCCCGACACTGGTGTTATCTCTAAAGCAAAATTGTGAAGTCAAAAATGAAGACGGAACCTCTGTGCAATGGCCAGACAGTGCAAAAATGCAAGGTGAAACAAGCACTGGAAAATGACTGTAAACAATGAAAGTATTAAAGACACACGTCAGTGCTGTTAAATGCAACACTCTATGCCTATATCTGAAGAGCAGTTTTGTTATTCACTGCTCCACTTGCAAAGACTACATGGCTAATTTATATTGTGGAGATAAGAGAGCCTGATTTTCAAGGTTGTTTCAGGGGTCTCCAATGTTACCATATCTTGTCCAAGAATCTAGTTCTCCAGTCGTGGAAAACCTTAATCTTATTTTCCATGCCCATTTACTTGTCTTTGTCTTTTGTGTATATATATGAGTAGAACTGCAAAACAAAACAAAACAAAATAAAACAAAATAAAAAAGAGATTGCTCAAGAATATGAAGTATTTCATTTTCAGACAAAAAGAAACCACCACTCCAGATTTCCAGGAAAACGTCCCTTGAACAAAGCCATGGATCCTCCTCCCAGACTAGTGGGCCAGGTGCTCAGTGCCTGCTTAGCAATGCAAACCTGCATTTTCTGCTTGTTGGTGTTTCTCAAGTCTTTATGAAATGCAATAAAACAGGTAGCCAGTACTTGCAGATTTCTGCACAGAGCCTCTGACAGATCCCTTTTCTATGGTTTGTACCCTTCATTAAAGGTTACTCTATTCGTCTAGATAGCTCCTCATCCTCACATGACCCCCTTCTCATGACTAGCAGCATTTCAGATATGAGTGATTCAGATCTGCCTGACACAACTCCCCAAAGCTTTCCTAACAGTAATTTTTATGGAAACAAATTGCTTGCTTCTCTGAGCTGGATCAGCAGCATTTCCTCTTAGTCACCCCGTAACACTAGGGAAGCTTCAAACTGCCTCAGTCACGCACCAAGGCAGAGACCTTGCTAGGAAAGATCATAGATGGAAAAAAAAGATTTCTGTGCCCCTAAACATGTTCCAGTGACAAAATCTATATTTACGTTGTAGGGGGAACTAATTTGGGGCCAGATTTTGTCACTCTTACTCACAATGAGTGGTATCTCACTGCACAAACAGGCCCAGAGGGCTAGATTCTGGCATTCTGGATCAGGCAGAAAAGCTCTTTCCATTGTGAGTAATTTAATTTTCTGTCTGGCTTGAAGAGTGTTGCAGCTGAACTATTCACAGATGAAGATGGAATTCATAATGGTAGCAGACTCCGGCCTTGACACGGCAAAGAACATTTCTGAAAAGCTTCCTCCACTGGTGGAAGGGGCAAACTGCTTTGCTATAAATTCAAAGCACCCACATAAAACAGGGAGAAAGGCGAAGCATGACTGTGCTTTGGCTGTTACAAAACATACACACTGCACTATTAAGTATGGACATATAGACACAAGAACAGACATCAGGATAGATGCTGTGCAGCTCTCACTAGAACAAGTTTACATTTCAGCAAATGAGGACATGGCCTTTGTATTTGGTAACAGACATTTTACAGAGTTATGCTTACCTGAAATTACATTTCTGGAATTTCCAAAACTGATGTCTGTATCTCAAATATATAGACATTGACACTGAGTGTATATATTTGAATTTTGTTTGAGAATGCAGATTTAGTTTTGGGACATGATCACTATCTCAGAGGTTCACAGAGGTCAGAACTTCTTCCTGAGCAAGGAAAATACCACTATAAAAGCAGTATACATTGTATTGATAAATGAGTTATTGACAAACATCCTCAATAATAAGATGACAAATATATGAATCACAGAAGTGACTTTTTAGATTTGTTCTTTTCCCCTTTAGTTTATTTAAAATGACTTCTCCAAAGTCCTAAAGAGAAAATTAATACCTCGTGATGTATAGCTACTATTTGACCCAACCAGAAGGCAGCTGGGAAACCAAAAAGGTTACAGTCTTTGGCTTAAAGAAAAATACACATGCAGAAAGGAACCAAAAAGAGGAAAGACTGGCTGCTCACACCCAGTGAGAGCCATCAAGTTCTCACTTGAGACAACCATCAAATCTAGAACTTCAGAGTTTCAGTTCAGTTCTAACTTGTGACCTGCCATTTTTAGCCCAGCATACACTAGAAAGAAAAAAAAATGGAAAGGTGCTCCCCTGCACTGCAGAAGTCCCATGGGATGAATGAGCTGAAACAGTTCCATCAGAAACACACAAAAGTGTAAAATGCGGCAGGTAATTTTAATAAATACATTGAGAAAAAAATAAAACACACTGGTGTGTTCTTGCTAGAGAGATTTGAAACTGGCAAAACTTCAGACAGATTCTGATGAGTCTTTATCTAAACCATTTATGCCATAAATAGCACAACTGATTTCATGCCCTTTACTGTTACTTTCAATGCTTCAAGTTTTTCTTTCCCCCTAAGGTAAAATATAAATTAAAGAAAAAATCTTAGCATTATAAATGTTAAGTCTGCCCTTCCATGTCTTTGATGAATAATCCTTGCATTCTGGAGGTTCCAACTGTGTTACTACAGAGAAAGCCCATATACGTTCTCTTGGGCATGATAGCTTAGTTCAAGGTCTAATCCTGGCTGACACGTCTGAGTTCCTGCAAATTTCACTCAGGTCCTCAAGAAAGAGAAGTGGATGAGAACTGGTACTTAATACATAGAAAATAAAGAATAGAAAAACTCATTGAGGTTTTCTGCGGGGGTGGGTTGCTAGTTTTTATAAACAGAAACTTGAACTACTCTCCCTTAACTCATGTAAAAAAGGAATATAAAACTTCCCTTTATTGTAGATAGACACAAACTGCTTCAATTTAAATCTTCCTGGGAGCCTTTAAAGCATTGTTTCCCTAATTCAAAAAAAAAAAAAATTCATTGTAAAAAAAAAAAAGAATTATGCGTGGCAGCAGTGGAACAGAAACCAGTCTTGGCTAACTGTGGCTTTCTAAATATTAAATGCCTAGTTCCAGCCAGTCATTTATGCTGACCTCCTTAAAATAGGTGGCTAAGGTGGAGAAAATTGCCTTCTAGATGTGCTGGTCTCTCACCTTTCACTTGTGAAGGAGCTTGGAGCAGTAACTTCAGTGTAACCAACCAGCCAACAGCCAAACTTGTTTAGGGAGCACAGCCCAGGAGCAGAAAGACCCAAGTTCAAGCCCCTATTCCCATTCTTGTAAGCAGCACCAATTCTCCATTTTCCTATACTTTTATGGTATGCCAAAGAGCATTCCTATCCCCCAAAGACTGGTTATATCATGAATTAGTCAGCTTCTGGAAACGTGTGAGAGATCCAGTGATGCCAAGCAGGTGTGTTCATTGTGGTGGGTCACTACACAGAATTGAAGGCAGAAGAAAGACTCACTTGGTCCAGAGCCTCACTGGTTCTAGCCCATTGCCGGTGGTCACTGAAGGCAATAAATTCTCCCTAAGAATTTCATAGCAGCTTCCAGTGATTAATGGGTTAGAGACTAACTGCCCAAGCTGAACCAAGAAGTGTCTCAGAAAAACACAGGCAGTGTGAATAGCACAAGTTATCCAAACGTGAGACATGAAGCTACTCTCAGCCACTGACTGCAGTAGACCTAAGCAGTGGACGCTGGTGATGAGATTAGATGAACTGGACCACAGTGTGCTCAGCATTAGCAATCCTGAAGGACTGCTTCTCACAGAGAAGCACTCCTACATGACTCCTATAGCACTTCTGTTACACTAGGTAACAAAAGCCCTCTCCTCTCTCTGTGATTAAATATTTCATGATGAATGCTTGAGTTCCTTGAGTCCTTGCTAAAGAATCCGTCACAGAGTTAATGTGGCAGGGTCTGGAAAGGAGATCCATGCTGTCTGTCTGCCTAGTTCTTGGGAACAAAAAGAATTAGCAGCTGTCTCTGAAAGATGTTATTTATAGTTTTTACACCAGATAATGCTAATGTTTTGATGCAAAAGGGTGGATGAGATGCCTTGTTCAAATTCCTAGAATATTTTTCTCCTTCTAGCACTATTTTGCTAGCTCTGCAAATCTCCTGACTCTTATAACATTGAAATTTATTGTTTTTCTCCCTTGAGAACCAACTTAAAAATTTAGAAAAATGACGATCTAAGTAACATTTAATGAGATATCCTACCATTATTTTATCCTTGTTTCTTTCCTATTTAATTCTTTTTTTTTTTGTATCAAACTTGTAATATATTGGCCTTGATGACCCCATTCAACATAGTTATTCTGTGCAAACAAGACGTAGATTTCCCTAGCCATCCAGCACACAGTAGGACTTATCTTTCCAAAATATCCAAATTTGCTCTCTGCAAAAACTGAGGTGATGGTCAGCTTTGACGTGCACCTCTCTCTCTCTCCTCAGTGTGGGATGAGGATGTCACCAACAGCTAGAAGCACCTACCAAGTCAGTGAGTTTACACATACCCCAAGTTCTCCCTCCCAAACACTGGGACAGGTTGTGGTTTTTTGCCATAAAGGGACCATGTGAATAGGTCACCCAAAGTCATGACATCAGCCAGTGCTATGAAATAGGCACCTTACTTGTGTCTAACATAGTATAAATGTTTTGATATAGCTCCATGGTTCTTTAGCATAGGGTACAAAAGCACAAGAGAATTAAAAAATTAAAGTTATGCAAATCACACTTGGATATAACATGCAACTTGTTAAAATCAAGTTGCAGACCTATCAGACACACATTTTTTTCCTCTTTGTACAAAGGTCTGCTATCCATCTCATCATGGAATTTAATTCTTTCAGCATATTGATGACATTTTTCTTTGCTTAAATTTCCTTAAGATTGATCAGTTTTTTGCCCATAAAAATAGTAACTGAGAGAGCCAAAGGAAACAGCTCAAATGATGCATTTATTATCAAATTATTTCACTAACCCAACATTCTTTCACTCTTTTCTGTTGCCTGTTACACAGTCGAACCAACTGGTATCTACATCGTTCAATATTCTGGCATAATTTATATCACTGGATATTGATAAAGTAGGATAGTAGCAAAAATAAAGCTAAATCTTCGCTTGTGTTGCTGTTGTTATATTTATGCTGTTAATCTCACAGCTCATGTCTCATCTATTACTACTGCCTGTCTATTACTAGACCTTGAAAAAGGTCTACTTAGAAATGACATTTTATTTAGAAATCAAGCCATTATATAGGTAAGCATCTGTAGGTTCCCCTTAGCTGTACAGCACTGTAGGCTGTATATATAGGAAAACATAGGAAATAGAAGCTTTAAGACATGTTAAAGCATCTTATTTACCACTTCCTCCAGACTCCTTCACTTCAAAGTTTTTCTGCAAATCTGAAGGAAACTAGACAGTACAGAATATATTTTCTGGAGCTTGGGGTCTGTGTAGAAATATTATCACTTTTGTTCCAGACAAAGAAGCACTGAGAAGAAATGGATATTGCTCAAGCATAGCAAAGACAACTAGTATCATCTCAAGAAGGAAAAATATATCCTACAGACCTACAGATGGATCAAGGAATCCAGGTGTTTGGAAAGCTGTCACTTGCCTGCTCCATGTATTCCAAAACCACACACTACTTCTGGAGCTTTTTCAAAACATGTATTAAAACACCTGGGCTTTCTCAGTTCCTTCTGCTAGATATTGCCATTGGGATGTATTATATATTCCCTACATACTTGATGTAATTCACAAAACTAAGTGATCAATGACTATGTGAGAGCCAGACACTCTCAATTAAGATCATATCAGCTTGGAAGTCAATTTTTTTTTAAATTCCTGCCAATTCTTAATTAAAAGAGGTAAACGAAAACACAAGACTGCTGGTATTGAATTTGGAAAGGCTGAAAATCCCAAAGACAAGCTGTTATTGACATGTTACTGAAGAAAGAAAATATTATTTCCTTTGTCAATATTTATTTTCAGCTAACATAAGAAAAGATTAATTCCTAGCCAAAGCAAATCTACCTGAATCATATAGTGAAATGAAATTTTTAGATGTTCACTACAACAATAGCACACACACACAAAAAAGTCAAAAGTATAGAACATACTCATTGATTCCAATCTTTGTTCATTTTTAGAAACATCTCTTATTTCTTAACCACCCTTCTCTGTTTTCTGAGATTTCCACAAAATGCACAAAAACATAGAAGTGCCCTTTTAAACACCAAATCACTCAGGAGGCTGAACATGAAGACCGCATAGAAATTACTGTTTATTTTTCATGCTAAACTAAGGAGAAGTATCCATTCTGCAAAGTCAAAGTAGTCTTTTAAGGAAAGAAGCAACGCTACATCTGCATTTGGCATCTTTGTGACCTTCCAGTTGTTCCTAGCTCTTCCACCTTGACTACTTCTCAAGCCTTGGATCTGCTTGCCTAAACTCTCCCTTGTGAAAAAAAATCATGTCCTACAAACATGCACTCAAACATCTTGCATTTATCTTGCTTGCATTTAACCCTATGTTCATACTAGTATCTGCATCCCCTTCAGTTCAATACATCTAGATTAGACACACACACAAGGTCAAGCCACAGTATTCACAAGTGCCTCTGTAAAGCATTTCACATGATGCTTCTTGCAGCTCATACTTCCTGACTCCCTTCTATTATTACAAGGGGAAAAAAATCTCTCTCTCTCTCTCTCTCTCTCTCTCATTCAGTTAAAAGTAGGCTCACTTTCTGGACCAGGTTTTTGGTCAGTCAATATAGCTATGTTTGTGCCATAGTACTTGCTTGGTCTGTGTTTAACTGCAGCTTTATCAGCTTTTCTGTCTTCTCAGTGGAAATAAGACAGTCACCCACTTAGGTAGTTAATACACAGGATGTCTCCAGAATAAAACACCATATGCCCAAAAATGCCACACCAGTGCAGTTTGCATCCTAGCATTCTACCATCCTGGTATCATCAGCTCCACTCTCTTGAAGGCTATATTCCTTCTGCAGTTGGCCAAAACAGCTGTTAGAAACAGATTGGCTCGACTGGAGGCAAAAGCACTGGTCATTTCCGAGTGATGTGTATTTGTTTTACTTGAGCATTTGCTGTTCTGCACGCATAACTGCAAAAAATCGGTGCAGTCTTTGAGTGGCAGGTTTATTCTGACCCCAAGAAGACTCTTTCCCTGTGCACCTGAGTCTAAAGATGGACTAATGGCAATGTTCATCAGGAACAGAGTGGCTGCCTCTGCTGCCAATTCCAAATGCTCTCAAGAGAAATGTAGTGGTGTGTTGGCTTTGTGCTCAAACAAATGGTAGGTGCCAGATGTGAATTTTCTGTAACACAGGCTGTAAAACAGACAGGTGGTGAAAGTTGCTGATGACATAGAAACATGTGGCTTAAGTGAGGCTTGAGAGGATCTTTAGGAATCTCCCAAAAGACCAAGTAGAAGCACACAACTAGGTGACACTCAACAGAAAATGATTACATATAAGAGCAAAGAGTTGCACAAAAGCAGAGAAAAAAATAACTATAAGATAGATAAAATAACATTCTAGATAAGTGTCACTTTTTCAAAAGAAGGTCATTAGAGAAATGCCTACCAAATGTATGAGACTGTCTGTATTTTACTGAGATTACAGAAAAATACAAGCATCTACCACAAAATGTGAAGCCACAGAGGCATTTTGCTATTCTAAGAAAATTGAGCAGAAAAAAAAACCCAGCTAGAAAAAAAAGGTGTTTTTTTTTTTTTTTTTTTTTTTTTTGATATAGAAAGCGGGAATTTTCCACAAGCACTTGGGAGAGTAGCCTGTTCACTACCCTAGCATGAAATATCTAAGATCTTTGACTGGTTACCCATAACTACCATGCATAAAAGATAACAGCGGCTTTTCAAGACTATTTTGGGTTGAATCTGGCCCTAACTCAAGAAACTTGGCTCAGACTCATGGCACTGGCAGTAATCTGCTTTCATCGGCTTACACTCGTACAAGATGCGGAGGTTTTAGGTGCAGCAGAGACCTGCCCAGAGCCAGGCTGCCACTCCAGCAACATGAAGGCATTTGAATTTGGCTAATGGCTAAGTCTGCCCAGGCCACCCTCTCTGAAATGGGAGCCTGGTGCTGGGCCCTGGTGCCTTCTAAGCAGCCAGGCTGATTAGTGCATATGAAACTCAGGCACATGTGGAAATCACAGCACTGCTCAGCATGGCACTGGCTAAATAAGCACTTAGAAGCACTTGAAAAAAAATCCTTAATAATAATAGTAATTTTTTTTTGAAAACAAAGATATTAAAATACACATTTTAAAAGGCATAGCTGAATCATAGTCCTTATTGACTAAAGACATGGAGGAATTTAGGGAGGGCTGTGGGGGAGGGGGCTGTTTTAGTATTAAATACATATATAGATAAGAGCAGCATTTCCATGCCTATCTATTGTAACTCAAATTACAAAGGCCATGACACGTCAAGCCCCACAGTACAAACTGATTGCCCAGTAGGATGAAAATTCAGGCCTCACTGGGACAGCTGGAAGGGATTTTCCAAGTGAATTGTTGAACTTGTCATGTCACTGATAAATCTCAGGCAAGCCTCTGATTATGACACCACCCTGAAAGAAGCAGAAATATACTGTACCATATGTAAATTATGGGGGTAGAAACCCAGCAGTGCTTAAGTCAATGGAAACTTTGCCATTGGTTGCAAATGGAGATGGAATTACACCCTGAAAAGCCATTATTTAGCACGAAATAATACTTCAGAAAGGTTAAAAATGCTTAGATATAAAAAAGTAGTGTTGTAATTTATGTTTAGCAACTATATTCATAAAAACTGTTAATGTAGAGTCCCTGACATTTCTTCCTAGTGCTAATACCAACTTCTGCCCTGTCCACATTATTACACTTAGCTACCCTTAGTACTCACTTTTTAAGAAAGAGGTGCTTTTGGCTTGGTTGGCCCATGGCAGTGAGGGATAGAGGTCAATTTATAATGTCAAGAAAGATGTTATAATGTTAAGGAATTTTTTTTCTTCCTAAAGCACGAATGCGGTTTCACAGGTTTCTACCTGCTTGCAGTTCATGTTCAGCATGATCATAAAACCACTAGAAGGACTTCCAAGATTTTAATAATGCTTGAGAACTGGGTCAATATATGCTGATACAAGCATTTCAAATGCATATGCCAGGTTTGCCATAGAAGGGGGAGGGGGGGGGAAGAAGGAACAAGGCTTTAAAACTGCATTGGTAAAATATTTGAAGTCCTATTCATCTAGAATGTTGTTTTCCCACAGTTTATTTCTCCTCACCCTCATGCAACACGTTGCACCTACCTGCAAGCATTCCCGTGTTAAACATAGCTTACGCTTGGTCTTTTGGGAAACTCCTAGCTCCAGAATTGCTCTGTAATCCCATTACAACTTCTGATTTTAGAATATACATTGACTTCACTTTACGAACCCTAGGCTTTTCAGTTGTTATTTGGAAGAGGAACATTTCCAAAGAGGTGGATTATTTCTCAGGAAAACTGAGGAATGCAACTTTTTTTTTTGTTTTGTTTTGTTTTGTTTTTTTTTTCAGTAAGATTAGCTGCTGGTTTTCTGTAGGGTTTCATTATTGTTTGCTTTAGTATTAGGAGCAAATATAGCTTTTAATACTAATAGGAGGAACTAATAGGCTAGCAGTTTTGATACTGCAAACCCATCAGATCCTCCATCTTTTCACATAGCTAGAAGATGCCTTTAACTAAACCAATGATGTCCCTTACCATCCACCGTGAATTTGGTCATTTGGCTGCAAGGGCTGCTCTGTCCCTTACCACTTCCTTGCTGCTTTTAGGGTGCAGTTGCACACGCTGACACTGGAGAGTGTGTGCAGTTCTGCTCCGCTGAGCCTCTGCAGGGTGCACAGGAGGCCTCCAGCCAGGCTGCCTTCTGCTTCTGCTTTCTTGCAGTCCCTCCTAAGGGACTTCCTGCTAACCTACAGAAGGAGGTAGCGTCTGAACAAACCATCGCAGGGCCAGATGGACAGCAATGGACAAATGAATAGCTCTAAGATCAAAGGCAAAAGGGACCCAAGGACGAAGAGATCCATGTTACCAGGCAACTGCTGCACAGCAGTGTTGAGAAGGCACGGATGGATAGCTTGGGTTTAAGGTCACAACCTTTAACCAGTGTGTCTAGCTACCAATGCCTATTTCTGTCTTGTCTTTGACAATCAAACACAGAACCTACCATTCTAAAATATATATATATACACACATACACACACACACACACACACACATATATATATTACAAAAAGACAAACAAACAAAAAAAGAAAAAACAGTAGCCAGGAACAGTTTGAAATACATACAACTGAAATACATACAACTGGGACTTGAGAGGATTTGTTTGGAGAAAGGACAGAGGTATTGTCCAGAAGGAATGGAGAAGGCGGGAAGGTATTGGGACACAGTAGACAGGAAGGGGGGAAAGGAAGAGAGAAAAGCCCATCTGGAGTTGTTTCCTTTCATGTCAGAGAAAAAAAAATGTGCAATGATTGAGAAGTTCTTCTGTTTTCTTTTTAATACTAACAGCAGTTATTTTTCAGACTTCCCCAAGGCTAGCATATTACCTCTTCCTAGGACACGAATACCCATTGGACATGAAATATCACTCTTGTTTTGTGTTTTATCGTTGTTGTTGCTGCTGTTTTGTGTTTTGTGTTTTTATTGTTATTATTTTATTTGACAGTATTTAAACTAATTTAACAGAACAGATGCCAGAGAAACGGTATCATGAGGTCCAGATCATAAGAGTGTTTTTTTTTTCTCCAGTCCCATGTAAAGTCAACGAAAGAGCTTGTTTTTCCTGGCTGGGCAGTAAGTTTATGCCTCCATCTCAGAATCCAGATAAAGAGAAACTAAATAAAACCTAGGGTATTAGATGAGAAGTGCAGAATAGCAAATCACAATGTTCCCATATCAAACGAATGTACAATTTTCTGACTATGCAAGCACCATTAACTTGAGATCAATTTTTAAATTGAAAATGAAAAGGCACAATGAAAGTACAGGCTGTTCCCATTGATACTTACTGCTTGCTTGCAGTCTGCAAAACCAGAGAATATAAAGCCACTCATACAAGGATGTCTATACCATTCTAAACAAAATCTGAAACAGTAAGATGTGTGTTACAAAACTATATTTCCCATTCTTTAAAGAAGAGAGAAAGAGGCAGAGAGAAGGAAATACAGTAATGCCAGGAACATTAAACTATTTGGAAGACTTTCAGAGAAGATTAGGAAAGCAAGTACGAATGGAAAGGAAAATATGCAACTTTCCTTGATGCATGAGTAGGGAACAATAATTTGAGGATTAGAACAAAGTGAAAACTCTCTTAAATACTACCTTGAGGGTATAAATGAGACTTAAAGAAAAGCATCAGCCTTATGTTCCAGCCTAGCTTGTGAATTTTAGCAAACACAGCCATAAAAGCAGTGGCACTGTTAACTGGGATTGACACTGTGATAGTCTTTCCATTATGTTGCTGTGATGAATGAAACACTGAACTAACTTCTGAAATACAGAAGGATTCCAGCTACTTTCTCAGGGACTCAGGTACCCCAAGGCTACTTAGCAAATGTAGCAAACAACCAAACAACCTCTTTGATACATATTTTCTGAATATATATATTGCACTTCTTCAAGCAGGAGTGACTCTAATGTCTTTCTCGGTTCTTTTACTCCATTTCCATATGCTTCTACAGCCTTTTCTACAACTCTTGGTGTTTTTCTCCCTAGTCTCCTTTTCCTCTCACTTTTAAGTAAAGTCTTGGTCTTACTAATTTCCATGTTACAGTTTTAAAAGAGTTTTAACTTAATTAACTTTAAAATAAATTTAAAGGTATTTTAAAAAGGCTATGCTAAAAGAAAAAAAAAAGAATATGGAATGTGGAATTTACATTGTGGGTTTTTTTTTAATCTCCCCTCTTTGCTCTCTTTTTTTTCTGCCATTTTCCCCTCCATTTTACCTGTCCTATTCAGCTCTTATTTAAGGAAACAGTGGGATATAGATACCTTCATTTTTATAGCATTATTGTAGCACAAGGTTGATTTTTATTTAACCTGAATAGCAAACTATATAAACAAATGAAAAATGCAAAAATGTTATTTTTAAAATAAAATAATAATTTATTGCAGGTAGTATAGTTCTATAAAATACCACTCATGCTGAATTCTTCTTATATCATTGATTATATATAATCTTTCTGTGAGTAAAAAATAATTGAAGCAAAAATAGCACATTTTTTACATTTTTTATCCTCTCTGACTGCTATAATTAGCAGTATGCTTACACAATTCCTATCTTACTTTTAAAGCAAATTTAAGTGACTTAGTAAATCCATAATCAAACGAAGTGGTTAAGAATATATCTAAAGCTTTTTTTTTTTTTTTTTTGGATAAAACATATCCCCTGCCCATTTTTAGTACTTTTCCAGACTTTATCATTTAATGATGCTTCACCTACCCCTGCTATGACAAGAAATACTGTATTACAAACAGCAGCAGGAAGGAGCAGCATCCTAGAGGCTGCAAGTTATTATAAGCTGCTGCGACGGGGCCTGTGAAAAGGCCCAATCAAGTCCGGCGCCGCGATGAGAACAGCTCAATTACCGTCACTGACAGGCTACCCAGGAGGGGCTGAGAGGCTGCTGTAGAGAAAGACATACCCACAAACGCTGTTCCAACCCATTTCTTCTACATTTCTTTTCTGTATGAATCACCTCACTGGAGGGATTCAAACTCCCCATGGCACATGCTTCTTATCAGGGGCTGAAGGAAATTAATTAATTCCCCATAGCTGGCCTAGCTCTGCTGTCCTGTGACTCCCTAAGCTCAGGGCTGGCAGGTAGAGCTCTTCTGCACCAAGGAAGGGGGGTTAGCCTTTTTGCTTCTAGTATATGAAAATTATCTACATGTAAATACCTTAGAATTATGAAAGCAGAAGATTATTTTAAAATATTATTTTCACAAAAAAAAAAAGGTAAAATTGTGTTTAAGAGAGTACAGGATAGAGGTGCTAGAATTCTAGCCAACTTGAGGATGGTATTTCTAGTCCATCATTGTGAAGTTAACTTTAACAATGCCAATTTACATGACTTGATGAGCTGTTCTTTATCTACATGGAGAAATGACTAAATAAAATCTCTACCACAGAAGCCCACTGACTGCAGTATATCAATGGCACTTGTCATATTTAAACATTAAGCTTCAGCTAGGACACAAGTGGCACTGGATTTACTGAAGGTTTTATTCCAGACTGCAGTCTGGGCAGACTGCCCTGGGAGTAGGGAAGGAGATATAAACCACAGGACTTACCAGAGAAAATTTCCCTCTCTCCTGAGATCCAGCTGGCTGCCCAAAGCCGCTACAGCTACATTATCCTTCCCCTCACATCACACACACACTGGCAGGATGCTGGCAAAGTTACTGATTACCTAACTCACTTAGGGGCCCAAATCCCCACTGAGATATGAAAATATAGCTCTGCATTCTCCACTTCAGAAGTTTTTAACTGCACAGGGATGAAGAAAAAGTGCGTGCAGGTCTGCTCTGCAGTGCAGTGAATGCAAATGCCTATTCCCTGATGCCCTTGCAAATGCTGGCCCAAGTTGTTTTCTCTTGCAAGCAAAGACAAACATCTCTCTATATTATATCCTCCTAACAGGACATATAGAACAGGATGCTGTTTGCTGAACAGAATGTTTGCAGAAATACCTTTCAAGCAGCAAACAAACAAATAAATAAATAAATAAATAAATAAAATCTATCTCTAAGGCTGGTTGAAAGGGCACCTGGGGAAGTGAACACAATGTTATATATCACCTGTGCTTGTCAAGGTAACTACAGGTTTATGGTTCCAGACTACAAAATCATTTCATACACCTGTAAGATATACCATAGTCCTAGCCAAACTGGATATGATTGGAGATCACCTTAATTGCAGAGAGATCCTTACTAAGATTCTTAGGACAACTGCTCCTAAGCTACATTATCTTTCCAAGTTTCCAGTTCCTACACCAAATAAACAGATCTTCTGATATTTCTTTCTTTTTACCTATGCCTTATGGTTTCAAAGTATGAAGTTTTGATAGCACATGAGATGTGCTTTGCCTTCTTCATTCAGAAATATATCTTGAAGGAAATCTCATTTGAAACCTGGACAATTAATTTTGCACCATCTGAAAAAAAAACGTACTGATGGATAGTATGTTCAAGTTCACGTGAAAGAGGTATTATTCGCAGGGAAATACTTCCATTTTGTGGCAATTTTAAAAGAAAATCTTTGTTGAAAGTAAGGGAATTTATTTATTTTCCCCCAGCTTATCAATTCAGGAAGATTCTTATTTCTAGATCTGAAAGAAAGGTTATCTTTGATAGTACAATACTATCTAGAACATAAGAAATCTGGAATGAACTAGGATGAAAATCTTTTATTTGAATTGAGCCAACCTGAAATTACAATATTTCTAGTTTAACTATTTGTCATTTGGCATTTCTCTTCTTTATTTTGCAGAAGCAAATGCTAAAATTGTCTTCTTTCTCTCTGTCTCTCCCTTTCTAATAATTCTTCTCATCAAAACAGACACATTTCCAGAAAATATTCTGTTTTAATTAAAAAAAATGTTAGAGACGTGAAATTTTTGTGAATATTGACTGACTTTTAAGTGCAAAATATAGTTTACAGAGCAAGACTGCAAGATTTTTTGGATTGGAAAATGAATATTTCACACATTTCCACTTCAGAGGCTACCAACTGCAATGGCAAAGTTTTGAACAGGAAAAGCTGTTTTTTTCCTTAAACTATTTTTTCCTTTTCTCCCCCACAATACATATGTCTTGTCTTTTTCCTAATATACCATTAAATTCACAAAGAGAAAGCAGTACAGGCACTGTACTATTTAAATGAGATCCCTATTCCAGGAAGCTTAGTAGCTGCAAATTATTCAAAAAGCTGAAGTGTGTGAGTTTAAATGAGATCAGAGCAGAGTGAGAGGAAACACAGAAAAATAGAAAATCTTGCCTAGAGCCATGGAGATTTCTTTCCCACCATAGACCCATAAACTTGCTAAGCTTAGGAGGTAAAATACGGAGAAAGATTTTTTTTTTCAGATAGACCAAACTACACGTTGCAAAGGTGATTTGATTCGTTTTGTCTCCTAACGTCACATCAGTTCTGAAAAACTACTCCTTCCAAGCAGCCTGAAGTCAACAGTAATCTCGGTAAGAGAAGAGCACGGCAGACATAATGTTAAATGAAGGACTAAAACACAGCTGACAATTATCTGGGGAAAATTAATCAGAGGCTGATAATGGTTCTCACATCATGCCACCCAGAAACACTGCCTTGATGAAAGGAAAAATCCAAATCCAGACTTAATTATTAGGCATCTAATGGTTCTCAAGTTAGATGTTTTGCTTAATTCAAGTGTTTATCAGTCTCCTTCGGAGGATTTTTATTCCTTGCAAGCAAGATTTTACAGGATAAAGTACCAGAAAAAGTTAAGAAAAAATCCTTTGCCATTGCAGATTTCCTGCAAGCTTCTAAAAACGGATGGAAAAGGTTTTGACATGCACACAAGTATGATAATTTCCACTGAGGAGGTAAGAATGTGGCAAAGATTTCATATGTCACGTAATCTTGAATTTTATTTAAAACTAAGGTTTTAATAATCCATGTCTTAAAATAACATATATTAGTCTATCTTTCAGAAAAATCAACAAGAGCAAGCTCTTACTGAATCATGGGCTACGCTTCCTGGCTTTTCAGTCAGCATTTTGTGCTGAGCACCACTGCTGCAACACCCCTCCCTGCTTCCACCAGAGCAGATATTTTCTCTGCACAGACTGGGGGGCAGTGGGGCCTGGGAAGGAGGAGGGAAATGCATGAAAGTTTTGTACTGCTCCAAAGTTCTTTACAAACACTTTTTTCCTAAGGCTGCATCATTATAAAATTATTGCAGTTACTACCAGGACCATTATCAGGACTCAAGAGCCTTTCTATGAGCACTATATGAACACTGATACAAGACTCTGAAGAGTTTGCAGTCCAAGAATGCGTATACGTTACATTATCTGTAGGTAGGGCTTGACAAACAATGCTTTGTACCGCAGAGAGAGGAGACAAAACACAGCAGCCAGCAGACACAGTGCTACACGGTTTTGGCTGCTAAAATTTCAAAGGCTCACAGAGTCAGTGAATCACTGACGTTGGAAGGCGCCTCTGGGGTGTCAGGCCAACCCCCTGCTCAGAGCGGGGAAGGCTACGGCAGGTTGCTCAGGGGCATGTCCAGTTGTTTTTGACCATCTCCCATGATGGAGACTGGGCACTGCTGAGAAGAGTCTGGCCCCATTATCTTTATGCTCCCTCTTCAGATATTTATTCACACTGATGAGATCCTCCTGAGTCTTCTTTTCTCCAGGCTGAACAGTCCCAGCTTCTCAGACTTTTCTCCTTCAAGAGATGGTCTGGTTCCTTAGTCATCTTCATGGCCCTTTGCTGAACTCCCTCCTCACGTAACATCTAGCCCTTGTTCTGAACCCTCTGACTCAAGTTTCTATTCTTTGCTATTGAAAAAAACACAAGGATGAACAAACTAGCCTTGTTTGTGCAAGGATGGACAAACTGCACTCAAGCTGCCGAGGCCTTGCTCTTCTGAGGAAAAGCACGGCTTGACTCCGGGTGGCCTCTGGCTCATGGTCATGCTGCAAGGAGGCCCATGTGCCTCTGCTCCACTGCTCCCTGCTTTGGGGGTTCCCTTCTCTAGATAAGGCCTCCTGCAAGATGAAGCCCTTTGATTGCTTCCACTGCAGCTCACAAGACTGAAGAGCAGCAAAGAAAATGACATCAGTGTGTGAGAGGATTTTGCTACACTGTGATGGAAAGTCTTTTGATCTGGCAACAAAGAACTGGCTCTTCTCAGCTACTGGCACACTCGTTATTTACATACAGTCTATTTACACACAGTTGACATTTGAAGATTATGAATACAACCTGTAAGTACTTCAAATACAGGCTCCAACTTTTTGATGCTCACTTCAAGCTACGAGTTCTCAGCACTTCCAAAAGCTGAATCCTCCATGAGGGAGCTGATAGCATTTGCACAGAAAATATTCTGCTTGTTACAAGTAAATAAACTTCTGAAATCCTATACATTACTCACGGAAGATAGGACCATATAGAGCATATCTTGGAAGAGAGACATGAAAGCATTCCAGAGGAAAAAACAAACTGTCTTCTTGGCTTTGTCTTTTAGTATTCTCTGGCAATTTTCTTGTGAACTGACAGAATCTTGAAACAGCTCACAAAACTCACCTGTAAACTCTTCTCAAGCCTGAAAAAAATTAAGGATATGCTATGGAAGGTGAAAAGCCAGCACCATCTCCATCAGGTCGCAACTTGGCATTGTACCTCCAGAAGTACTTAAAAGAGGATCAAAATCATGTAAAAGAGTGAAATGGGGCAATTTTCAGGCCTTGCAGAGGCAATTTCATTTTAAAATTTCTTTTCTCTGATTTGCCTTCAGTGAGGCAGCATAATCAGCAAAATTCTAACCTTGGAGCTCTGGTCCCATTAGTCACACAAAGCTTAGGTGATTTACAGTCAGAAAATCATTTCTAAACATCTGAAAGGACATTATTATTCTGCCTGCAGCTACACCTGTGCACTTCTTTGTCTCTAAGTTTCAATTAGAAATAATTTAAATAAGAGAAAAACATGTTTCCTAGTGGCAGAGCCTGTTAATGAAATATGTTTCACATTTCCAATGGAAATGGAAATTTAGGAAACTGACAGGCAGAGCTTGTGCCTGCATTATGAATACATTTTATATTTGAAAGACTTTATCCCCATCTCACTATCCAGATCTGCAGCTCATTTTTATCTCCATGAATCATATTCATATTGCTATTAATGTCTAAACTGCCACCTTATTAACACGACATCTCAATTTCTAAGATGTTATCAGAATCACAGAAAAAATGGAGATCCTGTGTTAATTTAAATGTACATAAGCACTGAGGGAGAAAATCCTGTTAAATGTTATACTAAAAGTCAAGAGGAGAACAAAAACCATGAGCAAGCAGACTTAGGAATTTAACCATATGTTTGCATTAAAATATTATGTAAAACAGGAAAAGATAAAAAAAGATTTGCTAACAGATTTTATCAGAGGGCTTTGGAGATACTTTCCTTTGGATTAAAATCTTTCCTGCTCAATATAAAGAATCTCCCACTACGCTAGCTGTGGAATCTCCAGCTATGCTAGCATAAGTGGAATGAGCACAAAGAAACTGGATTAGGCTTTTCATTAGTTTCTTGGACTCTAGGAAGGGATTTTATGTCTCTCATGTATGTGAAGGTCTCAGTCCTAAAAGCTTACAACCTTATAGGACACAAGCTTAACACAGAGAATATTTTTTTAGATTTAGCTATTTTCAAAAGTTTGAAAATTCTTGATATAACATTGGAATAGCTAGGGGAGGGAAGGAGGGAAACTTTATCTTTAGGCAAGGTTCCTCTCCCCATCATCAAGTGACAAAGTAGAGGAGCACAACTGTTCCACTCAGCTCCCGCAAACTGACATTCTGTCAAAACGAGACTTTTTTACTCTTCTCATGAATCACCACCCTGTCTTTTAAGATGCCCTCATGAGTCTGGAGGTCAGTTGTAGAACTTTACTGGAGACAGATCTAAGAAGACAGACACCATGCAGATGGAAGTCGTATGGCTATTACCAGGAACTTACTTAAAACCGTCCTAGAGAACTTTCAGCGTCAAGAGTGATAGAGAAATGATTTGAGAATGGCAGGATGTGGTGGAAGAGATAGAGTAGCTACTTCAGATATCTCCATATTGTGTTACACTGTCACAGAATCACAGAAGGGTTAAGGTTGAAAGGGACCTCTAGAGATCATCCAGTCCAACCCCCCTGCTCCAGCAGGGACATTCAGAGCACGGGGCACAGGGCGGCATCCAGGCGGTTTTAAAGATCTCCAGAGAAGGAGACTCCACAGCCTCCCTGGGCAGCCTGTTCCAGGGCTCTGGCACCCTCACAGGAAAGAAGTTCCTCCTCACATGGAGATGGAACTGCCTGTGTTTCAATTTGTACCAATTATTCCTTATTCTGCCAACAGGACAGGACAGTGTACCAGTTACACTTCAGTATATCAATATGAAAAATAAATTTCTCATGAGAAAGCATACATTTACAGACATACTCATCTAAACATGTAGATGGATAGAGCATACACCTCTAATTCATAAATATTTTTTTTGTATTTTTGACCAATCTGATGACCATCTATATATCAATGTCATTTTACCAGGTTAAAAGACAGTCAAGTGTGGCATTTTTATATATGTTCTAAAAAGGCACTAGACAAAAGGCACTAGACTTTTCTAAACTGGCTTACACAGTACTAGCACATATTCATTCTAGCATAAACTCTTGGACGAAACTAAGCACAAAAAGTTTGGCAATACAGAAAACATGGGAAGTCTGTAAGAGATATCCAAAGGAAACAGACAGGAATGAAAAAGAAAGATATGGACATTTTTGTTAAAATTTATACCTGACATACAAACAAGCCTCAGTGGAGCAACCCATGAGTTATTCTGCAGGTATGCTTGGTATGCTTGCAGACTGTGGCTGGGTTTCGGGTAAACCCCATCTTTTGGGAAAATTCTTGGATCTTTAACTTAAACAAGGAAAATCTCCTTGCTTGTTAGCAGTCTATACAGACTGAGGAAGCAAGGGATCTGCTCTTCTTATTTCCTGGCTGAACCACAGAACCGTAAGCAGCACAAGGATGAACAGAGAAAGCTCTGGGAAGAAGGCCAGGCTTGTTGAATGCATGTGAATTACGGTGTTTTGAGGAGATATCATCCCTCCTATTGCCTAGCCCACGCTCTTTTGATGTGGGTCAGACTATAAATGGCACAATTTGATTGCTATTGTGCTAACCTCTGCATTCCTCTGACTTTGAAGGAGAGAGTCTCGTCTTCCTTTCTCACCTATCTTCAAATAGAAGTCTCATGAATGCTGTGGATTTACTGTCTTGTTTTATAATTGTGGTTTTATTTGAATTCCCACAAAATTGTTGGGTGAGATTAAACATAGGCCTTTTCTTTTGAAGAGGTCTATGCTTAATATGACTTTTACACCCCATTTTCTCACTAACTTTTAATTTTTGCCTCATTTAAGTCTAGTTGCAACTCCTCCTCCTATGCTGCAATTGTGAGAGCTTTCCCTTGGTACTGTGCTAAGTGATGTTTATGCATTAACTTTTGCTACTTGCTGATTCCTTCGGCATTCATCAACCTATGCTGGAATGAATAAAGCTTTCATTCATGTTTATATATTAGTTTCCAGCATTTGTATGTTTGTAATCATTGCGCCAAAACTGGCTTTCATTTGCAGAGATGTAAACCAAGAGAAACTGAGTCAGGAGATACGGTCTTATTATGTTCATAGAAAGAGTTCTTTTTTGTTTTTTCTGGTATCATCGAGAGTTGCATTTATCACAGAAACAGGTTCTAGATACTCAAACTCTACAGCATATTCATGGGTGGTAAAGATGGCTATGTCTACATTAACTAGGAGTTTGGATCAACATGACTGAATCTCTAGAGCACAGTTGGTGCTGGGCAATCAGCATGGGTACTTATATTAATTGCTGGTATTCTTATTTCAGACTAGCTTGAGTTTGCTCCCATGCACTAATGGTCTTTTATTGCGGCAGTTCATTTCCAGGTTAGTTTTGTCCTATGAGAACCCAGGTCATGAACTATGACGCTCCTCCTCAGGTGAACCAAAGATCAGTAAGTGGGGAGCATCTCAGCGTTGCCTGAAAAGCACTTTCCTGATCTCAACTAAAACACTAAAGTAGATGCACCCTATGTGTAAACCTGGAACTTACACAATCGAATATCTATGTGGAAATTCCTAGTCATCAGTGATCTTCCCAACCATATAATTGCTGCCATTAACAAATACAAGTTTCCAGTTTAACAGATGGCAGCAAGATAAATATCCAAAGCATTCTGGCATGGGGTAGTGCCATGTGAGAGGGTGTGTGGTCAGAAGAGGTGATGTGACATTTGCCTTTGGTTTCCTGCACCCTTCTGTGTCCCACTCCATAGAGCAACTGCCACAAAAGCCTTCCTCTCCCCTGCTCTTCCGTATTTATGGAATACTGACTGTCGCTGACTCTAGCTTGAGTTTCTCAAGTATGGAAGACTGGACTACCTAATACCCTGCATTCAAAGGTTTTATCTGTCTTTTTTCTTCATATCTTTCCCTGATGCAAAAACAAGAGTCATGCCTGGGCAAAGCCTTTTTATTATTATCATTTGTCCTCCTCTGAAGCTGTTAACACACAAGTTACTATTGATCTGCTGCTTTATAGTAAACATAGATGTTTTTAATTTCACTTGTCCCTGCAGTGGGTGTAGATTATGTCAAGTAAAACTTCTCATCCTTAGATAGCAGACAGAGTCTGAGACAGAGACAATGGACAAGGTGTAGGAGGAAGGTATCATCTCATCAAAACACTGCAATTCACATGCATTCAACAAACATGGCCTTTTTCCAGAGCTTTCTCTGCAGAATATTGTGCGACTTGCACAATGTCTCTTGCTCCCTTTCTATAGAGAATCTGTTACAAGCAAGAAGATTTTCCTCATCATTAGAGATTCAATATATGGTTAGCATAATGGCACCAATTCATACAGATTGTCCATAGAATAAGAATCACAGCTCTATTGGCCCAATCCTTGATCACATTGCTACAATTATGGTCTTTGATACAACAGCTCCATTGACTGTCCAGCAAAACTGTTTTAAGCAATTCCTCCTTAGGAATCCAATATTCCAGATGGGAACAGTTTCCATAAGCAGTTTGCTCATATGGACCACTAAAAATGTTCAAAAGTTCATTGTTCAGAAAATTGTTAAGATAACCCATGATATTTTCACTATCACATGTGACTAATCACATGTCAAACTGAGGCATTTATAAAGCTGACATTATCCTACAGTCTAGTCCTCCTCACAATACTTACATATATAATGCCTTATGATAGTTACATACATATTACAACAAAAGCAGAAGGCCAAATTCATTTATAGGTAATAACTCAGGGCTCCTTCTCCATTTTGCACAAGCCCTTTGTACAATATAAAGTAGGTTCAAATATAAATATCCTTCAGCCAGTTACTGATTCTGAAAATTTTACCCTCTTCCAAATTGCTTTTAGGTCCAAATCTATCAAGACCGGAAATTACTGAAGCCTTAATCATTATTATTACAATGATGTACCGCTTCAGTCAACTTTTGTTACAATTCCAGCTTCTTCAAATTGCCAGCTCTCACTTCAAAAAGTTTATAAGTGAAAGTTAAAGCTTACTAATTTCAGAAAAATCAAGCAAGTCCCAAGTGCTAGAAAAATCTATGACCATATAGATGCAAGAAAATAAGACAGAACTTAGTTTATCCAACTTCATACAGGTTATGTGATAGAATTAATGCCAAATGGTTTTGGTTTCTGTACAGAAACTTCCAGCAAAAGATTTAAATGATGTAATTACCTTTTTCCTTTCATGATCCTTCTGACTGTGTCTTAATTTACGATGCTTTTAACTAGCATACATGTATCCTGAGGCTATGTTGAGTGCACATTTATTTAAGTCAAAAGATAAATCTTAATGAAAGGGTTTTCTTAACACAATAATTAACTTATTTTGATCATCATAACAGTAATTATTGGAGGCACAAAAACAGAATCAGATCTCAGCAGAAGCCATGAAGATCCTAAATAGGGTGGAGCAGCAGCAGCACTCCCCCATTACTTTGCCAAGAAATGAGACATTAAAGTGGCAGCAGTGAATCATCACACACTACCAGGAACTACACCCAATGATTTCAAGACACGAAAATATTAAATGCAGTAACCTCCATCATAAGTTACAAATTCTAATCATACAGCAGATAGCTTGCAATATGCCTTTTCTCAGAAATCAAGTTATTCTCTCCTTATGCTACTCCCACATTATTCCTCATCAAATTAAAATACAACAAAACCCAAAGAACTGCAAAACTGCAACAAAAAAGGAAATTTTGATTTTTGTATAAAAATTTATTTTTAAAAAACACTGTTTGATTATGGGGAGCTGCAAGCTATAGCCCTGTGTCAAAACAGTTTACTGCTGTGTGTTCTTTTAGAAATGGCTTATCCCAAAAGATTCACTTTTTTTTTTTTTAAACGGGGTTTCATATACAATGAGAGGTAAAACCATTGCAAAGACAAAGAAAACAGCACATCCACTCTTACCTGCTGTCATCTTCCCTTTAGCAGAAATAGCTTGTGTCCTGTTTTTATGCCAGTTATCAAATCTTTGTACTCACAATCCCATGCAAACTCACGCACACACACACACAAGTTTTGGAGCACTGAAGCTCCCAGCAGTCAGCGGAAGATACAATCAACTCTTTGGTCATGACCTGTGGTAAAGACCTCAACCAAAACTGAAAACTTTTTACCCAAGAACACCCTAATAATTTCTAACTCTACATCAGATCTACTTTATAAATTAATTTCCCCAAATAAATACTTTGATGATATACAAATATATCATTATTATTGGTTTGCCAATAAACACTACCAAAGAATAGCCAGCAAAAATGCAGGAATAAATAGCTTAAAAAAATACTGGGTTACCTTTTCCAGTCAAAGTTTCTTCTTTAATTTTCCTCACCGCTTCTTGGCCCTCACTCTCACTGTTTCCAGCTGTATCACAACACAGAAAATGCAAAGTTAACAATACAATTAACTTCAGAATAGTGAGTATAAACATACCATATGGGTTAAGCACAGTGTAAAAAACAAGAACACAGTTTAAGTGAAAATGAGTGATTCGTTAACATCAGAACAGTAGAGCTTTTTAAAAAGTGTTGTACAAATGTACTACTGGTCACACAGGTTCTGCACTCTTTTCTCAATTATTTATACAAGATAAGACCATCTGCTGGCCAGAACAGCTGAATTTAGATGCAAATCTGTGAGAAAAGTGAATCTCATCACATGATTAATTCCAAAATGATCCTAATATACCTGAGAGTGGACCCCTCTCTTTTTTTCCAAAGCAAGAAAGAACTTCACAGTTTGTGGTAAGGACCCCTTACCATGGCCCAAAAGCTCAAGACAGGTTTTACTGACAGTAACAGAAAATATGGTTAAGCATCAAATAAATGCCTTTTGTGCCATTCAGCCCAGGTGGACAATTAATAACTGCCTGACATTTGCTTGGCAATTGTTTTATAATTACTTCTTTAGAAGAGAAAAACACAAGCATAAGCAAAATATTGTGCCTGGTAGCATATGTTAAATTCTGAAAATTGTTTAACATGTCATTTATCCATCCATAGACAATTTCCATAGCAGAAAGTATCAAAATATCAAATTGTTTGTTATCTAAAATAGATATAGATAGTGATGTTTGTAACGACCTTCATGAAGTTGCCTTCTCTTTCCAGATTATGTAAACCTCTTCCTTGCTTTTTGTACAAGTTTTATATAGTGATATTTTACAATTTTCTTGTCCTCTCATTTACTAGTTACTATGCAGAAATTTTGGGTTTTTTTCCATTTGTTTTTCTTATGTTTAGTAAAAGTAACTCAGTCTTATCAAAGGTAAGGATGGATAGGTGGATAGATGGATGATAACACAGAATCATATCCTCATAGATTAAATTAAGACTGGAAGGAATCTCTGCAGGCCACCCGGTTCAACCTTCCTCTCACACTGGTACATGCTTGTACTTCTTTTAGATTGCTAGAACATATTTTATGGCACTATTAAATGCCATTTACATCATCTCATGTTCGGTTAGCTGAAGCTAATGAGCTCAGAGCATCGGGCAGAAATTTCTGGGACAACTGACCACTTTGGGTAAGCAAACTAATACATTCTTTGGAGGATGGGGATTCTATTGTGCTTCTGAGCAAAAAAAAAAAAAAATTATTTGCTACATTGATACCCAAAGGGAATGTATATCTGTGTTTTCATGATATGTAAGAAGACTCAATACATACATAAACGTAGCCAAAACAAAGATGTTTGACATTTCAGATTCTGAAAAAAAATTATTCTCACATAAAATCTAAATGTGTGCTTTATAATTGCTATTTGCAAATTACAGTAACTCTGGAATTGTATTGATCAGACGACTCCACAGACTGCCTATAAACAAACAAACAAAGCAAACATTTGCAGTGCTTATGCCGTCATGTTGCTGTTCCCCCTTAAAATCATGTGAGAGGTTTTACAGACTAACAACATTCAGCTTAATGCTGCTTTCTGGATATAAATGCCATGTCAACAAATCAACCCTCGGGTGAAACTGCCATATCTAGGGAAATCTCTCCGGAAGACCTATAGGCAAGGGATGAATTTTCTTCCCTATTCCCCCTGAAGTGTTCTACTAGGGTAGGGTTTCAAAATCAGTGTGTAAGAACACCAGGAAAAGTTAGATTAAGAACAAACCACTTCTGCACTAATTCTGTGAAGGTCTCATTTAATTCCCCTTTCAGTCAGCATTCCTCAAAGAGCGAACATGCTTATTAAAGCCTTCAGAGTCTTGATTTTAAATCTCAGTGTGTTTGTTGAATTTGTTCTTTCAAGAGAGTTTGTGTTCCAACAACAAATTTGAATATGCATTATTTTGCTAATACATATATGGTTATGCATTAAAGCTCCAAATGAGTTCGGTTGATTCATATATGCATATTTAATTCTAGACCACTGGGATAAAATAATTATTTTGCTAAACGTTCATTTAAAATGCCTGTTTTCACTCCGATTCAACAGCCAGTTTGAAAAAAAAAAGATTCTGGAAGCTGTGAGGATCATAAAATTAAAAAAGCCTCACTGAAAGCATCACCCATTAAAAAGGCTTTTGAAGTACTTCTTGTGAAGGAAATCCTGTAAGAAAGAACAAAAAGAGTGAACAGATGACCACAGTCTTTGCAAAAAGTTCAAAGACGTCTAGAAGATACAATAAGATTGGGAGACTAATCTATTCCTCTGAGGTTTTTGCTCAAGGAGACCAGCATCCGCTTGCTGATGATGAGCAGAAGAGAAATGGGACATTGCTGACTGTGACTAAACTGCTATAACTCCACGCTCTGAGATGACTTCTGGAGCTTGCTCCAGGCTCCCCAGGATCTCTGCTTCAGGTTGAAAGTCTGAACAGTAACACTCCAGCCATTTCCAGGAGAAAGGATAGTAAAAAACATTTTTGCTACTATTTCTTTAAACATATTGCAAGGCTACAGTGGGCAAAAGGGCAAAAGTATAAGCTTTGCAAAGCAAAAAGAGGAGCATAGAAATAAGATCTTTTTCCCTCCTCTTTACCCTATGAAAACCAGTTCAGACTTGGCTTGGTTATAATCTACAGAAAAAGTAGTTATTTTCACATACTGTGTGAATGTATTTCATGATCCAAATATTTGAAATGCATTGAGCATGTTTTAATCTGCTATCTAGTTCTATCATTTTTAAACAGCTGCAAATGAAAACAGAATTTTGAGTAGCAAATGCTGCTACTCAATGCACAGTAGCAGATGCTGCTGTGAGAAGATATACTGGAAAGAAGAAGAAATAAATCTTTTTACACTGGACATGGTTAACTGTTAATATTCCTCACCTTTACTACTTAGCCTCCAACATCTGCCTCAAGAGAGAGGCAAATAAAAATCTCTCACATTTTAACAATGAATGAATTTGAGAACTTTCCCTTGAACAAACACACCACTAAAATTTGACAGTAAATTATTCCACAGCAAATTCCGTATGTTTGGCTGCTGCTGTTTTCAGACAGAGTTATTCCCAAATATCCCTCTCTTCACAAACAACTCCTAAGCTGAAACAAATCCTGATTTACACATTGCTCGAAATCAGCTCCCTAGCCTTGTGTCCCTGATCCCCATTCCTCCCCTGTTTCACTACTGCTATATTGCTCTGGGATCCTCTTCTATTGAGTGCTAGGCATGAAAGAGCCATCCTTTTAACTACTAATTAATTACTCAAAATTCAGAAAGTACTTTTTAAGTCACCAAGCTGACTCTACTTGTGTTAGATTGGTAAAAATCCAAAATGCCTTTGTCTACTCTTAATTTAATAAATGGTTTGAGGGATAAGGGAGTAAAAGGGAGAAAGTTGAAGAGAGACCTTTTTTTTTTTTTTTATGCTATGAGAGAATCTGGAGAAAGCCTTCAAAAAAAAAAAGGAACAGTACCTGACTTTTTTCCCTCCAACTTTGTCCCTGCAGAATTGTGAAAAATTCAGGTAAGACTGATCCAGTAATAATATTAACTGCAGACAATTGTGAAAATAAAAGTAGTCTGAATGGATAAGGTATTGAACTGTATAAAATGTCATATAAATGATGTCATAAAAATGACGTGAAAAAATCTAATTCTTAATAAAATACAGAGCTTAGATTGCAAGAAAAAGATAGAGTCATAAATTTAAATACAACTGCCCATCAGAAAGTGCTCTCCTCTTCAGCATTCATCTACACAAATGCCACAAGTCAAAAGATGTATATTGAAAGCCCCCCCCACAAGTACAAAAAGTTCTTATCACCAGTAATGGGTTTTGGATTGTACTTTAAACGTCAAATACTGTCATCTTAATCATTTTAGATAGACCCTAGTTTGCAAATCATTTTAGTGATTATAATAGAATTTATTATAACATATTGTTCCACTAGAATGTGGATGGAGAAAACACAAATGTTAGAAACACAGAATGATTGAATGAATTTGTGCGCTAAGGAGACATTTTCAGTTTCATCACTTATGTGGTCATGATATATTATAGACATCTTTTATACAGTTTTTAAATTCCCTTAAAGCTGAAAATCTCTCTAAAGGAATAATTATTCATCATGTATTTCATGTACAAAATTGATCCATATAGAAAAGCAAGGTCTTTTCTCATTTGTGTGTTGTAAAAATAGGAATTTGCAATCTTAATATTTCAAATGAACGTATTGAAAAGCACTAGAAAGTAATTTAAAATAGTCTATGAACAGTGGTACAATCAGTCACAAGTGCAGCCCCACACATTTACTGGTGTCTAGAGAACTTGTCTCCCAGAGATAAATCCCTTCTTTAGTCTTAATTCTGTATCATCTCAGTTAATCTGTAAAACAATAAAGAGCTTTTCAGAGTTAGCAGACTGCCCTATCGGCCTTCCCTGCTTTTGCTTAGATGTTCAGGAAAGATGAGGGGAGCCAATTTCCCCATTCGAGTGACAGGGAGCCAGAAAAGCGCATCAGCCTGAATGGCAGACTTGGGTGGTGTAACGTAAAGATCTTGACTGACCACCTCAAGTAACCCAAATTTAAAAGCATTGTCCATAAACTCTAATGCATATTTATATTACCAAGAGCAGCTTGGTATTATGGTAATAAATTCTGCATAAATGTATACCATATGATTAAGAAGTTCCACACAGTAATAGTTGTCTTAGTGCAACAGAATATATAAAAGATCTCAACTGCCTATTTGAATTATTACTTCTCAAAGTCATTGTGACTGAAAGTGAACTAGAGTAACGGGAGTGAGAGAGGGGCGGCTGCAAAGGGCTTGTGAGGGCACCTCAAGAGAAAATCAGCGTCCTATCAGCTGACACTGGGAGGGTTATGAACCCACGGCACTGCTTAATAAATGGCACGTGCCTCAGAGAGATGCGGTCCGGCCCAGGACATCTCTGAGCCCAAACGCTCCTGTGGGCACAGCACGGTGCCAGGCAGGGAGGCCACTATGCAAGGCTGGTCCTCAGAAAGGGGGCAGGAGACAGGCGAGCACTGGAGAAGCTTCCATTAGGGAAAAGGCTGGGAAAGAGCAAGTACAAAACTCTTCCTTTGCAGGTGCAAAACTCTTTATTTCACAGTAAGCCAAGAACTAAGATTCAAGTACAACAATAGACACAAGGAAACTAGTATATGAAGTTCTGGGACAAGGAATTCTGTGATTTAATTGCACATTTAATTGCATGGAAAAAATATATTGTATTTTGCTTTAAATTTTGTTGGATATTTGCTACATCATGTGCAACAAGAAAGAGGAAAAATAAAACTTCTTATTCACTTTCTCCAAACCATTCATAACTTTACAAACCTTTATGATATCACACCTCAGTCACCCGTTTGCAAGATGAGGAGCCTTTGTTAAATAGCCTTGCTCTGCATAGGATCATCTCATATTCCTCATCATTCTTTTCTTGTATTTTTTTCCAGTTCTACCAGACCCTACCTTTTAAGTATTTCCAAGAGAATGAAAAAATATTTGCATAAAGGCACAAAGATGCTTCCTGTCTAGTTCTCATTTCACTTTTTACTGAACTAAAAAGCTTTTATTTGCCTTTTTGACCGGCAGTGAACTTTGAAGCTGATGTTCAGAGAACTTTCATTGGTAAATTACAGGGTTTTTTTGTTGTTTTGGTTTTTTTTCTTTAGTGCTGGTAGGTAATTAATCAACAATCTATTCTTCAAAATACTACAGTTGTTTTTGTTAATGCTGCATTTTTATTAGCTGATACGCTGTATTTATTTATCCCACTGAATGACCACCCAGTCATTCAATATTGTGAGATTCTTCACCGTTGATTACGGTATGCAAGGCCCCTCTGGAGATCATCTTGCCCACCACAACGTACTCAGAGCAGGGTCAGCTACAGCAGGTTGCTCAGGGCTCTGTCTAGCAAGGGTCTGGATGTCTCCCAGGATAGAGAATCCACCAGGCAACCCATCCACACCAAAGACGTGTGTGTTTATGTCTGAGTGGGATTTCTTGTATTTCACTTTGTGCCAATAGCCCAGTGTGTCAACTGGGCACCACTGTGAAGAGTCCTGTGCCCTCTTCTTTACTCCCTCCTCATCAGACATTTACACACACGACTGCGACCCCCTTGAGCCTTATCCCAGATGAACATTCCCAGCACCTCCTCATACGACAGATGCTCCAGTCCTTTAAACATCATTAATCAAATTAATCTGACTATCCTAAATACATTTGTGCAAAATTAATCATCCCAGTATTACCCTTTTTTTTCTGCATCCTTTATAAATATGTTGAACATATGCCAATGGGATCAGGAGTCCCTCTGCTACATGCCGAAACTGACAAATAACTTCTAAATTTTGTTTTTGTCTCCTAATTGGTTACTAATCTACAGGAGATCTTCCTCTTATCTCAAGACAAGCTAGTTTCTTTAAGATCTTTTCACATTAGCCTTGCCAAAAGCTTTTGAAAATTGAGATTAAGATAATTCATACAGTTGTTTACTTCTTCAAAGCATTTAATAAACTACCATGTCTAGAAAAGCTGCATTGACTTTTCTACAATTTATCATCATATATTTCACAGAATCACAGAATCATAGAATAGTTAAGGTTGGAAGGGACCTCTAGAGATCGTCCAGTCCAACCTTCCTGCTCAAGCAGGGACATCTAGAGCATGCGGCACAGAGCACATATTTAACTCTGTATTTCTTATAGTGCCTTCATTTTTTTTTCCCAATAGTGAAATAACACTCCCTGAATTATCCACAAAGTCTTTCTTAGTATTGGTATCATATTTGCCCAGTTCACACATCTCCTGTGCAAAGGCTGACTGAAGGTTTTATGTAAAAGATAACAGTCCAGAAAGCCCACGAAGTTCACACTCAGGTTTCTGTGATCATTCTGGGGTGCCTCCTCCTGAGCACTCATTACTAATTTATGTTATTGCCTTATTACAAAGCATCTTCTGTAAGAGGTGTCTCAGGCAGCTCTTCAGGCACAGACTCGTATGGAAAAGGTCAGGTGCAGAATCTCCCCTCAGCCGTTCCTTATCCTTCTCCTGTGGCCTTTTACTCATGAGTGCTTCTTTGCACTTCAGTTATCTATCATCCCTAATAGCTTCCTAGCAGGTTTGCTCCCTTTGAAAAGGTTTAATATTAATGCTTAGCTTTAGCAGATTGCTTTCAAAATAACTTTCAGACACCTCTTTTCATGATTTTCTATTAAATTAGGAAGATTCTACATACATCCTACATACTCTACCTTTTTCATTTGAATGTACTTTCAAATTTTGACATAAATGCTTTTATTCAAGTGTTTTAGAGAAAAATTGTTTTAAATAACAATGACTTTTTTATCTGTTTTTTAATTTTTTTTCTCTGATGGATGCTATTGTGTTTATATTGTGCTTGTAATAGTCTCCATACTTCTCATAAGTACTGTAACTCTTTAGCTGCATCTTTTACATAATTTCTTATTCTTCGGACAAACAACAAAACCTCAAATAGTTTTTCCAAAACTAATATATTGAAGTCATCTCTTTTAATTTCTCAAGATGGTTGATTTGCACAGAGTAGTCAAAAAGTAAGCTCTAATTTATTATGAAATTTCACATGCAATAAGAAGTGATACATATAGTCTTCAAATAAAGCCTTTTAGTTTGCTTAGTTTAAGATACAACTGCAAGCTGAAATTACCTGAAATTGTAGATTTTAAAACTAAATTCCCCCCCAAATGAAATCATCCAAGATCATGTAGCAGCAATACTAATTTTAATCAATAGAACACTAAAATGGATGCAAAGGCTGTTTCACTTTGATCAGAACTTGGTAACTATTTCAATACGCCTTGACCTGGAACTACTAACTTCCCATGCTTTTCTATTATTTCAGGTTTGCCATGCTATGTATTAAAACAGAAAATTCAGGATTCTTGACCTTTCAGTTCTGATTGACTCTTGGAGTTAAGCATAAAGACCTGTCAGATACCCGAGCCGTTGTGGAACAGGAGAGCAGAGCATTGCACTCTTTGACTATTTCATCAGTTGGAACACCAAAGCTGGATAAGAACAGTGCAGGCATAGAGTAGTCTCCACCTAAAACACTCTTGAACTTTAACAATTTGAAACTCAAGGATCTCCTAAGTCAGAGACAGTTTCCCATTATTCTGTAACTCATGCAGGGCTTTTCTCCATGTGAATCATTAGCATCTAATACATCCCACAGCAAGGAGTCCCAAAGCCTCACTGTAGACCACACAAAAAAAGGTACCACTTTTTGCTGTGAGTATGCTACTATATGGTATGCTACCTTCTTCTTCTAGAAAAGACAGTGAACAGAGGTTCCCTGGCAGCAAAGAGCATAATCGCATTATGTGATTTGGTAATGAATTTTAAGTGATTAATTTTAAGTGATGAATTTTAAGCGGCTGTTTCATATACCCCTTCAGTCAATACTTTTTCAAATTGAAGACTTGTAGCCCACTTAGTCATTTCTCACAAATATACTGCTCCCCCATTACCTTGTCCTCTAAGTATTTTCATAGGGAGATAAGAACACATCACAGCATTTAAGGTGCTGGCACACTAAGGATTTATATAGTGACCCACTTAGGTATCCTGTTCTGTTTTCTGTTTCTAACATTGTTTGATATTTCATCCGCAACAGAGAAGACAGTATTTTCACTGGATTTAAAGATCATTTTATAATGAACTTTGGGGTTGGGGGGTTGCATGTTATTGAGCATTGAGATTTCATAGAGTTTATTACTGCAGCTCCTAGATCCTCCTCTGAAGTGCAGCCCAGAACCACCATTCCTTTTGTTTTGTGGACTCAGGATCATTTTACCGCATGTGCCCCACTTCACATTTAGTTGCATTGAATTTCATGTGCATTTCAACACCTTCTCTGGAGGTCTTCAAAACCCGCCTGGATGCCACCCTGTGCCACATGCTGTAGGTGTGCCTGCTTGAGCAGGAAGGTTGGACTAGATGATCTCTAGAGGTCCCTTCCAACCTTAAATATTCTGTGATTCTGTGAGTACCCAGTACTCAGCTCTTTATGGTCTTTCTACAATTCTGTACACCCTGCAGAGGTCTTTACTGCCCTGGACAATTTAATATGACTCAAAAGACTTACCCTTCATTATTAGTCTCACCTCCACAATTATTCTGAAATCATTTGTTAAAGGAGTGAGTTATAGGATATATGCTTAATGAACTGCAGTGGTGACACTGTCTCCTACCATGCAAATTAACATTTATGTCCATGTTCTTTCCTAAGTTTTAATCAATGATGTATCCATGTAATGATATTTCTTTTTATCCTTTGGCTGTGTAGTGTCTTGAAGAGATTTAAGGAACCTTATGTTAAGATTTCTGGAAATTCAGTCAAAATAAACTATGTCAACACAAATCTCTCTCATCCACATGACTACTGAGGCCTTTTTACAGGCTCAGCTAGTCAAAATATTTTATTATCTAATAAAACTACGTATTCGAGTGAATTATATTTCTAATTAAAATTACTGCCCAAAGGATAATTCCTGTGCTTTAAGGGTCTTTTCAGATGTTTATACTATTTTACCAAAATTTTGAATGCCTCAAAGAATGTGGTATATGACTTTTTTCATAAAAAGTAATCTTAAAACATTGCCAGTTATCAATAAATCTATATAAATTCTAATGATGAAATGTTCTGAATGAATAAACATACACAAATACATTTTTTAAAATGTAAAAATGGTGTTTAAAGCACACTTATTGTCCGCATGCAACTCCAGGAATTAGTAGAAATGCAAAATAGATTTTTTAAATTTATCTTTAAGCAGAAATTAAGGGCTAAAATGCTGAAAAAAATATTGTGGATTAGGAAGGTTTTGCATGGATTTGTGTACATACGTTAATATACAAATATGCAGCATTATAGTCGGTCATGTACAAATATAAAGCATTATAGTTCAGTCCTTAACCTGATAATAGTGTAATGATATGTTAAAAGAGAAACTGAATGACAATTACAGGGCAGTCTGCATGCATTTTTCAGTATTCACATAGGAGAAAGAAACTCATTAAAGCCTTTTGAAAGACTGGTAACGTTTCAACATTTCCTGATTGACTCTACTAATTCTATTCTGACCTAACAAAATATGACAAAAATAGGAAGAGAAATACTTTTCTAGGGCTATTATAACTCAAGCATCTCATGCATCTATCTATAGTGAGAAAAGACTATTAAAGTATCCCATACAAATTTATGGTAATTGAAATTAAATCAAACTGTCTCTGAACGTGATTAATTGTACCATCTTGATAGGGTTTAATTATCCTTCTAAAGTCACTTTGTGGTATTGCACTACATTAGAATTGTATGATTTATGGTGTAACAAGTCCTCTTTGAAAATTGGTAGTTAATATGAATGAAAGAGATGACAAAAATATCTCCTGTTTAGTCTGTTGCAGGGCTTACAGAGGTCCCAAATTACTGCTGAGCTTCTCTGTGGAAGTACATTCATTTATGCCTAAATTTGATGGCTCAAATAAGTCACTTGACTCTGTGTGTGTGTGTGTGTGTGTGTGTGTGTGTGCGTGTATTTGCGTGAGAGACAGAGTGTGTATCTACATGTCTAAAATGTGACTGTTTTCCTCAAAATGTGAAATTGTTCTAGAATATTGTGACACTGATATTTGTGGACACTAGAGACTGATTGCACAGTCTTGACCATGATGTTTTATGCCATGCAGTGTATGTATAACATTGTCAAGCTGGAATTCTTTTGTCTTTCATTCAACATTCATAGTCAAAGATATTATCATTAATAAAAGTTTTTCCAGTCTTCTTTTATTAAGTTAATGAGAACAGAAAGGAAAACTGAACTGAAGATCTCCTTGTTTAAATCAGCACTCTTAACCTGCATTCACAGAATCAACTTAAAATTGAACCCTGAGGAGGAAGGACAAAAGAGATGTGAGAAGTGCATACTTTCAATGAATTTTTTAAGTTCAGATTCACAGAACTGTGTGGCCAGCACTATGAATCAGAATTGAACCTGGTTGGGATCACGGAAATGATAACACAGAGAAGACAAAATGGGCAAGAGGAATTTTCTGTGTTCTACTGGTGCGAATTTATTTGTTATACCACACAAAACACCATCTTCACTAACAACTGCAGATGAACAGGATCCCCAGACTGACTGTGTGGTTTTTACCTGCTTTGTCTGAAGAAAAAAGAAAAAAAAAAAAGAAAAGATATTGCTAGCTTATTTATCAAGTAAGCGTTCTGTAACAGAAGCATGAACTCCTGGCATGGCCTGATTTGGAAGAAAATTTCCTTGCCAGTAGTCCCAAATATCCTTCAGCTCTTGACTACTTAAGTGAGAGTAAGGCTATCAGTGCCATAATGCAAAGGACCTCAATAAAATCCATCAAAAAGACCTGTAGAGAGTCACTTTTAGCATTCACACTGATGTTTTTATGCAGCCAGCCCCAGAGAGCAGGGCTAGCAGCAATTGCACTGGGAGTCTGGGCACTAACACTGGGACTGGAAAGTCAAAAGCTGGAAAATCACTGTGCAACAGCTTGCTAAAATACTCCGAGTGAGAATACCCTCTTTGTATACTACGACTACCTATATTCCACCAAGTATAATGTTTGGGGTTTTCTTCCCCCGTTTGTTTTGCTCATTCCATTGGTAGATTGAGTTTGAAATTAAGTTAGTTCAAATATTTACTCCTCTGAAATGTGAAATGACATCAAAGTCATTCACATTAGTGATTCATCTTCACATTACTCATTCAGGTTTGACTCATTTTCCTACTGCAGGGATATCATTGTTTAGTGATATAATTTCTTACATTCCCAATTACTTAGACCCTATAATGGAAAATAAGAAATCGAGTGGGCAAGATTGACTGTCAGCTAAATATGAGTCTGATCCACCTCTCAAATCTAAATTCACCTTTCCTGACATAATCCCATGCTAATTTACAAACATAGAGTGAAAACGTTCCTCTGGTAGAAAGCTTCAACACACTTCAAGTCGTATTTGAGGCTTAAATCTTTGTTTGTGTGGCCTGAAGCTGAATGTGCTAAGACATGCCAGTCTACCAGAAGGTATTTTAAGTATATTTTGGGCACTTGAGGCCACAGTTAGCAGCAAAGATGGTAGGTCATTGCATTTAATGTGCTGCTGAGACTGTTATTAATCTTGTACCTTGAAAAAAGCCTGATATTATCCATTCCACTGACAGGGCTTCTCTGCTCTGAAGAATTTCACAGGCGAAGATGATGATTGTGACTCACCACGCAGTGTTCAGGCCAGAGTTTGTCTGAGAGAATTAGACCATTTGAAAATCTTACTCATCAAATGCTTCCTATAATTAATAGCATTAATTTTAATTTGTAGAGATTTGTAATGCAAATATTCAAGTTGGTACAAATGAAGAACGGATGGAAATGTGTGTGTCTGTAACCACCAGAAGAAACAGCAGAGCAAGAGTTAAAAGAATACCCTGTATTGAGAGCAACGGGCATTTTCCCAGGTTGTCCTTCCCAGACCACCATTCCTAGCAGTAAAATTGAGGAACGTGTCCTTTTTTGTCAAGACCACAGCACAGATGACTTGTCAGCAGAAGACTATGCATCCTGACAGCAGGATGGTGACAAGCTGACAGTATATCGGTTAAATCGCTACTATATCTATTAGCCTACCCAGAAAACAAGAGTACAGACATAGTCTTTATCCTCCAAACAAGTTAAAACAGACAGTGAGCAGCAACCTGGTACAGGGTTCATGGAGGCAAAGCAAAATGCTAAGGTAAAGGATGACTATAATAGCTGATGACCCCTAAAGAGTATAAAAGATCTGGTGACAAATTAGCTAGTTGTTTGAAGTCAAGAATAATCAGAGAGATGATCAGTACTCAGTGTCTAGAGTGCCTTGGCCTCCGCACTGCACAAAAGTGATGCTGACCAGAGCACCTACGGTATTTGTGAGAATATGCATATAAATATGAGTGAATGAAATCTATGAGAGAATGATTCCAAACGGGTGGAAGCAGCTTACTAGTACATTTTGTAAAAAAATGCAACCTTGCTTTTCCAAATGATCTTGCACTGAATTTCAATATGCTAAATCTCCTACTCATTAAATGATGTAATACAAGTCTTCTAAGAAGTAGCAACGTTCTCTGCTTCTTTGATTCTATGCAAAGAGAAAAAAAAGTTTGTTTTTTTCCAGGGAATGTATTTTTGAAGTCCAACTTAAATATGAAAAGGGACTTCTTTATTGAAATATTAATATTGACACCATTAGTTACCATACAGCAGCTTATGACTGTATTTTGATGCCTGATTTTGACCCATGTATAGAAAGACGCATGAATAAGTGATATTCTGTATTACCCCTGTACAATTTCACTGGGCAATCGCATTAGTGTAACTGATCACACTAGGCTAAAAGAATATGCACCTACTACATTTTTTTACATCTTTTTTTTTTAACACACTTATATACACATTTATTACTTAGAGCTATTCTTTATAAAAACTGAATAAAAAAATGGCATCACCAGTTTGTCCATATATTATGAAATGCTACGCTTTGGTAACTTCATGTTGTCAAAGCTATATTCTTTTAAGTAAAAGTCCAGTGAGTTAAAAGAAGAATAAAGAAGAAAAGTGTAGTATTTAAAACATGCGAATAAGCGCTGATAATATTACATATTGATTTACTAAATATACTAAAGCAGAGAAAGAAAAGAAAGAAAAGAAATCTTTTCATTGAGAGTGCCTGCAGCAGGGAGAAGAACTGATGTGCTCAGAACATTTTGGAGTTCCTATGGAAATTCACCTGTCATCACTTTAGATGTCTAAATGACATTTCACTCTGAGATAGTCACCTTATAGACTATATAATCCATGGAGAAAAACAGGCACCTCCAGAAGGTGATCTGCTGGCCCATCTCAGAATGACATGAATGTCAGTACATGTCATTCAGGAATAAGTACCTCTCAGGGTACTTATTTCCCTGTCTGTCTACAAAGGCCACCCATGGTGGCAAGCTTAAGAAGTAAATGTATAACTGAAGTTAGAAAGGATTCTTTGGCCTTGACAGACAAGTGAAGATGAATAAATTTTCCTTCTAAAAATGCATACTCTTGAAGTTCAAGCACACTCGCTCCTCAGTTAGGGAAATTAATGACAAGATAATAAAATATTTTTAAACTCATATTTTTACGTCTCTTTCATTATTTTATTATTTACTTATTACATAAGATAGTTCAAGTCTTGCACGTTTTTGCATGAAATAGTCCATCACTTTTCCTTAAAATTTTGCAAAGCAAAACATAAACCAAGTCCCAGTTATGCTAAATGCTAGCAAAACTCATGTAAATCCCCTCTCCTTCCTTCCCTGTCTTCTCTTTAGTTTCACTGTAATGTTAATATGCCCTAAAAGTAAAATTTTACTTTCTGAAACAAACAAACAAACAAACAAACAAGACTGTACCTATGATAACGTGCATGCCAAGTCTCGCCAAGTGCTTCGCAGTTTGGTAACCGATTCCTTTAGCACCTCCAGTCACTATAGCAACCTTTCCATTTTGTGTAGGGAAAACTATATAAAGAGAGAGACATAACGCAAGGTTAGTTCAAAGTAATAATATGAATATAAGATCCACTTTATAAAAGCATACTTTTAACAGACCACCTAAGTTGGGCCAGTAAATAGTGCCAAAACCAAACTCTGCACAACAGTAAAAGGTGTAGAACATTTGGCATGATTAACCAGACTAAAATCTCCCATTATTAACAGTTCTGGAAAGACTAAGGTTGATGACACAAAAGCCATACACCCAGTTCAGAGAAGAAAGGCACTCATTTCTGTTTGCACGCATTCTCTTATCCTGTAACAATCTCTCCCCTGCAAATTTTATCTTAACCTTGTCTAAGAACAAGTATGATAGTACAAGAAGTACAATATGTGGTACCAGCCCATTCAGAAACTATTTCATCAGTCGTGTCCTCAGGGAAAAGCATCAACTCGCAGCGAGGTATCCTGGAAACTTTGTGAATGACGAAGGACAGAGCTCTGCCTCTGTTGCTCCACAAACACCGGAGACAGAGTGAACACCCGGTCCGTCGCAAGGCATCTCCCCCTGGGAAGGGTGGCAAGCTGCTGTCCCAAATGAGGCATTTCCTCCTGCCATTGGGCCATGGGAGCAAAAGCCCCCACAACATCATAAAGGGGCTTTTTTATTGAAATTCACCCATGGGAATGTCAAACAAGAGAAACGGATTCAGTCCAGACTGCTTATTGGCCTTGGCACTGAAGTCCAGCCTGTTAGAAGACCGAGAAGACCTCAACACTATCCAGAATTCCTGCCTGATGCCCAGTTCCCTACATCTTTTTGGTGTTTTCACAAGCAGAGAATTCACGTATGAAACGTTTGCCTCCTTTAGCAATGCCAGCAAATTGCTTCTGCTTGCATCGTCTTCAAAATGATGGGCGGGATTGTGAAACCCTTAGTCATGGCAGCAATCAAGGGATCCTATGAAGGTAAGCAATTTTCCCATGTGGATAAGGATTGCATCATGTAGCCGGTAGGAAATGTTCTGGCCCTACCAAGAAAGATAGATTATTCCAGCCAAAGAAGAGCAAAGGTTGCCATGCAGGGATATTAATGTAATTGTTCTGGGTAGATATAAGCCAAATATAAAATATGATTTTGGGTGAAGTGGCAAATCTGTCATGTGAATCACATTTAGCTTTTACACTACTGAGGTGAATTTTTAATTTGCTTTTTAAAACAGGCTGCTAGACCCTTGTACAGGAAAAAAAATTCATTGAATATTTCATTTTGCCACAGCGCAGCCTCTGTGGGCAATGTTATGGAAAACAAATGTTCGAAAGATGCCAACTTTCATCTGTCAGAGGGCTTTCTTATTTGTTTTCTAGGTTTTTAGGGAACCTCCTTGTTGTGCAACACAAGCCTATTTTTTATACAGTTATGAAACACAGCACTAGTGCTAATATCAATTGTTTTCCTCTCAGCAACTTCAAGAAAGACACAGATTTTAATTTTCCTTAAAAAGGCAGTTCTCTTCAGTATGATTCAAACTGAAATTCTCTTTTCTTTGGGTAACTATATTATTTGCTCTTATTTGGAAACTTTTTTTTTCATTGATGTCCATGTACATATGTGTCCTAAAACATCACCTGAGGTAAATAAAACTCTACCAAGAGTAAGAGGTTCAGTTATTTATATGAACAGCACTGCTTATATCCACCAAAACTATTTGTTGTAACAAAGCCTGAGATGTCCACATTATTTTAATAGTTAGGGCTAGAAGTTAAAGTTAAACTTGATAATAAACACTGGACTAAATTTTCAAATTCATGTAGTCTTTTTTAATTGAACTTTACTTTTGGTATAATACTTTTCCTGATCTGTTCTTTGTCACTGAGGCAGAAAAGAAGAAAAAAATAAAAAAGGGGAAAGTTTTGCAGCTTTTGAAAATGCAGATGGAAAATGAAGCGTCTAAAGAGGGAAAAACTGTTTTTAGTGTGATACAAGATGTCACTTCTCTGTGAGTAGCCCTTGTGCTCCACTGAAATCAGGTAGGTCTGAAACTTGGCAAGTACCTGAGCTCAAGGACTTTCAGGCACTGCATGAAAACTATCGTCTGAACAATTCCAGTGCTTAAAAGGGGAAAACAACGGGCGTGTTTTGTTCAGCTTGGGTGGCATTTTAGACTTCATGAAAACAAACACACATTCCCTTGTGTCAGGGCTGTGCAGAAGAAAGGAGGCAGGTCTCTGAAACACAAACCAGGCAATACTGTATGCAAGAAAGCAGACAGTTCAGTTGAGGCAAATGCAGAAACAAAGGAGATGCCAAGGACAGAAACTGCAAGAAACAAAAATGGCCCCCAAACTGACAGGATTTTGAGGAGGGAGATAACACACATGTTAAAAAAAGCCCCTGCTCAAAGCGGTCTCTGGCACAGAATCCTAGGTCTGAATTCCCAAGTGACTCCTTACGCCAGCCGAGTCCACACGGCGAGACCCGCGTGGAGGCCTTTCAGAAAGGGCTGAAGAGGCTCCTTGACAATTTCTGGGCACTAGGTGTGTATGTAGCCTGTATGAAGCAAGCACATATGTATTTGTAAAGAAAACAATCCAGAAGCCAAACGCATGCTCTTGTTTCTACCAAGTAATTTTCTTTAGAAGTTTAATCCAATCCTAATTGAAAATATTGAAAATTCTGCTATGAAGGCTAATAAAGCAGGTTACATAAATTGCATAAATGTAAGATTTGTTTCCCATAGCTCTCCCTGTCTGTTTATGTTTTAATGTTCAATCTACTCTGCCCGGTAGGGTATATGATCCAAAGGGGAAAGGAAAGGAAAGCAAAGTAATTTCCATTTCAGCTATAGTGAAACAAATAAACAACTACAACAACAGCAACAAATTGTAACAACAGCAACAAGAGGAAATTCCTCAAGAACTGCTTTGTTTAAGCCTGAGTATGTTATTTTCCTTCTCAGATGTCTCCCAATGCTTCTTTCTGCTTTCCTGCTTCTCACCACCTTGTCAACTGGTGATTTCAATTTTATGTTGCATACACATGCTAGCACTATACCAAATAAGTAATATTTTCATGTCAATATAATTCACTTCTTAGAATAAAATGAGTGAAAGCAGAGAAGAAAAAATAACCCAGGAATAGGAGAGGAGATAACATGAGGGAAAAGGGGAAGTCAGAAGAGCTAAGTGATAACAGATATCACTTTATTAAAGTGGTGTTTAGAAGAGGACAGTGAAAGAAAACGCCTGGTCCTATCTTATCCATCAGGGCTACAGAGCAGACAAGGGAATTTTTGGTCACTCAGATTAGGTACATGGGCAGCTTGCAAATAAAATCCAGGCAGACACAGACTTGTCTATGGGGATGAATTCAGCAAGATCATATAGCACAGAATATTTTGAAACAGGCCTTTTTAGCAGCTACCTCCAACAACCTAAGGAAGCACTCCAGAAAACTGAGATTTCATTTTTTCAAAGGGAGGAATGAGAGCTGCAGACACACCGGTAAATGGTGAACATCTGTTTATTTACAATGAGTACAGTATATAACTTCCACAGAACATGGTTTTAAATAGACATAACACTACATATCACATCTTAATGTATGAGTTTCTAAACTTAAAATGGAAACAGAGAATGCATTGAAAACTGAAACGAATATGTAGGGAAAAAAAAAAAAGTATTCTTATTTTTTCCATTAGCAGAACAGGTGCATTCTTCCCATCCAAAGAGGTACCCGGAAGTAAAAAAGTGTCTCTGTGAATACGAGATGCTGTTAGTTTTTATTTCAGCACAGCCACAACCAAACCCAGGCCAGTGAGTAAGCAGCTGTAAGCAGCTACAGTGCAAGGCAGCTGGCTGTGGCGGAAAGCTCCTTCCCGCAGCGCGGCAGCCCCACAGGGCGCCCCCAAACCAGTGTGGGGCGCAGGCTGCTCCTCGGCAGCCCCGGGTCGGCTTCGCGGGGCTGCCTGAGCCGCACGCGGCCCCGCGCCAAGGGCCCCGCGCGCGCGGGCGGCCGTCGCATCCCGCTGCACCCGGCACGTCCTCTGTGACACTCCGGGCACCTAACAGGAAACATTCCCGCTCCCAGCTCCCCTGGCTGCACTGCGGGCTGTTCAAACTGCCTTAGCGCTGGCGCTAATGGAAAACCCCGGCCAGGCTCCCTGTGCTGCTCTGCCCTTTACGTTTCAAGGAACTCGCCGGCAGCCTCCACGCACCGGTTCATCCAGGAGAGAGAGGGAGGCCGAGGGTTCTGCCTGCATCTCAAATTATTCAGAACAAATAAGCTCAGCTACTCTGAAAATGGATTCAACTAAAGCAGAAAAAGGCAGATTTATCCTGGAGTAAGTATGTCCAAATACGAAGCTCTTTTAGAATAAATTACTGTGCTTTTAAGCGTATGTTTGCTTAGTCTGAAACAACTTCTATGTACAGACAGATCCTCACATACAGTATGAGAAATTTAAGGCAAATTCTGTAATTCTTGAAACAAAATATAAATACTAATTTTCTAGAGGCTCTTAGAAGCTGACAAGATGTCTGTGCGATTGCTAAAACCACAGGGAAATAAAACAGAGTGTTGCTCTGTATCAATTACCAGTCCCTGCTGGCAAAATCTCAACTTCAGAAGTAGGAATGGGGATAATTAAAGCAGTCAAAATAAAACAGAAGTATTAAACTGTCTTCTTTGTACTATGTAAACACAGACAATGCAAATCCCAGAAAAAGAGCTCCCCTTAAAAGTTGATTGCCTCGGTATTCTGCAAGCTTTACAACACAGCCTGTTTGAGGCAAAAAGAAGTATTAAAAGTTTATTACGAAGTACAAAGTAAATTGCTTCAAGTTTTTATTAAGTTTCGTCTCCTACTCTATTAATCCCCCGTCTGCACTGTGGAATATTATGAGTCATTTGGACATTAAAATATAATATCTTTATATTAATCTCTTCATTAAAAACTCTTTTTAAGACAGTAAAGGCCAAAGGCAGAATTTAGATTGACTGAATAAAAGTCTCCTGTCCTTATCTGTCAAGGAAGACAAGCACTGCTGAAGGCCCCCAAGGAGCTGGTCAGGGCGGCCACCCGGGATCTGCTGAGCGGGGAGCTGCACCGAGCTCTTCGCACGGGGCCTTGGTGGAGTTCTACCAGAGAGACCTCCACAGGCAAATCCCAACAGCTATTTTTTGCCTTCCTCTTATAACTGAATAATCCACATGCAAATATTATGCCTGAAGGTAACTGGTAGAACTGCAAATGAAGGGGAAAAAAAAGAAAAAAGAAAAGAAAGAAGCTACCATAAATATTTAGTTTGATGACAGAATAGCAACTAACAAGTTTGGAGCTCTTCTGAGTGAGAAAAAGGGAGGAAACTGCAATTTGCAGTCCTAAACTAAGGCCATGGGACATGGGACAATCAAGTTCTCACTGACTCAGAAGAATTTATAGAGTTCACTCTGCTGCAGAATTACCAAGTAATTTCTCCTGCCCCAAAATGTTCCAATTCTTTACTCCAATTTGCACTGTGATAGTGTTGAGATTGTAGCCATTAACATCCATTTCCAAGCAGATGGTATAAAATAATTCACTTGCCTCATGGGAGGCAGTCAGGAGACCACTGGGGAATTCATATAGGTTTCAGCAAAAGACTTCTTTTTGAGCCTTACAGTAACATCTCCAAACACTTCCACCTCAGTGCAAAGCCAGCACACAGCACCCAGACTCAAAAACATCATTCCAGGATGCAGACAAGTTACACATTCTAAGAGAAAACATTGCATATCAGGCATTTACCTCCTGAGGAATAAACAAGCCTTTTATTATTTTTATTTTATTTTATTTTATTTTATTTTATTTTATTTTATTTTATTTTATTTTATTTTATTTTATTTTATTTTGACATAGGCTTTCACTAGCAGAAAAGAACATGCAAGTCATAAGCTTGTACAGATTATCTTCCAAATGCAAATTGTCTTCCAGGATTTGCACACAAAAATCTTGTCTGCCTCTGCTGCTTCCTATCACCTTCCTAAGGAACATCAGTATGTAATCAAGATTGAAGGCTTTTAAGGTTGGAAACCAGGTAGGTGGCAACCAGCCTGACTAGTTCTCCTATGGAATGGTATTCTGATGGCTTCAACACTTTCAAGACTTTCTACTCATCAACAACTGTCATGTGCACATGCAGATCAAATGGCACATGACCAACAAGGTCCAATGTATCCTGAGCCATTTGGAGATATTGCACAGGGGAATTTATCTGCCCAGGAAAAGCATCTCTTTCCAAGTAGAAATGGAGATTTGCATTAACCAGGTGACAAGCCTACCAGCTCTTGCCTGGCTTTGTGTTCACAAAAGAAGGGAAAGTCAAGATTCATGAGCAAACGGAGGTATTGGAAACAGGCTGGCCTTGGCATTAGTCATGGGGAGAGTGTTGAAGAACCAGAAAAGTGGGAGGAACCAAATCATAGAAATGGGTCCCTCATCCTACAAAGGAATAGTATCTCAAAGGGCTATTAATGGATCAACGAGAGTCAGACAGCTGTAAAAATTTCAGCAACTAGAAGAAGATCTAATTTAAGAATCCTCCTACACAGTGGCTGATAGGGAAGGTGGATCATTAACCAGCACTCCCAAAACCACAGCTTTAAGTCTTGGTGTCTAGAAGACCAGGAACATTGGCCTAAGGCTCACAGTGCTCCTAACAACTGTATACCGGTGAGCTAGGCCACAAACACCTCACATTTACTGAAGTTAGGAATTCAGAGAAGCTGCATCCCCACGTTTGGGCCTGGGATCTGCCAAGCAGGAAGGCCGTGAGCGCACGGAGCACGAAGGGGGCCCTTCCCGAGCCCGGCAGCCTGGCCGTGCATGCGCGGCAGGGCCGGGGCCTGCGGCGGTGTCGCTCGGCTCTCGCGCATGGGGGGATGCAGTCGGGCCCGGCTACCACAAGGTGCTGGGACAGGCGCCCAAATGCAGCAGGGAGGTAAGTGACAGCTTTGGCAGCTGGAAGGGCAGTGTGCCCAGCAGTGTGCTCAGCAGGCTGATGCACTACATGGACCCCCATCTCCGCCCCACCTCATCAGTACAGCAACAAGTGACATCTCTTCAGGTTTATAAGCAAGTACCAGCAATCTCTTGAGCCAGACTAACTTCTTTTTATTATTATTTTTACAAATTGCCAACAGAAACAACCAAAAAAAAGCAGCCTATCATAAGACTGTAGCATTTCTGTAGCTTTTTGATACATGTGCCAGCTTGCTATTGGGAGGGAGTGATAACTTTTGCAGGCAAGAAGGCACGCCATTCACAGAAGTCAGAGAAAGAACTTCCTAAAATCTATTAAGGAATCTATTAAAGTCTTAATGACTTTAAGCCTGGACAAGTCATTAAGCATACGGGAAAGCTATCCATAGAAGATTAATAAGCAGATAGTTCCTCCTTTTCTCCTATTCTTCATCTCTTTTGGAGGCTTTGTGGGGTATTACACAGGTAAACGGTATTACTAGAGCACAGGAACACCGTTAAACGATTGTACCAAAATATCCACAGCAAGACCCAGTTACATTAAAAGCAATCCATATATTGGAAAAGAAGATGCAAGATAAACTAGTGCAGTAGTAAGAAGAGAGTTCTTCAGTTCTTAAAACACCAGCATTATAGGGCTGAAAGAATTTTGTTTTCCTAAAGAAAAGTCATGATGCCGTAATTGAGACACATTTTTAGAGCAACTGCTTTTGGCAATCAAAAATCAAAGCCTTGTGATAAGAGATCTCTCTAGCAAAATTAGCAGGGGGGTAAGTGCAGATGCCCTGGAAAACTTCATTTGCATGACACACCTATCCACAATTCTTCTAGTGATTCTTGGAAAGATGGTGCAAATCCAGATAAAGGGGAAACTGTGTAGAGGGCAAGGTGGGAAGGAGCAGGAGGAGGAGAAGAATGAAATACCAGCCTCTCAAATATAGAAAAAAAAAAAACACTCTAAGGAAAAATAAAACATTTTTGTAGAGAAGAGGTCATTTCCAAGTGCTTCAACAGTTTTTCCTCCTCTGCTGACCACATTTCCTACCTCCAAGGAAATTTAGCTGAAAAAAGACAGTAACGTCTCCAAGTAATTCAATACATCTGAATCACAAGGCTCTGTGTAGAGGTGCTGTTCTCAAAATTTTCAAGCAAAGAGACCTGTACAGACTGCTTGGCCTACTGCTGCTTCCTGATACCGATCGACTTAGATTCGGCAAGTGGAACGTGCTGAAATTCAAGACTCTGTAGCCACTAACTGGTAGAAAGGAATGTTAGAGCTCTTGCCAAAGTCATCAGAAAGTTGAATATTTTCTTTGCATTTGCACATGTATTTTCAGTGACATTTCTTTTAAAGCTTGTGACTGGAGTGTTTGCAAATGAAAATGATCTGCCTAGTCAAGAGAGCCTGGGGAAACTGCATTTTCACACACCTTCTGATTAGAGCCTGAGCGTCTTAGGAGTCAGGTTCTCAATAGGAGGGCTGTCAGTAGGACCATTAATATTATTGATCCTGGTCTTCTTTGATGCTGCTAAACATGCCAAAAGGGCAGCACAGAGAAAAAGACAATCAGAGTTTTCAAAAACAATGTAGGTGGTAATTTTATGATCTGCATTGGCTCTTCCCTCTGACTGTGACACCAATAAAATCTGTGCAGACTTTCTGCAGTCTGGACCTTTGATCGCACCCACAAAAAGTTTAAATGGGCTCCCCAAAACTTAGCATAGAGATGCTAAGAATGGAGAAAACTAAGGATTGTGGCTAATTTGGATAGTTTGATTGCAATTTCAGAGCTTTTCTTAGACAAGGGGACAGAAGGCTGCATGGAACAACAGCATATCGGGTATATAAATGTTTTTGCTATTCAAGTTTAGGCAGATCCTGCAGGGAGTTATACTGTTGGCAGGAAATTTGCTGTTAACACATACGGAGCTGCCCTAAGGTAAAAAGAGCAAAAATAGAAGGCAGGGTGCAGCTCCTGAGTTTTAAATCTCACTATGGCCATGCTTGCCACTCTAGGGTACTTTGTTTCTTTAGCCAAATACTGTATACTATATATACTCATCTGTAGATAAGAAACTGAATCTATTATTTTACAAATGCCAAATAGATAGATTGAACTCCATTATACATTCAACTCCATTGAACACCATTATACATCAGCCAGCTCAGAAATATCTCAGTACACTAGTAAAATGTGCAAAAAGTTCCACAGGCACCTAGGTTTGCCCACAATCTTCACTGGGGGAAAAAATTCCCATCTACACACATGAATTTGTAGGAACAGAAGAACATTAGGCCTGTAGGCAGGGGCAGAAGAGACAGAAAAGGGAGAAAGAGAGAGAAAGAGAGAGAAATAAGAGAAAAATTGCCTCGGACCTGCAAATATGCTTCTGCCAGCTCAACGCAGAACAAATTGTAGATGAATTGCAAAATGCAGAATTTGAACAAATTCTGCCAGCACTTAGTCCTTATCTTAAGCATCCCTGCTATTCCAAACTCGAGCTAGTTTTCTTTTTTTTTTTCTTTTTTTTTTCTAGAGAAACACTCGTCTCCAGTAACAAGGACATTTCAGACACGGTCTGATAATGCGCTGACACACTCCTGCAAGAGTATTTGGCACAGCACGGCCCGCTTATGTTACACCACACAGGGCCTATCTTGCTAAACCCTGCAATCATTTTTTCTTGGAGACAGATGCCAAGTAGGGACTAGGACAAGACCACGAAACTCCCTTGCCAGTTTGGAAGAGAATCGAGGGTTTTGTTGCCGTATGGCCAAGTGCGAAAGGCTCGTGGGGCATGAACGCCTCCGTGTCGCTGCACTCCCGTGTAACATGAGGAGTTACTGAAGGGCAGGGTGCTAAATCAGTTCAGCCAAAGCGGTCTACATATGAAAAGTCCTGGCTTCTGTCATATATATATATATATATATATATATTTCACAAAAAATGTAACACAATGTTTTGTGAAATAAGGAGAAGAGGGTCATTGCAATAGTATGAAGAAATTCTGATAATTATTACTGTGTACAGGCTAGCCGCACCCTGAACGTTAAATTAATGGATTTGTTAAAAGGGCCAAGGGAAGAAACCTGATCCTAACTCCAAGAAGAAAGTAACCGTTCCCTACATATACATGTATTTAAAAGATCCATTTATCCATATCATTTCTTACATGGGAAAATACTATCAGAAGAATAGAAAAAAAAAGGCATATTTCCATCTGCCACTTATTCTCTCCCCTGCTTATCTTTCATTCCTTTTATATATCTACCTCTTAAATCTTAGTCTTTGGCTTTCTTCTCTTTCACTCCAATCACACTAAAGATAGGGAAGTTAAATACAGGTTTATCTTTAAGAAAAAGCATCTGGTTATCTTTGGAACAGATTTACTGATACTCACTCCCATACTCCACCCCTCTGGGCGAAAGTAACCGTGCAATACCTTAGGCAATGTCACTTTATGCAAAACTTCACCATGCTCTTTAAGTCATGTCATCTTGTAATTATATTTTTCCCTGTTGTGAAATAACAGATGAAAAAGAGGCACTCATCCCAGAAGATTTAAATAGAGGTAATGGAAATAACTCTGCATAGTCTAGTATCTGTAGAATGAATTTTCCCATCCTGCAAAAGCTGCAGACAACACAAGGGTTCTTCTTTCTGCATCAGGAACCCAAGAGTCTGTGACCAATGAACCCCTACAGTGGAAGAAGGCCCAGGGGAGGTGGGCAAGGCTGAGGTGCCCAAGAAATTCAGGAATAACCCAGGGTGTGACCAACCAACCACAGATACTGCATGAAAGCTGCAGTGGGTGACCTTGTTGTAGCCAAAGAGCCGTGCCAGGGGAGAGGATCCACGGACTTCACCTCAGCTGAGTGGATCAACTGGTGTAAATGTTTCTCCCTGAGCTCGTCCAAAGAGCGTGAATCTCCTTGAGATCTCACGGGGGAAGGGGCTCAGCCCAACAGAGAGCATAAAAGCTGAGCAACTAAGGGAAGATTCGCCAAGAGAGTAGTGGGCTTGAGTTGGTCTCAACCCACATATCCCTTCCTGGGAACTGGTACAACCAGTGTCCTGATAGGGAGCCTATTATAGAGAGCGGTAATGGGGATCACGGGTATCTCAGTTGCGACAGCTTGCTAAGTGTAACACACACCTGCTGTGATTTCAGTATAGTGCTGTAGCAGGCTGCTGAATCAAAAATCCACGATAACATCAAATATCCTCAAATGAGTAAATGTTGATACTAAACATTGCCCTCTGCACGTGTGCATATGTCGCATTCCTCCCTGGCCAGGGAGCACCGGGCTCTGAGAGACTCTCTGGTCTTCAAGGTTGTACAAACACCTCACAGATGGATGCAGCCCTGTCTCAGAACCCACATGACGAAGAGTCTGACAGCTTAAGTCTCTTAGGATGTAAGAAATAGCTTTAAGTCCTGCTCTGAGTCAGGCCTGTCTGTGTCATCAGTTATAGCCTGGGTATAAAAAAAAAAAAAAGCCTCCTCAGTGCAATTCCCATTCCAATCAGTAGAAAGTTCCAGTTTCACTACACATTTGCCAGTCAAAGGCAGGTTTTTTCCCCCTCAAAAACATCCCCAGTGGCTGTAATACCTCTCCTTATCACACTCAGAAATCCAGTCATCAATTTGTGAGAAGCAATAAATTATATATATAATATATATATATATAAAAATAGTAGAAAGCCTTATTCAGAAATACTACATCCCAGCAACCTCCTAAAATTTGATAAATGCTCTTGTTATCTGTAGGAAACGCACAATATAATTTCTAATGTTTTAAAAATTAGTATCTGACTGTGAAAAATTACCATTTAGGTCATAATTTTGAGCTAGCAACCAGGATGATGACAGTGACTTTGAAAGGATAAAGACAAAAATTGAATCTGCAGACTGAAGTGTCTATTATTCCATTATAAAGTAAGTAAATGTCACAACTTGGCACAATACAGAAACCACATTTCAGAACGTTTTAAGTGATGAATGGGTTTATTCAAGAGGAAGTGACCTCAGGGGAAAAAAAAACAGATAATTTTGGTTTAGTCCCAAATAATAAGGAAATCAACCTGGGCATCCAGGCCCTCACTCATACCCTTCATGGAAGAAAGATTTCATCAAGAACATTTACTTTTGCAGAATAGTTACACTAGCCAAAGCTCAGAAAATGCTGAGACTCAAATATCCATGAGCACTCTGGTATGAAGAAATGGAATCACTTACTTTTGGCAAATCAGAAATCAAATCATAAGTGAAACAGAGCTATCTGCTTTTTAGCATCTCATCACAGGAATTAAGAAATACCAGAAAATTTACATTATATTTTGTACTATACTCCAAATGTTTTCATTTTAATTTTCAGGAGAGTATTGACACTACTACCATACTTCTAGACAGTATAGTACATTTTATTACAAACACTAATATGCTCTTTCTAGCTACCAGTTTTACTTGTAAGTTCTGACATTTCTCATTTTGGCCACATGCTATTAAAATATTGAATTGATCATTTCATCGCTTTGCACTGAAAGCACAAATGGAGAAATACAGCTGGGCAACCAATACAAAGGAAAATAGTTTCTTTAGATATTTCTTTACTGCAGTAGATAAAACATTTTGGAAAAAGAAAGAAAAAAAAAAATTGGTGAGATCATGAAAATTATTTAAAACTGCTTCTTCTTTCTTTCCAGAGACAGAGAATATCATTTGCAATGATATTCCAATCAAGCTTAAGAGCATACAGCTGAAGGTCACATTGAGATCTGCCTCTTCCAAAAACCAAATGCTTTGCTACCATTTGAACAGTCCTCTTAACTTCCCATGGTTTTACAGTGAAAGTATTTCCATAAAACATAAATAACAAGCAGAAGTTATAAATAACAAGCAGAAGCTATATATTACTACGAAGAACTTAAAAGGTAATTGAAAGTTTCTGGAGTACTTCACTTTAGAAAATTGTGCAATCACTTCTGAATTGAAGTGCTTGTAATAATACACAAAGCTCTAGCAATTAGAATCAGGAAGAGAGGTGCAAGGTGATCAGTGATTTGAGGGAAAAATCTAATTAATAGGAAGTATAGCACATCAACCAATCAGTATTCAAAGCTACCCCAAGATATCCTCAATTAATTAAAATCTATCGTGTTAAAAAGCACATTTCCATATTATTAAAAACTTCAAAAATGACTAATGATCAGAAACCACTCCAGGATCAATGCTAACACAAGATAACTCTTGGGTGTCAGCATCAAGGAAGAAAAGACGGAATTAAAGCCTCTGCTCTCCTTCCTCGCAGCAGTAATTTCCTGAACATTGTTTTCACACTCTTCACATTAACATGTGGTTAATATTTTAATTTATTTGGCTAGTAAATACCTGGTAAAGTGTCCAAACAGCAATAAAGGATGTACTCAGTGTATCACTCAGTATATCATAGACATATATATACATGTATATATATATTCACATATTTATATATATGCATTTGTCTACAAATCATGTAAAATATTTGTTTTCCAAAGATAGAATTTTATGCATTGTTCTGTTCTTTGGTGGCATGATCAGGACCGAGGTCTCAAATGTAATATAGACTTTAGAGTCTAAAGGTAGAACCCCCTCTCTGCTACCCACAGTCTCCTAATTCTCTCCCTTTTCTTTTACAGCAGCCCTCAGACTCCTCATCTCCCTTAGCACATGCTGAAGTTATCCCATATTCAGGCATTATTTACCATTTCTGTTCAGGTTTCTTGTTCCTTGTAAGATACGCACCAAAATTTTCACAAAGAAGGTTCTCAGTCCTTTCAGCAGAGACAGGTGGTTGTTTTGAAAGATTTAAAAGAATAGGCATTTTTATTCCTTGGTGAAAAACTTTTTTTTTCAAATGAAATTTTTTAGGCTATTAATCTAAAGCAGATTCAAAGGGCTCAGGGAATTAGATAACTTTAAAAAGCAGCTATTGTGCTTGTCCTGTAATTGCTATTCACCAAATTGTCAAAGATGTTTAATATATGGAATTACTACACAGATTAAAAGCTCTCAATAGAAGAGACTATCATTCTATTCTATCATTATCTGCTATTAATATTTCAATTAGAGAGCACCACTGAGTCCTAGGAAGAGACAGAAGTGTTCACAAAACGAATTCCATTATTGATATTGTTCCACTACCATGACACGATGTCCTAATTTTATTCCTACATCTACTGACCTCCCACAAAGTTTTCCAAAAATTTTAAAAGATCATTTGATGTAGAAAACACACAGTTTCAGAAAGTGAAATCTCCAACCCCTGTTATTGCCTGCGAATGAATGCTACGACTTCCCAGACACGTTGTGCAGCCAGGCTCTGATCTCACTCAAGCATTTCATCTAACCAGTAGCTCAAAGGGGTTGATAGGCAGCAGCACACATGGCCAGCCCTCTCCAGAACATCAAACACAAACACGAGCACTTTCAGACGTCGTCTCTTCATCTCTAGCACCGACGGGTTTCACACCTGCATTCTGCTTTTTCATTTTAATAGGCCACTCGATCAAGCTCAGCTCAAATGCTCTTGCAACAGGTCAGTTAGTGTGAAACAGTATTAGGGCCTTGCAAGGAATGATTGTGTTGGGGTTTTTGACTTGCTTCTTGGAAGATACACTATTTATCATTTACTATTATACTACAGAACTTACAGCCCAATTTTCATCACAAGAAGCTTGATAACCAAGTTCCTGTGCAGCTGGCAGATCTGCAGACTTCTCTCAGGGGAGACATGGGCTGCTGATGGACTGCAGTTACCTACAGACAGCATTCATATGAAACCTCATATTAAACATCTGAAAGTTGCACCTACCTTTAACTTCTGTTTGATGTTAAATAATTAAAATTATTTGAAAGAAGTTTCTTTTTAAGAAACATAAAGCAAATTACTAATTTAAACATATTGGGGGCAGGGGGGAAGAAGAGCTTGAGGAATAAAAGACTAAGAGCTTGCAGGGGCTTGTTCAGGAGCTCTCTGCTCTTTCCAACACTTCTCTCTCTGGGGCTTTTTCCATGAAGGCAGAATGCCGCCGCTCCAGCACCTGCCTTGCGCTGTGCCCGAGCTCTCCCTGGTTGTGTGGAAGGCGCTTCCAAGGCTCCACGCAGCCTCCACGTGAATCACGGCCAGGTAACACCCACGCTCAGCCCCTCGCACCCCACACGTGGAGGGGCTTCTTGGCCGGCCGGGCTGCGCTCGCTCTGCAGCAACACGGAGAGCGCGCAGGAGACGCGGAGCCTTCACCTTTCTGCCAACACCACCTCCCTGCAAAGGCACACCACACTACCTGGCTGGCAGGCCTACAACGTGGTGTGGTTTGTGATCAGCACTTGTACCACCAAAAGCCCATACTGCCTCTATTTTTATTATCCATCTTGCCTGGGGACACTGAAGGACATTGTTCTACTGAACAAACTGATCTTTTGCAAGTGTGTTCCTGCTGGCTGATACACGTGGCACGTTTGCAGAAGGAGGCTCTGTGTAGCAGAGTACCCAGGTGTCCATCCAGTGCCAGCAAAACAAGTCATGTGCAAGTTCAACCTCAGGAAAGTCAATGCTGAGATAACAAAAAGAGGTAATTTTAGTCAATCCAGAGGCAGACAGTAACGAGGTGCACACTGGAGGGATGCCCTGAAGAGCTCACCAGCCTCGGACCATCTGCACTTCTCTGGAAGCCACTGTGTTTCTTCTGAAGTGTGAGGGCATTTTACCAGTCCCAAATTTCCCTGGGTCTTTTGCTGCCGTATATGCCAAGAATAAACAGGAAGAGCTTTTAGCATCTTTTCTTCCGAATCACGACAGCACAAGCTGTAGAACCACATTTCAACCTGGTTTTGACTCTAATTCATTTGCTACCTCCAGACCAAGTACAGGATAGACCTTACGGAGTTAAGGCTGTCGTGCAGAGCAGAGGGTAGTGGGCTGAAAGAATTGGAACTTCATAAATGGGGCCTCACTGATTTGGCCTGTGTGTGTGCACCCACACGTGCATGTGTGTGCACACATAGACATGCCCACTATTTTGGAGGAAAAAAAATGATTTCTATTGGAAAAAAACATGATTTCCACTTGTATCTTGCTAGAATATCATATACTTTAAAAATGAGGATGAAGGAGACAGATAGAAGATAAGTTATATATAATAGCAGAAATCCCAAAAATGGTCACTGAATAAGTACATAAATGAGAACATTTGGCACTGTACTCTAGTGGCCACAGTTAAGCTAAAATCGGTACTAAAGCTCCCCACATAATTTGTTGCTTTCCAGCCACTTTTTCCTGTATCTTAAAGTATTTGTTTTCATCTCTGAACTGTTGGGTGCTTACACATAGCTACAACAAAAGGAAAACTGCAAGAAATGAACCCAAGAGAAACTATAGAAACAATATAGTCAAGCATATAAAGTCAAGATCAAAGCATTTCTCTGCTACAAGGTCCTCATCTTACCGCACATTCTACCAACACGAGATGTTCTTCAGAACTCAGTCAGTTGCTCTTTAAATATTTGTATCACGATTAGGAAGTACAACCTCATCAAGATAAGAAGGATTTTGCATTTCTTGACTTTTTTCCTACTAAGTTTAGGCAGATAATGTTAAAATCACACACCATGTAATGGAATAAATCCTGTTATGCCTGCGCAAATAAGATTGTCATATAGGTGGAGACATTAATAAGCAGGAAAGCTCTCTAACGGCGGAAGATTAGATGATATCTATATTCACACTTGATGACTTTATTCATTAACAAATATGCTATTTTGGAAGAATATGTTCAAGAAGTGCTTGCATATCTGCTGTAAGAAGCATTTTACTGTGCAAGTCGCTCATTTTTAGTTACCCAAGTTACATGCAATTGCCAAAAAGCTGGCATTTACTGCTTGGAAGGCATGTTGTTTGCTGTGATATATTCAGTAAAGGAGTTGCAGACAAACTCATCTCTTCACCAAATCTGTCCTGGCTTGGAAAAACAGCAGTGCCAGCAAGGTTTTATTTGGGAAGCTGCTTTCCTGCTGTGCAATATGTTGCCTGAGCATCACATCCTCTGTCAGCCACGTGCAATGGTACCTCTGTCCTCTCCCAAGGAGCATCTTCTGACCCTAAGCCATTAATAACTACCTTAGCCGGGACAGGTTGACAGTTGCTATCTATAACTGCCTAGTTTTGCTTTAAAAATAACGTTTAGCACAGAGAGACTCCTCTGTGCAGGATTTGTAGAGAGCTTGATACACAGGCCCTCATACCAGTCATTTCAGCACAAACCTCTACCACGAAGCATCACTTGTTCACACATCAGGCCTGGACCGCTATAGGTGCCAGCCAAGAAGCACTGTTTCTAAGATGCCCTACTTAGAAACTTCACAGTGGATTAAAACCTTAATCCCAAATTCTTTGAACACTCAAAATTCTCATTAACTTCCATCCGTGACTTGTGCACATAGGAAGCAGAGGCCCCAGATCCCAGGCCAGAAGCTCACTCAGCTACTTGTTTTCAATCTGCTGTGACTGTTTTCCAGCATCAGTGAAGCTAACCCTGTCACAAAGCAGGATTCAGTGCAGAATTTATAGCAGATCATTATTTCTTCATATAGCTCGAGAGCGTTTAGTTCTATCACCACATTAACAACATGTCACAAAGTAAAAAAGTGAATTTCCAACCTTGCAGAGGCCCTCGGGGGCCTCCTACAGAGGCATCGTGGTGCGTGTTTATGGACTGTGTTTCTTTTCTCCTTCAGACTCCTCTGCAGCCCTGAGCAGGGACCTTCCCTCGGAGGGCGGCAGCTCTGGCTGGGAAAGGACACTCGGAAAAGATCAACACAGCAACACGCAGAGGCAGCTCCAAGTTCTGCCCTTGGCATTGCACAACCCCGAGCACGTGGTACGTAGGACAGGAGATGTGTTTTCTTACCCAATGCATTTCCTGAGAAGCGTCAAACCACTCCTAATGGAGTCAATTAAAGCATAAATAGACAAATTTGACTTGAAACAAGTGTTAGTCATACAAAATAATATTGCTGGGCTTTTTTTTTTTTTTTTTTTGAGCAGCTATCTTTTTTTTTTGTGTGTGTGTGTTGGTGATATCTCTATTTAAACTTTCTATGCTCCACCAGATCTGTAGCTTTAATTCAATAATTTACATGGTAGGACAAATCACAGTGCCTGTAATTACATCTGTAATTTAGAAACTGCAAGGGTGGCATGCTTGGAACTGACAGAGTACAATATTTGGAAATAGAAAAAGAGGAGTATATACATACATATGTACATATATATGTGCACACACACAGAGATATACACACATTTATAACTATTACATTTCTACTGAATAACTGCCCAGATCTTGACCTGTCTGCAGGGTAAGTCAAAATCGCATAAACTTAATGGAAAGATCTCAAAATATTTCACAAGATTCTATTTATTCAATTAATTCAAAATTGCACCATAAACCATACGAATCAAGAACATGTCAGTGCCCATATAGCTTCAGTACTACCCTAGCTTTGTGTGACAGAGCTCGGGGTTAAAATGCTCCTTTCGAAGCGAGGGGACGGTCTCTGAGCGGTGCAAACCCAGGGCCTGTTGCAGTCCCCCCACAGAAGGGCCTCTCAGAGCAGCGCCCTGGGCTTTGCGGCTGCTTCCTCTGCCTTCCGGCCTTGCAAAAGCCTGCGAGGCCGCTTCCATACTCACAGCTACGCCGAGCAAGACGTCGGATTGAGCAAGCCTTGAGCTCCAAGGGAACTGGGCTCACGCTGGAATGGCAGCAGGTTCTCTGTGCTGAGGACCTCCGGCCTAGCACCGTGTCCTCATGTCCTCCAGATGTCGTGGAATTTGGGGAAGTGTCCTTGTCTATGACACTATGGAACAAATATGTTTCATAGCTCACACTCTCCCTGGCTCATCTTTAACACTAAGAGCAGTCAAATGTGCTCTGTCACCTAAGTGAGCAGATGCAACCCCAAAGAGATGTCAGAAAGCAGAAATGCTGAGTTGCTGGAGAAGTCCCACACTGCACAGCTGGCTGGTGACTGGGCTGAAGAATCATATTGATGAGGGCAGCGCTGACCTGAGAGTAAAGGCCACATAAGACTTAAACTAGAAACGAGGAGATGGAGGAAATCTAGCAAGTTTTGAGTGAATCTCAGGGAACAAGACTCAATCAGTACAAGGTTTGAAAAATTAAATCACACCATGAGGGGAAAAGGAAATGTACAATTGGAAGGGAAAGGAAACTACAACAAGGAATTTAGCAGCCAGGAGAAAAGAGCAACATAATATTTTCCTGCTTTCTGTCAGATAATATCTAGCCATCACTGTGCCAAGATGCTGTGGCATTGCAAACATGAGGTGCTGCTCAGCTCTGCACTCAGTCCGTGCTTTTGCTGCACACACATTAAGGCAACAGCCAAGCTCCCATCTATAAAATTAGATTCCTATTTGCCTTTTTTTATTCTGTGGTGCATTAACACGGAACAAGTTAGTGTTTTATCAAGGAACAAAGGACTGAGGAATGGAAATGCTCATTCACATCTTCTGAAACTGTTGATTATGCTTGTTAAGGCTAAATCACCTAAACTGAAACACCAAGAGGCAGAATAATGACAAGATAAAAGAAGTTGCTCTTTCCCTCGTACACTCGCCGAAGCACCGCGGAGCCAGTCCCACATCACCCAGATGTAAATAGGGCAGCGGAGGAGCTGCTTTATTTTAAGTCTTTTACTCTCAGAATTTAACCAAAAAAAAATGTAACAACTACTTGCATTTCAAAACCTCCCATTTCCTAAGGCGGGGCATTCAAAACATATTGCTAGTATTAACCACCTAAATCTACGTGTGGACACCTAAATCAAGGAGTCATTTCTCCTGAAATGCAGAATGAATGAAGACTCTCACTGATTCCTTTTATAGGCCAAATTGTATTGCCTTAATCTTGGTCCAAAAAAGGCAGAATCACTTTGCAGCCCCAGCCTTTGCCAGCCTGCAGTGCTACCATCTGCACCCTGCCCTTCCCACAGCCACCGACCGACCGAAGAAAGAAACAGAATCGCTGGAAAAACCCGTAGACCTCATCTTCCTTTAAGCATGTACGGACCCGAAAGTGGCTCGAGCAGCAAACCAACACACTACAGAGGGGTCAGAGCCTCCCCATAGCTCACAGCGACTTTCCCAGATGGGTAAAGAGGGGCCGCAGCAGAGCCGACGGAGCAAAGCTGCAAAGCTGCAGTGATTGCTGCCTCAAGAAGGGAAGGCTTTGCCAACCTCCGCTCGCTCGAACCTATTTAGGATCTTGTGCCAGGCTGAAAGAAAGATTGTATCTTCCATCAGTACACAAGCGAAAAAAGAGGCACAAAATCTATATGTAACACTCTTAGTAACCGGTAAATAATTTTTAAAATTTTTAGGACTTTTTTCTATCCAGAAAGATCTCTAAAAATCTTTGTTAGCATCAGCCAAAGGGATGGTAGGGCAAAGGGGGAAGAAAAGAGGACACAAATGGTGGTTGTTTTGTTTGCAGGAGCTCATAAGAACTAGTTAATATCTCTGCTTTGAGACTGCCTCATATTTTCAGATACAACATGCACACGGTTGCTTTTATCTGTCTAAACTGCAGAAATCCCCAAGCACTGGTGCCCCTCTTGCATTCCTGGCACTACCGAGCCAACTAAATATCATCCTCCACCTCCTATTCACCAAGCCGGGCAAAATCAGTGAGAAAGCCACCTGCAATATGGGTGAACATCTGCCCAGCTTTACCTTGTCCTAAAAGCACATGTCTGGTTTATTTCTGATCTCACGCTCTGATTTATGGAAGCCCAGCAGCAGATACCAAAGCAAATGCCAGCACTAAGGCACAGGTTGCCTGAATAGGAAGCAAAGCAGGATTTAAAAGCAGTGTCAAGGGAGCAGACGTGCGTCCCTACCCGCTCCACACCAGTGACCTGCTCAGGCGCTAGATTAAGTCTCTGTCGCTGCAGCAGGGGCCCCCTTGAGCCTTCCCAGGCCTGAGCTCCCCACGTGAACGTGCATCGTCTGAACGTGCCTCGTCCGCAGGGCAGAGCGCGCGAGCAAAGCCACGGCTCTGCCACGGTGGCCTGGGCATCCACGTGTGGAGCCCGGACCACAGGGAGAAATTGCTCTGCCCCCGGCCTCCGTCACCTTATTAGTTAAAAGCAGCTCTGCGGGCCGTTGCGGAGGGCTGTGTTTCGAGGCTGACTCAGCTCTGCACGAAGATCCTGGGGAATGTGCAGAGCACAGAGGGTTTTACACCCTTCCCAGCCACAGTCCAGAGAAGGATGAGCAGCCCCGCAGGTTTAACTGGCATCACAATGTCAGAGCACCTATGCACATAGGCAGCAAGAGCCTAAATAAAGACAGTTTTCTTAAATAACCCATGTAAGAAAATGGAGTAAAAAGAATAAATAACTACTGTTTTATGCGGAATTACGCTACAAGTCTGACGGGTAGGTCAATGAAAGAGAATTGCCTTCCTTTCCCAAAATACAAATTTTACTTTAAAGACTTCACATACGCCACTGTAGGTGATGGAAATGTTGGCTGCCTTCACATCTTTAGTACTTTCCTACTCTCCTCTTTCTCCCACCTGGATATAGAAACCAATGAACAGCACTTTCTATCTGTTCTCCTTAATTAAGCACTGAAGGTTTTATAGATTGTAAATGCTTGTAAACTTTGCTCATTTAAGTAAGTTCTGCTGTGTGTTCAGTGAATTTAGAACTGGAGCCAAGGACTGAGTGTGCCCCATTACACAAACTTACCTAAAACTAGACTGGTCTCCACGAAACAGAACTGTACCTTGTTTGCAAAAGTACTTTATTTTACACACACACACTCACAAGAAATGCATGTTTATGAGAACAGAGATTTCATCTCAAGCACGATGTTTATGGTGTGAAACAGGATGTTTCGAACACGAGATCTTCTGATGCTGACTTGACAGCTTACTTGGTATGACTCTAAAAACGCTCACTGAAAACTTCTTTGCTGACTCGAGATTTAAAAAAAGCACACAAGAAGAGAAAAGAATGAAACCTGGTGTCCAGAAATGGAGAAATTCTGTGACACAAAATGGCTAAAACTGAAAGGCAAAGCAGCACCCTCTTCATTCGTGAGTACAGGTTTTTGGGGTAAATAACATTCAGAAAATCAATGTGTGGTCAAAGATACCACATTTAAAAAACACATCTAATTCTGCATTGCCTTCGGAATTGCTGTTAAATATGAGATCATACACATGGATTTTCAGGGTGCTTAATAAATCAAAGCTATTCTCCTCATCTACCTAGATAAATTATGTTACTATCATGAGCATTTATGGCTGCATTTTAATCTATTTTCTAGCACCGATCGGTGCTAATAAAGAGAACAGCTGTCAGGGTCTTTTTTTTTTATTGTTTATTTGTTTTTCATTTTAATTTCAATTTAAAAAACATCCACCCTCACTCTGGTATACCTAAAAAATACCAGACCTTGCTTTTTTTTTTAAAAAAAAAAAAAAAAAAAAAAAAAAAAAA
>VZSG01000569.1:170431-183807 GCA_013398315.1 Nothoprocta pentlandii | reverse complement strand
AGGACTAGCTGTCTGTGTTGTGTCTTTTTTTATAGTGAACTTCAGTACTTTTGTGTCATTTTAACCCAGACACAGGAATGATGAGAAAAACTGTAGCTAAAGCAGTGAAAACCTATTTAACTGATTGTTATTGTTCAAGCTGTAAAATGACAGCAATGTACAGAAAATGCAGAGACACTTTGAAATTCCAGCTCAAATAATAGGAGGCCACTAGTGATGCTTTAGTGATGTGCTTTAAGGCAGGCAAAACATGGTGCTGCATTTTTAAATTCAATTCACCAGCACAAATAATAATATCATTTTCTTTCAATTCTGTGCTTTCCCTACATCTCCTGAAAGCAAAACACATCTTGAACTTAGCAGAAAACTAGCAATTCAGGGGAAATATGGGCAGAGAGCAAAATAGATTTTGCATTTGAATAAAAACGCAGCAAACAGGGAGCCAAGCAAGAGCCCTCTCGGTGCGACATGAAGATCTGGCCTGTGCACAGAGCACCGCTCCAGCAGGCCCAGGCGCACGGTCCCACAGAGGGACATGATCCCTCGTGTCTGTTCAAGAAGAACAGACAAAAACCGGCACTGAGGTTAAAGCAGAGGCTAAAGCTTCCCAAGCAGCCAGCTCGGGACACTCTAATTCACACGCTTTTCCTCCCTTAGAAACCACGGCCTCAGCAGCCCCTTCCCTTTGCGCTACCGTGTGGAAAGGACAAGGTCGTAACCAGCGACCCCGAACACGCCAGTTTTCAACGGTGCTATGGGCCACCACAGCTATCCAGGTTCTTCTGCCTTTCATGTTCGTGGCTGCGTACTGACGTTCCCAGGAAGCTGCCTGGATCACGGTCACGGAAGGAGCACCCGCGCTGGGAGGCCGGTTCAGGGCTGACTTGGGCGCTGGGGGGAGAGGCAGCTCCGGGCGCTCGGCCAGGCTGTGCCCCTCTCCACGGGCAGGGCGCCGTGCCAGGCTCCGGGCCCTTACAGGGACATTTCCCTTGGGACGCATCCCCACTGGGCACGTTCATGGCTGGCCTTTCACAGGGCTCCAAAGGAACCCGCAGAGCACCCAGGAGGCTGCGGCAAAGGAGAAACCCAGCCCCGGGACCCACTCCCTGCCCCACACGTCACCCGCTCCAGCCTCCCGACAGGCTCAAAGCGACCCGAGCTCCTCTCCACCGCGGCTGAATTAACGCAGAGCCAAAGAGAGAAACATCCTAACAGCTTCTGCTGTTAGTCAAGTAACTCAGTTCATTTTGTTAGGAAGACCTGACTGTTATCTCAGTAAGACCTCTGATACAATGTTACAATAAAAACATAAATCCGGTGCCCTTTCCCCAAATAACCCACAGCTGCCAAATCAGAGCTCCATTAGGATGTATATCTCTGCCCTTAATTTAAACCGAGGAATCTCATATACAGTTTGTTGAGAACAAATCACCTCTTCAACTTCATCTCGGTTTGGGGGTTTCCTTCTATCTTCGGAATGCCCTCCGATGGCGAGAGGAAAGGTGGAACATGTTTAAAGGCTGGTGCTTCAGAGACAAGTCCTTTTAGTTGCATTCTTAATCTTACCACGAGCTTTCAGTCCTGAATTGTAAACACTTTGCTTGATTAGCAAAAGGCAATTATTATTCTTCCTTTTTTTTTTTTTTTTTTAATATACATATATATGTATAGAGAGAGAGAGAGAGAAAGGGGACTCAAAAACTCTTTTTTTTTCCCACTATGAAAGCATGCAATAGCTGAAGTCTCTCTATTGCCTCTCAAAGTGATGCCTTAACTGTGCCAAACAGAACAGGAAACATTAGACCAGGGATTCAAAGTAGCTGTCAAGAAACACCAGCATCAATCTGAATTAATAGCACAATCTGAAATGAATTCTCGGCCCAATCTCGGCAATAGCAACAGTTTTACCCGTGTTGTAACAATATTTAAAATAGCTCTGCAACTTTGTTTCTTTACCCAGAGGACAACAGAAAACGAGGTTAAATGAAAAACTGGACACGTTTTTAAACAAGAGAAACTGTCTAAACTACTGACATTTTTCATCTTCATATTTTTAATCCAAAAGATTTGTACAGTATTTTTTTTAATAACTTACAGCATCAGAAGGAAAATAAATGCATAGCGTCGATACCTTAGAATACAACCTCCCCTTGTTGCGGAGGAGTTCAAAGTCATAAAGTGCTGTAGATAGGAACACACATCGGACAAATCATCTAGTAACTAACTTATTCTTCTAGTTTATTCAACAATATTCCAAGCTTAGGACATTAAATAAAAATCTCACAGACAATGGGTAGGACTAACAATGGCTTCGTTCTTTTTTTTTTTTTTTTCTTTTTTTTTCCTTTTTTTTTTTTTTCTTTTTTTTTTTTTTTTTTTTTNTTTTTTTTCTTTTTTTTTTTTTTTTTTTTTATTTTAAGAATGCTGAGACATATCCATTGAGCCAACTACTGCTTTATTTTGGATACCAAAAAAATTAAAAAAGAAGCTCAAAGGAAGAGACTAGCGCACTGCCCTGGCCTCGGAAAAGCCGCATTAGGGGCAGAACTGCCTGGATTCGGCCCTAGGGCCATGAGGGAGGAATTGGGAGGTGGCTCCCGGTGGGAGCCGAGCTGGGGCCCTGGGTGCTCCATTTGCTCTGTCTACTCCGGTGTTTTCGGCTCCGGTGGGGGTTCTGCAAGGGGAGATCCGTGTGTCCTGTCCCGGCAGCCGGGCGGCTCCTCAGGGCCTGCAGCAGTGGCAGGAGGGGGCGGAAGGGGCAGAGCTGCCCCCGTTGCTGCTCCCGGGGCATCCCGAGGGAGAGGGTTTCTCCAGCACCAGCGGGAACTCTAAGAACAGGAACAGGGAGCCGCTCCCTCTCCCGCGCCCGCGTGCGCTACCCTCCAAGGCCGGGCAACAAAATCCAAGCTTTCCGGCAGCCAAATCAGCTCTGGAGCCCATGTTTTCTTTTCCTGAGCTTGGACTTGCCAGGCGGTTCACTGCTATTGTCTTCACTGCTCCTTTATTGTAAAGTTCATTCTCCCCTACCCACATGCGCAGCGCAAGAAAGAGAAGTAAAATGCAACCAAGCAGTCCGGCAATACAGCAGATTCCACTGCAATTCTCATTTTTCTGTGTTCCTTCTGCTTAGGCCCTTTCTATAACCAAACACTGGGGAAAACCAGATGACGACAGAACTTCTCCCATGGAAGAGTAATGACCAGTCTCCAACAGCCGTCTCTCCCCAAATGTTGTGCTTAACGTAACCGTAGACACGTAACACAAACAGGCGAAGCTGCTCTTAGGCTGTCGCACTGCCAGGACGCCTAAGACACGTTTGTGCTTAACAGTGTAACCCTTGAGACCGACGCAAATTTAAGTCAGTTCTTTGCAACTAAGAAGCGAATTTCACAAGTCTTCTAATTTAAAAATATCTTTAAGCCTTTAAAAACTAATAGGAAATACCATCATTTAAGCCATTTAATTCCATTCCAACCAGCTCTAGTTGGGAAATTTTTGAGAGGGGATAGACACAAATTATATATACAAAACCAAAAGGAAACCTGGGTAACAGCAAAACCCCTTTCCAGGCCTCCTGTGAAAATGTTGGCTGTCGCCCTGCCCTGCGCCCAGCACGAACGACCATCGCACTCACGACCTGCAGCACTTTGCAGGAGTTGGGGGGTTCCGCTAAGCTCTTAGAAGGGCTGGAATTCCTGTGGGAACCCAGAAACAGTGGGAGCGGTTCCAGCGCATGCTGACTGACCGGGAGCGGTTCCCTAATGTTTGACTGGACCAGACCAAAGTCCAACCTACAAACTGAACCCAAAGAGTGACCGGAGGAAAACAAGTTTAAGTGCTAACACAATAAAGAAACACAATTTAAAGTGTCACTAAATATAGATGGGGAAATAGAGGGGTCCCCTCATTTAAATATATATACATAGTATTAAAGCTATTTATTTTACTTTTCTGGTGAGCAAAATTCCCCAGCCACCTTGGGCAAAGTCCTCATTTAATTGAAAGGTAAATATAAAACACACTAAAAGAGCCATTGCCCTTGGGGTTTCCAGCTCCTCTTTCCATTCTTCCCTTTCCCCGGGGCCCAAGTTCCGGGCTGTCCTGTGCCTCCCGGCGCTACCTGTGACCCCTGCACAAAGTGAGGGCAGCAAAGCGCAGCCTGGAGCCTGTGCCCCGCCAGGCCGCTCTCAGGAGGCTGCGACCAGGCCTGGCCTAGCCTGAAAGGGGCCTTGCCCTTTAGCTGTTGGAGCTACATGGCACAACCTGACTGAGGTGGAGGCAACAAGACCAGTTTGAAAGCATTTATAGCATCGCCACATTTATTTTCTTTTCTGGAAAGAAAATAAATGACCTCGGTGCAAACGCAGCCACGCTGCTGCAGCCTAGGGCAGCATGGCAGGGCCAGTTAAAATGACAACACGTCGCTCCCCTAATTGGCACAGTTGCATTAGTTGATTTTTTCTAGCATAGACCAGGCCAAAGATATGAGGTAGTGAAAAAGAAAACCAGGCTCAAATTTTTTTTTAATCTAGTCTATAGAATTGATACAGTCTAAAAATCCTTGCTGCTCTGATCCATGAATTTTAAAAATAATGTCATAAAGTCTGAAACGTAAAGCTGACATCCTAAGCCACAGTGGGCTTACGTGTGGAGGAACATGAAGAACTCCCTCACTTAGGGTCCTACTTGGGACAAATATTTTGGTTGTAGAAAGCACATAAGCACGTGTTTGTGTCCCAGTGAAGGAAGCAGAAACGAAGCACATGGATAAGTGCTTTCTGAAATCTGGGCCACAGGCAGAAATCACGGTCTTGATAGAATTTATTTCCTCATTCATTTCAGTGCTGTTTAATCACAAGTCATTCATGTTTTAAGACAGTGGGAAAAACAGAGACAATGGAAGCTAAATTGAGTTTGTTACAACTGTTCAATATTTACAGCATCCGTAGCATCAAACAGAAGTATTTTTGGTAACTTAAGACAAATACCTTTTTTTTTGTTGTTGTTGCTGTCATTGAATGTACCGTGACAGCCCTGTTAAACAAACCCGCTGTCACGGATGTTAAAGAAGTTGTTGTTTACATTTACCGAGTCATTCAAATTAAAAATCTGCTCCTGTTCCAAGCCCCACTCCCCTTCATCTTCATCTTCTGGCTCTGCCTCAGACCCATTGCGAGTGTTTTCGTACAAAAAGATCTGCTCATCCACGTGCGCCGGCGCTAGCCGGTTTCTCTTGGCGCTTACAACGTTAGCAGAAGAACCAAAGAGGCGCTCGGGAAAGACCCTCGTGGCCAGAATACACCAGTACTTCTGAAGAACCTTTGGTAGCACCGGGAACAGTGCTAATCGATCAGACCACCACTTTAGGGGATCTTCATTCAGACCAAGGACCTTCTGGGACTTGAAGTTGCTCAGCTCCTCCACGATCTGCGCGTGCCATTCCTCCTGGTCTTCCACGCCTCCCGTCTGGCAGAAGATCTCTGCGAGCATGTTGTTGATCACGCTGGTCGGGGGTGGCGTGGAGGAGATGATTATTTTCTTCACGGGGGGCTCTTCGGAAACAGCGAAGAACTTCTCCTCAGTCCTAAAGGTGTTCTCCTTGACTTTCTCCAAAAGGCTTTTTGCCTCTTCCACCACTCTGTTCTCAACCTGCTGGCGCTCAAAGGCCGAAAGAAAGGGTAGCTTTTTGTACCGAGGGTCCAGGAAAGTGGCGACGTTGAGGAACATGTCGATCTCGGGGGTGTGCTGGTAGGTGCTGGAGAGCTCTTTCGCTATCACCTCCTTGGCCATGCTGATCTCCTTCAGGTCATTCTCCTTGATGTTCAGGGTGGTGTTGAGAAGCATGTGGAGAAGTGGCTTCACCATGCTTATCGTCGGGTACTTGGAGGCAGACATCATCTCCGCCACCTGCTTGAAGGGCTGCAGGAGCTCCATGAGGCCCTCGATGGTGTTCCACTCGCTGGCCTCCAGCATGAGGTGGTGGTTGTTGCTGTCCTCCACGAGCACGGCGGCGATCACAAACTGCTGCTCCTTCAGCCGCTGCAGCATGGCGAGCGTGCTGCCCCACCACGAGACGCGGTCGCTCACGAGCATGCAGTGCAGGCTGTTCTGCTGCTTCTGCTTCTCGCTCAGCATGTACATGGCCACTGTGGACTGCTGGAAATACTCCACCAGCTTGCGGCACCTGGCAAGAAGGCCGCACAGCTTGGGGAGCTGAAAAGCCTGTTGTATTCCGGCATTGAAAGTATGCCCCAAGCAGGGCATCTGCACTGGAATATCCAGGAGGGAGCAAGCTTTCACAATGTCTTTGCCATAGTCCGTTGTAGCACCAAAGACTTTTGTATTGATCCCCCACTCGATGAAGGTTTCATAGAGGACTCGCGTAATAGTCTCGGCCGTGTTCTCCTCGGGCACCTCGAATGTCTTTAGGCACCGCGAGTTGACAGCCAAGCAGTTGGACGGGCTGCTGTTGAGGAAATGAACGGCCACCGTCACATACGACCTGTTCTGGTTCTCGCTCCGCCACGTGTCCGTGGATATGCCGCACCACAGAACCTCCGTGAGCTCCTTCAGCACAATCTCCCTGATGGCATTGTATTTTTCGGGAATAGCTTTTGTACAGAAATACTTGCGGCTGGGAAGTTCATACCTGGGATCAGCGGTTCGCAGGAGGGCTTTGAAGGTGGGTTCGTCGACAATGGAGGCGGGGTACATGCCCTCGCAGATCAGGCTGATCACCGCGGCCGTCAGCTCCTGATGCTTTTTGTTCTCGTAATTCTGGTAGGTCTTCATAATTAGGTTGTCCTGAACAACCTGCTGCGACGACTCCGGCTTGATTTTTGAGAAGGCCGTAGCAAAGGCTTCCCTCATCTGCTCCGTGTTACTCTTCACAAACTCGCAGAATTCGTCGGGGTGATTCTTCTCCAGGTGGTAGGAAAGGTTGGACGTGTTTCCTGAATAGGCGATCTGGGCCATGCAAATGCGGCAGTAGATTTTCTTCCACTGCAATATGCATCCTTCCGCATTGGTGTCAAACCCAAAGTACTTCCACACTTTACTCTTTGCTCTCGGATGGGCCACTAACTTTAGGTCTGATGGGGAACCTTCTAAACCTTTATTCTCCATTGCTTCTTGGCCACCGCTCCACCTTTTGATCCTTCACTCATTAATGAGTACCTGATAAAGGCAGTAAGATAAAGATACAATGAGAAAGCACAAGTCTGACCACACTTAACTAAGTGAAAACAGCGTTTCTGAGAATATACCAAGAAACCTACCTTACTAATTACATTTGCAAATTTAAAGATGAGATTTGCAGGAAGTGGCACCTACAAGCAGCCCATTAGAAGGTCAACAATTAAAAAGGCTTTTAATGCATCACATTCTGCTGCAAAACTGAGCTAGAAGAGCTGAGAATATCTTGTTTCTAGATTTACAGAATTCTTGGTAGAGACAGTGTCACAATCACCGCGGAGCTGATATGTTATTGTCACACAAACAAGACTTTACTGCAGGATCTCCCTCTCCTCTGAGTTACAGTTAGAGTTGAGTCAACATCCTCCTGCCTAAGAGTTACGGAACTCCACTATTAACATTTGTTTCAAATGAAACCTGATACCGAAGGAGCAAAGGTTTTATTGTCTGTTCGTTTTGAAAGAAGTTTGTTAGCTTGATTCAACCGTGCTGGGGTTTGTTGTTGTTGTTGTTTTTAATTAAAAATACTTGTCATGCAAATCACGGCATTAATCCTGCTCCTCTGAAACTTAAAGATGTTTCTGACTGAAAGAAAAGGAAACAGCATTTGTACCTACATGCAGAGCAACAACCTGCATTTGAACCTTTTCCTGCCCTTCTCTTCCAGAATAAAGCAACCTCCTGAACTACTGGATCCCAATCTTGGTTCCTGGAATAACAGTGCATCATAATTACAGGAAAAAGCTAACAGCTAACCGCTAATAATTGCTACTAAGCACAGCAGTTAAAAAATATTTTTTTTATTTCCTAAAACACTAAAGCAGCCGGGGTGGGGGCAGGACGACATCCTCGAGCAGAGCACGGTGATAAGGCAGGACTTGGCAATCTGCAGCCAAACATCTGCACAGGGAAGTGCTTCCCGAGCAAGAAGGGAGGTGCGAGCGGCATCTGCGGCCTGCAGTGCCCCCGGCTCTGGTGCAGGGAGCCACGGGCCAGCGTTCACTTCTCTGCACCAAGAAGCCGAGGAAAACAGGCCTGAGCTTCTCCAAGGCTTCTCCAGTCCTTTCCATGACACCAGCCCAGGTGCAGGGAAGGGTGCAGGGAGCCCCTCAGGCGCTTGGCCAGGAGCAGGAGCTGGAGCAGGAGCTGGAGGGAGCAGGAAGCCCTGGGCCAAATGCTGCTGTGACATTAACCCCGGGGAGAGAGGAACTGAAACTGAAACAGGGTTCGTGGGGCCCCTGGTAGAGCAGCGAGTGCTCTGCTTGTCAGGGGCTGCGAGTACTGGAAAAACCTGGGTGAAATATTGACTGGGAGCAGGAGAGGAAGGAACTGGCTTCTTCAGACTTGCTGCGGGGGAATGGGAATGTCCTGCAGAACTGGACGCGTGAAAGTTTTTCCCAGAGGGTTTTCTGCTGCTGAGGAGCATTGTGAAAAGGCCCCCCGGAACTATCACAGAGCGTTTGTGGAATTGTGTGAGTTTCTTGAATGAAAACAACAACAACAACAACAACAAAAAAAGCCACAGATTTACTTAGATTAAGAATATTAATTTATCATGATTACATACATTTATTTTAATAAATCTGAGTGAAACACATAGGCTAAGTATTTTATTCTTTTCAGTGTTTATATCTACAAATTTATTTTGGGGTGCAGATTTTTTTGGGGAAAAAAATACATATATATATATATGAGTCCTAGTATGCCCTTGACTGTGATTCATTCAGTGCTTTTTAGTTGTCAGTAAAAACTAGCGATTTGATCTGGTAACGCTGCTTGTGTCCCAAGACGAGCACAGTGACAGCTCCATGGGACGAGCTCTCACCCTAACTGAAGACTTTAAAGCATAAAGTGGCACAGCACAGAGCAGCACAAATAAGGTGGCCAGAGCGTCCGGGCGGGCGCTGACGAGATACATCGTCGCAGGATGTATCACTGCTGCTCCTGGGTTCCTCCCTCCTGGGACTCAAAGTGTCTCCAGGACGTACTGAGGCTCCTGATACTTCACTGAACTTGATGGTTTCCTTTGCAATTACAGGGCAGCTCCTGGAAGTAAGCCAAAGGCACTTAGAAGAGAAACAGAAAGACAGAAAGACAGAAAGAAAAAAGAGAAATGGTGATGCACCTTTAATAGTTGGAATTAGGATGGCACGTCTTGGATCACAAGAAGTTCACCAAGGCCCGTTTCAGAGCAAGGGCGCACTACAGCCTCACCTCACCCTTCAGTCTCACACACATCACAGCTTTACCATCATTTTTAGCTACGTTTTTAGCACTTCACAATGGTGGCACACCGTAGCTCAGGATATGTCAGCATCACCTAGCCCTGATTTTAATGTTTAAAAACACTTTAACTGTCATAAATATAAACTACTACCTCAACACAGCCCACCTCTCCTCAAACATTATGGCGATGCTGTTAAAGGTGCAGCTGCTCATTTCCCCTGGGAAGGGTCAGTTCCTCCCCCTGGGTGAAGCAAGGGGCTGTGAGCAAAACCGAGCACATCAGCCCCAGCAGGAGGCAGTTCCCATTGGGAAGGAAGCACCTCCTGCCCCTGGGAAGCGCTGCAGCTCAGCTCCGCACTGGGGCAGCTGGCAGAAGTGCTCGCTCGCTCTCAGGGTGCCAAACTGGCCCCTGTAAACACCTAGTGCCACCTCTGCCGGCTGAAAACCTTCTCGCAGACACCTTGCTCCTTGGGCTACAAAACTGCCTTTCATTTCCTTTCCCTGTTTCTCTCTTTCTCTCTTGATTTACACCCACATTTAAATCTAGGGGTGCAAATGCTGAAAAGTTGCTACTTCCTTTGTCTCGCTCCTGCAGCCGGCCAAACCCACGGGAGAGCAGCCCTCCCTGCAGAGATCCCTGGCTCAGAGCCGGCCGAGGAAGAGGAGGCTCCTCCTGCTCCCCTCCGGCACCGGCTCCCTCTCCCAGGGCCGCTCTCCCGGCTGCCGGCCAGGGAAGGCCGCTCTCCTGATGGGCAAAGAGGGGAGGTAACAAATCCTCTGCACAATCCGGCTTCCCCAGTACCAAAACCCAAACACTGTTCTGTAAACTACCTCTCTGCTAACGCTGGCAGTTTCCGAAGGCTGCCCGAGGGCGGCCTGGCTGTGAATGGGAGCGCTGGAAGGGCGGCGGGCGCAGCCTCCCCGCTCGCCAGCTCTGCCCCGCGCACACGACGCTGCCACCCCGGTACCCGGCACCGCTTCCATGGAGCCCCGGCCTCCCTCGCACAGGCAGCACCGGGGCTGCCGTTTCCCAACTTGCGGAAGCGCCAGAGGGAGCAGCTCGCTCCTGCACAGAGCGGCAGCCGCTCAAACCCAGGCGCATTTCTTGCCTGCCCTCAGCCCCTCCTGCTCGGCCAGCCCTTTGCTACCGCTGCAACTCGGTGCTTTCCAGCCTGGTCTCCTCACCGCCATACGCAGCAAGTACTAAATCTGTCACTATGCTTTAGTCACACAAATTAAAAGCCCTCAATGCAGGAATTAATAGATTCTCAAATTAATAACTCACAATCCATTCTAAAAAAAAAAAAAAAAAAAAAAAAAACTTTCTACAAACTAAAATATCAATCAATTAGCTAGAAATTTGGTCAAATTAAAAACATATGTGAAGTTTAAGTCACTATTAAGACTAAGTGTCCATTTAAGTTTCTCCAAATTTCAGTCACACCACTACTCTCTTCAAAACTACTTCTCTGCACATCATAGGTACAAATATAACTACTAAGACTACAAAGCATGCAACACTTAACTCTTTCCATTATGTATTTCAATAAAACAAAATAGACAGTAGAAGATAAATGCAGGAAGAAAAATCCCCAACTCCATTCCATGAAAACTTTTAAAATACCAGAACTATTATTATTATGAGCATTTTTGCCATCAATAAGATAACTTTCAGTGACGAGATTTCCCATGTATATATCCTGGTCTCATAAGAAAAACTAGCAATCTTTTAGGAATCCACTGATTAAGTTTTAGCTTGTCAAAAGCTGAAGATATCAAAATGCTTCTATACACAGGGCTTTTTTTCCCCACGTTAATTAAGATTAAGCATTGTAAAAATAAATAAATAAATAATCTGCAACTTCTAATGAAACTATGTTTAGCCCACAGAACTCTAATATAACTTACATTATATATCTGCAATTAATGTAATTGACACTTAAAAAAAAAAAAAAGCTTTAACATACGTAGTCGCTTCCCTTTTGCTGCTTCACAGTGATTTTACTTAATGATACAATCACTGCTTGCAGCCCCTTTATCTTCCTGGCTTAAACTTTTCTCTCCTTGTGTTTCAGGATTCGGATGTCGGACAAAATTCCCACCCTTCCCACCTCGTAGCACTGCGGAGTTGCACCTTCAGCTGAAGAGTTTTGATTTTTGCACCGACCGCAGGTTTCCAAGTTCAACCTGTCCTCCTTCCCAGATCAACTACCTTTAATCCCACCTGTAAAAAACAGGTGAACCTTTGCAGGATGTGACAACACACGTGCTCAAGCACACTGGGCCAGGAACATAAGACTTTGACCAAGTACGGGGAAAGAAAAAGACCTAACTTGGGTTACTCTTGGAGACCCGGAGAGCCGTTCCGGCAGAGGTGGGAAGAGGAGCTTTCCCAGCGAAAAGCAGGGTGCTGGATCCGCTCCGTCCCTGCGCCACTGGCCGCGCCGGGCACAGGAGGCGCGAGCCCTGGCTCCACTCGCACCTTCCATGCGGAATGGCACTCGGACACCCTATGGAGGCCAAGGAGACCGTCTCGGAGACGCGGATCAGCTCAGCCCCGTTCCTGCCTTCCAAGACTTCCCCGCTGGAAGAGACTATGACGGTTAACACGGCAATAAAGTTGTGAGAGGCCATCGCTCAGGAAAAAGGTGTCAGAACCTTTAATCTATGTATTTAAAAGCTTTCTAGGTTGCTGTCTTGAAAAGTAAGTTGGCGTTTCCTTGCAAGAAGTTTACTGCTCGTAGGGTTTAATTAAACCTACCCTAATCAACACTTTCACTTTCTGACATACTTTTTGTCATGCTACAGTTGCTATTTTGATATTATTATATGAAAACTAGGCTAATCTAGCTGGAACTGTTCTTGCTGTTTGCCTAAAAATGTTCTTCTTGGGTTTTTTTTAAGCAATGGCTGGACAAACCGAGTCGAAGTAAGGCAGCAGGTACCTGCCAAGAGGCAACTGCGCACAAACAGCTATCCCAGGAGGAAACTGCTTGTTCTTGGAAGAAACCAGCCTGAGCTAGAACTGAAAGGAAAACTTCCCACATCTGTCATCTCTCCTGGTCCCACTTAGCCCCGCTGACACTTCCCAGGTTGTACGTCCATTGCCCTACCCTGATGTTCCTAAATCTGTCATTTTTTAACAGTAATAGAGCAAAATACTTGGGTAACACTTCTGTCATGCTTTTTTCTCTTTAGTGCTAAAGAGATTTGGAAAGTGTTACGCACCCTAGGCACAATACCCAGCCTTACCCTGCCAAGAAAAACTAATGCTACAAAAATGCTCAGATGACTTCAAACCCTACGCACATCTGCCTTTGGTGTTGTTTGGATTCTTTTGTTTGTTTCTGCCTTTTATGTATATTTTTATCATGTTTTGCCAATGAGAAAGCAGATGCCAAATTTGCTGGGGAATTATCAAGATAAAGTTATACGAAGCACTACCCAGCAGAGCTGCATTTGATGAAACACTCAGACAGGCGTTCACCGTGTGGCTTGTTTGCTCTCTGTGCTCCTTGGAGTTTCAGGTATTCCCCAAAAGAATCATTTCTGCACCTTATGTGCAGAACTTAATATATATAACCTTGTATATAGGTGCCTCGCATAGGTAACGCTCGCCCCAGTTTTTCGCTGTTTCTCTTCTCAAATCTGCCGCGCCTTCCACAAAGACCCTTGCAGCTGGGCAGTGGAAGCCGGGGACACCGACCTGCGCGCGGTCTTACCCCAAGCCCTCAGGATACCGCACAGGTCCGTGGCGACTCACAGCTTGCTCTGAAGTTTACCAGATCAGAAGCGTTTTAAAAGCACGGGAGAAGGAAGGCAGGGAAGAGGGAACCCAGGGCTCTGCTTCCCGCAACTCTCCGAAGTTCCCCCGCCAAGCTGGGGCGCGGGGGGCGGCCGGGCACCTACCTGCGGCCGGGGGCGCCTCCTGCCCCGCTCGGCGTCCCGCGCGCGAC
>VZSG01000569.1:142755-161070 GCA_013398315.1 Nothoprocta pentlandii | reverse complement strand
TTCTTTCTTTCTTTCTTTCTTTCTTTCTTTCTTTCTTTCTTTCTTTCTTTCTTTCTTTCTTTCTTTCTTTCTTTCTTTCTTTCTTTCTTTCTTTCTCTAATATCATTGACATCCATTTGGCTGCATTTTTTTTCTCAAGAAGAAATCAAGCTCAAACTGGTCTTCCTTCCTCAGTTCTGCATCTGGGTTTCCTTGTCTTTGCTTTGTCACAACATCAACCATGCCCTTGTTTTGCACTGTCTTGCAACAAAGTGTTTACAATACACCATCAGCAGCAATCAGCAATCTGATTCTACATCTCTTGATATTGCTGATTGAATAGGAGGAGTTAGAAAAGAAAGAAAATTTGACTGTTCAATCAAAATAGAGCTTATATACACAAAAAAGGCATAAATTTGCCCAAAGAGATTGCTAGTTTTTTTTTTTTACAGAGACTTAATTTTAACTCCATTTAATTATTATTAACAGTTCCTGTCCTAATCAGAAGGCTAATTTAAATCATTATGTTATGAAACAAAATTGTACTCAACTTCAAAAATGCACAAGAATGAATGTGCTGTGCAGATCACAAAAGAGAGCAAAAACAGCACAGCCACATTGGATGAAATGTAAAATCCACCCAGACTTGTATGTATCTGCAGGAAAGACAGCTGCCTTAGAGGGAGTGCAAACTATTCTCACCAAAGAATCTCCTATATGGTAATCTCCACCTTCTTTATCATCTCCACTCACTCCACTGATTTATAAGGAATGTTTGACTGAAATTCTGAAGCTTTTATATGCATTTTGTGTCTTGCTACCATTACTAGCATTAACTACTGCAATTATTTTTTTAATTTTATTAAGTCTTAATAATTATATTAGGTTTCATTGCCTAAGCACATACACTGTGCAATAAAGCACATACACTGTGCAATAAAACATATATTTGCTATGTTTTATAATTTACCACCTTCTTGTTTATGGCATATATATATTATGAGTCAGGAAAACAAAATTCCCACTCTGTCTTTAAGTCATTTATTATGTTACATAATTCTATTTTCTCTCATTCATTTTCTGTTTGCTGTAAAAGATCCTACATGTCTGTTCCAAGAGAGTTTACAATACAAAGCACTCCGATAACTTTTTCTGGACATGTCCTACTCAAAGTGTGGGTTAATGTAATTAAGACAGATAAACAGAAAAAAGGGATTGGCATATAGAGTATTCCATACGTGCACAGTGCTAAACTGAAAGCTTAACTAAGAGATTAAAGCATTAGTATTAACCAAACCATGGACAAGCAATGCTCTTGTTCACGCCTGTAGAGACTTGGCAAGCCATACTGTGCAGCTCTCTATCTCATTTTTAACTGCTAGATCAGATGAAAATGCAGATTACATTGGTTTAGATGCTTTCCTAACACCCTGCTCCCAGGCTCTCCTGGCTGCCTATGAGCACAGTCATCCAGCAAGGGCTCCAGAGGATGAAGTCTCTTTAGGCATCATGAGCAGTAAGATGAGGAGCCCAGACGGAGATGAACTAGGATTCATCTAGGATGAACAAGGATGCATCTAACACTGTGACATGGCTTGGACAACATCAGCTAGCTGAGTACCCTGGCACAGGCTGCCCAGGGAGGCTGTGGAGTCTCCTTCTCTGGAGGTCTTCCAGACCCACCTGGATGCCGCCCTGTGCCCCGTGCTCTGGGTGTCCCTGCTGGAGCAGGGGGAATTGGACTAGATGATCTCTAGAGGTCTCTTCCAACCTTAACCACTCTGTGATTCTGTGATTAGAAGCAGAGAGCTCTGAATCTGTGTAATTTTCCAGCCACACCATGGGACCATGCAACTTCTTCACCAGTTCCATCGCTACGTTGCTAAGGATAATTTGTAAGTAGTGTTTTTGCCGTACTTTCTTGTTTTAGGTTATCAGATTTTGTCACTTGAGAGAAGGGGAGAAAAAGAAAAAAAGAAAGAAAATAAAGGTTTCATAATTAGTTCCTGAAAGATTTAAATATAGGACTTTATATTTAAAAGCCTAAACCTTTCCTCTTTAATTATGTTTTGCTGCTATTTGGAATTTTCAAAGCAGTTTGAGCTCTGTAATAACTTGTTTTGATTCAGAGTCAAAAAGATTTATTCCTGCTGGGGGAAAAATCATGTTGATTATTGCTCTCCTGTTTCTGCTGAGTCACTGTGTGTGCTCAGATTATGCAGCACAGTGATTCTGCTAAAAAGATAAAACATCAATCACTATCACTTTCAGAAGCAAATGCTAGATGTACCTACACATTGTGATACAATCCTGAAAATTCATCATGTGTGAAACTGAATACACCTGCTCAGTGTTGATACTTCATTTTTTTTCCAGCAAAGAAAATATTTTTACACCTACCACAAAAAAGTTATTTTTTCTCTCATATAAAATCACCACATTACTTTAAATATCTGTGCATGGGTTGCTGCAATTTAATATCTTGTTCTCTTTGTGTTTGTTTGTTTGTTTGCTATGCACTAGACTCAGTTTCAAGGATTTTCCCTCAATAACTTCTCATTCTTTTTCTGATCATGGCACTGGAGGATGGTGTCCTACACAGCCACTAAATCACAGCCACCAAAGTGGTTCTAGTAGAAACATCCAACCAGTTGGGTGTGTTTATACATGGTTGTTTTGTGTCTCTTACATGACATTCATTCACCCATTCATTTATGGTAAGTAAATTATTTTGAGTACTCAAGAGATACTTCTTTTGCTGCACTCAGACCTTTTGCACAAAGGGGAACTTTACTTTTCTTTCAGTATTAGCACTGTGACTACAAATAGAAATAATTTTACCTTCAATTAAGCTTGTTATGCATCAGTGGAACACTGCTGACTTCACTTGAAATATACTCCAAAATTACAAGAGAGAGAATAGGTTTCATTGCCCTAAAGATATATTTCTTGATAACTTGTAGCCACTAACCAAAAACTAATACAGATTATTAGCGACTAAAGCCACTGATATCACAGTGGCTCCAGAAATTTTCATTAATTAGGGTAGACTTGGTATATTTATTTTGCAGGTAAAGGAAAGGAAGACAGTGGTCTTCCCACCCACAGCCTCTTTTTCCCTGAGCCCCGCAGTTTGCAGCACACTGCAGACTCCTCCATTAACCTGCTGGACTCTTGCCTACAAATCACTCTCCCAATTGCCTGACTTTAGACACAAACGTTCCCTTTACTGCTGGGCAAAGCTCGAAGATCACAAAAAAAGCAGGGCACCCACCCCACCCAGTCATCTCTAATGTTGTTTCCTTACATCAAACCACCCTCCTCAAAGCTTCTGTTTATCTTTCTTTTTCGCCTTTTACTCCCACTTCAAGTGTAAGGGCTTCTGCCACTGACAACTTCTACAAAGAAACCTGAGCTCTTGCTGTTACCTTTTCCTAGAGGAATTCTGCACAGGAGCTGATGGGGGAGGCAGGAGCCTAACTATCAGCATACTGAGGACCAAACTACCGGCCAGCCCTGACAATATTACTGATAGTCTAGAAATCACAACAAAACCTCACCTAATAATTTTGTGATCTGTACTGAATTCTCAAAATGGGAGGCTTTACCTTTTTTTTTTCAGTGTCCTTTTCATTTATGTCAGAAACTCCCTGAAAACACTCAAACATCAAGAAATAAGCCCCTGTGTACATCTCAAAATACATGTAAGCACTATGATCACTGAAAGTTACATGATAAAATTGCTATGCGCTAATTAAAACCAGCTAACAGACACTGGTTTCCTTGCAGATTTCTTTTTGCTGAGACTTTCTTTTTTTCCTGAGAATCTGCTAATTCCTAAAGCACATTTCTTCACCTCATAATATTCTGAAAGGCACCATCACTGTCTTGTGCATCTTTTGCATCCCCCAATCCCAATCAAAATAACAGCAATGAAGATGGATACTCACTATCTGACATCTCTTCATCTCACAGCAGAGCGAAGAGGGCAACGCAGTATCATAAATCACTTTCCCTACAGGATATAGAAATTAAAGCCTGAAAATGAAGTTTAATCTTCACTTGTCATTTTGTATGTCCCAGTGTGACCCCACCTCAGCGGCAGATGCAGTTCAGCTCGAGGAAGAAGGAGAGGGGTTGCAGCTCCGCACAGGCACCACCGTGAGGCCCAGACTCCACAAACGCGTGGGCCTGCGCTAGGGCCAGGCTGCAATCCTTCGATAAAGACCTAATTTACAGCCAGCAATATCTTTATAAATGCTACATAAAAAGTTTAAACTGAGAACTTTCTCTAGCAACTCATTAAGGATAAGATTCAAAGTAAGCCTATTAAAACAAAAACCCCACCTCTACAGGCTTCAGTTTGCTTTGGGTAAGTTACTAACAGCAAAATGGAAAGAAACAGCAGAGCTGAGAAGAATATCCAAGAGTGCAGGACAGGGAAAGGGACTTGGCTAGACACACCAGGCACCCTTTTGAATTCGTAGCAGTAAATGACAAGGGGCAAACAAAACAGCTGCCAAAATCACATTCTAATACAAAAACAGTTTTCTACATTTATCATAACAAAGAGGCCTTGCTTCTCCCAAGTGATTCTGGAATGGATTCTCCATCTTCTGAGCTCTTGTGCTTTTCAGCACTCTCTCAATTTGGAAAAGTCAGTCTGCTTTTGAGGCAGGATTTACAAGAATGAAAGCAGAAATAATTCAAATATAAATGCCATAAACACTTTTTCCTTCAAATTGACTGTTCTGTTTGATCACTGAATTTCTGAAACACTGCCTCCCCGATTTGTTTAGTCATGATATCCCTTTAAGTGTTACAGTTCCTCTGTAGTTAAATTGTGGTTTTGCTCTGAAAAATGACTCTAAGGAAAAAAAAAAAAAAAAAAAAAGCATGTTATTCTGTGTAACTGCAGGCCAAATGACATCCGCAATTACACTTGTACAGCACTATTAATATCAGCGCAGCTGCACAGGTGCAGCTGAAGGCACAGTCTGGCCTGCAGAATCTTAAATACAGTGAAACAGAATCGGGGAAAAAAAAAAGAAAAATCAGTCCAATTCCACACCCAAAGCTGAGCTGCTGAGCCAGCAATTTGTCCCGATGCATTGTCAGGAGAGGTTCCGATATGATCCCAAGAGCGAGATTAAGACTCAAAGGGGGTCAAATGCCGTGCGACCTTGCAAGGCCTCCTCTCATAACAAGAAGGAATCGCGATAGGACAGAGAGAGAAAGAAAGAAAGAAAAGGCAAGCAGGCAGGAGAGGTGCAGCAAGGTTAGTTGCCACCCCCATCAGTCCAGCTACGTTTGGTTGGCTCCACCTTGGTGCAGGTGATGGGCCATTGAAGAAGAGTTCAGGGAAAAGAAAAGAAGCCCCAAGGGAGGATCACACAGTCCTTTAATCGTTCCCATTCTCCAAGAGTTCACCCACTTCCTCGAAGTTTTTGGTATGTGTTTTTTCTTGTCCTGTGCTCTGGTGCTCATGGTAGTTTCCTCTTCCCTTGACCCATGCACAAGCGTGACTGGGTAGGCACTGCTGAGAATTTCACTGTTCGAGTCTCCAGCTGATACCGTGGCCTCCTCGGGGACAGGATGCCGAGGTCAGGAAGTCGCAATGGTGAGACACCAACGTCGAGACAAACACAATCCAAAACAGTCTCTTACAAGAGGAGGCCAAGGTCAGGAAGTGGCAATGGTGTGACAACAATGCCAAGACAAACACAATCCAAACCAGTCTCCTACACAACTACAACTACATCATTTTGTAAATGTGTAAGCTGAAAAATTTTCCAGGTGTCATATATTTTTCATCCTCAAATCCTGTCTGCTCTTACCTAGGGATGTGGATATGTCTACACGCACTCACAAAAAGAAAGGGGATACTAAAGAAAAAGGAGTCATCTCTACAAGGAAGAATTTGAACTGATATTTTTACTACAGAAATTTTAAATTTTCATAAATACTTTTCTTTAAATGCAAATGGTCAATTTTTCTTAGATCGTAATCTAACCAACAAAGGAACAGGTCAAACAAAAAAAAACTTATAAATGGGAGACATTTTAAATACATTACACTAGGAAACTAACGCCAGAATAATGTCTGATAAAAATAATGGAGCAAAAGATTTAAATGACTGAAAACTAATTTAGAGTACAGGTGAGTTGTGTAAAGTGTCATACATTAGAAGAATAGAAAATTTAAACTAGGAAAATTGCTCAAATGGAAAACAAGCTGTGAGTATCAGCAGACTACAATAAGTAGGTTTGCATATTCTATAGTCATTTGTCTATTTGTCTTCAGAAGATAAATTACTTAAGATAATCACAATTATAGCTGAGAAGAATTTCCACTGTCAGGAAGGCTAACATTTTGACATTTGTTTTCAGAAGGAATCAGAATTAAAAAAAAAAATCCTCTTGGGGTAAAATTTTGCAAAAAAAAAAGTAGTTCTTAGGTATTAAAAACAGATTCTAAGAAAACACTGTCCAATGTACATCACTAACTGTAACATCTGGTAGGAGCATATTGTGATATTTAATTTAGTATTGAAGTATGATAAAAAGTCAACAGGAAATGAGGATATGGAATATGAAAATTAAACATTAATTAATAAAGCAGCTTATTATGATGTAGAACAAGAATTCAGAAGTTAAATTTTTAGCATTTTGAAAATATTTGCCATTTGAAAGTAATTATTTGCTGATAGTAAAGTTTTCCATCCAGGATTGTTTTACTGGCTCAGTTTTGGCACTCTTGATCAGTTCTCTTTGACAATATCCTGAATGAGCAGCTGATTCTCTTTCCTTCTAACTTCCTTCCCTTCTTTCTTACTTTAGAGGAGTATGACTACAAAGCAGGTTTACTGCAGGATTTCAACTTCTTTTACAGAACCTAGTCATATAGAGAGTTGTACATCTCTGGAGTACTGTACAAAGAATGAATCTTTAACCTTCACAAAATCCAAGTTAGGCAAGCAAACAGATAAAATGAGGGACAGTGAGACCTATGTGTTTAAGCAGAGAGCTAGAGTTAGACAGAAAGTAGCCCTATGTCCTGTTCTGTCCTTTAGACTGTCCAGACTCTTGAGAAATGGCTAATAGAGGGTGCCAGGAAGCCTCGCTGAGCACAGCGATGCGTGGCACCACATCTCCAGGACACCTGTACGTGGCACTGCAGTCAGGGGATCTCTCCACTGGCATCTCAGGTCAGGAAAACTACTGTGTCTGAAGCAAACCTGCCTGTCGCCCTGCAGCATCGCAGCGCAGCCTCCATGTAGGTACAGAGGCCTCCCCTGGACCACGCCAAGCCAGGGGAGATGAAACTCCACAAGCACCTAATGGGCTTCATCCGCTGGCAGGGAGCGAGGCCACGGGGTGATCCTGTACCCAGCCCAAAGCGAAAGCCCCTGGAAGACCCGCTCTTGTGGGGCTCTTCGGTACCAGCTGTTTTATCTGCAGTTAGGAAGTGCCCCTGCACTCCCCGACCCATGTGTGAAATCCCCTCATGTGCTTCAACGTGGTGGGAAGCCAGGAATTCACGCAGGCCGCATACTGTGGTGCAGTGGCAGGGGATGTCCCCGCTGCATGATCAGGCGACCAGACCTCCTGAACGGTGGTGGTCTCACCACCACCTACCTCGCTGCAACGCAGCCTCAGGTGCTCAATATGCTGCTGTTATTGTTCTCACAGGGAACAGAAACAAAAGTCCCACAGGAAGGAGAGAGAAACGACGCTTGGCAATGACAGGCCTGTTGCCCAACAGTGTGAGCTGCAACCCACAGCAAGGGCGTTCGTGCAGCCCGGGCACGTTAGCAGGCCAGTCCCACTAGCCCCTCTTTAATCCCTAGAAAGAAAGACATGGAGTCCTGTTATGCAACGTTCAGGCACCTGCACTGGAAGGACCTGCTGGGGAAGCAGGGAATTTCAGGAGACCACGAGACCAGCTGCCAAATTCAAACACCTGCCCTAGCACTGCGAAATTTTCCCTTCACTTCTCTTTTCAATAAACTGTCTCCAATTACTGCCTTGGCTTTAGAGCTGAAGGCCTCTGGAGTAATGACCAACTTTTATTTCTAGTAAGATGGGATCACTGTCTATAATTATATCCCTTAAGTGCTAGTCCTTCCAGTACAAATTGTGAAAAATAAGAAAAGCCCAATTCGGAGAAATTCTGCACCTTATGACATGAAATTAAGGCTTATTCTCTAAAAATGCTTCATATCCTGAACTCATGCTCAAGTCAAAATAAATTATATTTGCGCAATAATTTGAAAAACAAGTTCTTAACCTTTAAAAGCTAGTGCTTACTTTCCTTATCAAGTTCATGTTATAAAGTTCTTGCTATTCCTATAATGTCCAGTCCATTTGGCATCCTGCTAATTTCCTGGGCATCTTGGTGCCATCACAGTTAATGGCAAAATTTGGTCCAAAAGATTGACCAAATCTATCTTCTTTTTTTTTTTTTTAGCATAAGGAGTACATCTGTGAATTCTTTTAAAATACATCTTGAATTCTTTTAAAATTTTAGTGAGTTTGCTTGTTTGATTGTTTAATTGGTTTAATTGGCAAGTGAATGTTGCTATATTGTCCACAACAAAATATCTTTCACTTTCCTTCCTATTTTCCATTAAAGTCTAACATTTTCATTCTCTTGGATAAAGTCTTTTTCATACTTCTAAAACTTGTTTCTGTGTTGTATTCTGTAGAAGCAAAAATGACTTAAGATTCTGAAAAAGAGCACGTTCTTTCTAATGTGGCATTTTAACAGTGCAAGAATTAGAGTCTAAATAATTTATATCCACTGAGAACTGTCTCATATGTGTAGAACTGTTAAACAATATTGGTAAATAGCTAAGAAAAGGTCCAATCCTTCTGCTGATGTCAGTGGGAAGTTTGCCAGGAGGCTCAGCACAAGCAGGGTATAGCCCAAAGTAATCAGTTATACAGATGATTATATAAAAAGCTCTTAATTATAGCATGATGATTGAGTATTATTACAGTCATGAGACAGAAACATGTTCTGGAACCAAAACCAAGACAAAGATTGTACCGAGACTATTCCTCCTCTGAGATATGACTCGTTGGCAGCAGCCTGTTATCAGATGATTTTTCATATGTTTGCAGAGTTACTTTACATTTGGCCACAGTCTGACATATATAGAGAAATGATTACAGATTTCCTGTTCTATAGTTCCTCTCTGTTAAAGGTCTCTCAGCCCTGTGCAGTGCAGGTTGTGCAGTTTGTTGAGTAAGACAAATGTTTCGGGCAAAACCAGAAACACCCCACACTTGGTTGCCCATCTGCAAAACTAAGCTCAAATGCAAGTTCTGCTCCGCAGGGCCCTTTCCCGGGATGGGGAAAAACAAGTGGCTCATGACCTTGTGTGGGAGCTGCCATCTTGACTCACACACCCGGACTGCAATGCAGACTCTGCAGCTGAACGGCTGCTTCTGCAGCCAGAGCCACCCCGCCACGCTCTCCAGCTGAGAGCAGCGGGAAACACCCTGTACCTGTGCGCCCGGCATGAAGGCACCCAAAACAGGTGCAAGCTCCTGGATGTCCTTGCAAAAACAGCCAGGATCTCCATAGTTCTTCCTCGAGCGCTTGCAGCCAGGCAGATGCACAGACGCGTAGCTCTGCGTGGCTCATCTGTGCAAAACATGGAGCACCGGCACGAGCTAAGGCTGTACAAAAATGGGAATGTGGATGCATTCTGTATCCACTTTAGATTGAAATGTTGTGTTATTGCTTAGATGTAAGAAAAAAAAAAAAAAAATTCTCCCTGTTACTTGTGTGTCAGGTGGAAGCCTGTTCTTCCTATTACTGAAATCAATGATTTTAGCAGCTGAGCAAAATTTGTCTTAATAAAGACAAAATGCAAATATTTATCAAACATGTTGTTACACTCAGAGTAACTAAATCATTAATAGTGTTTGGTTTTGGTTTCTCATTATCAGAGTTACAAAGGGAAAGCACACGTCCACAGCAAGTTTTAGGTACATTTTGTGGGGGATTTTTTTCAAAACCTAACTTTGACAGGAGTCTTTATGTGGCATTTTAATTTATTTTCCATGTTTGTTTTTGGCTTACATTTCTTATCTGAAAGGAACCGTGAAATTCTCCCACTGTTTCCTGTCTGAAATTGATGCAAGTCTGATTTCCCTGTCATGATACCTATTTGTCTCTTCTTGAAATTATTATTAAAATGGTAAACCTACAGGACTGGCAAGCAGTCCCATTTGTAACAGAGGGGGTTTCTGGAATATTTTCACTTACTTTCTTAAGAGCTGTTGGTAGTTTCCTGAAGCTATGCATTCTGATTAAGGCTTTTTTTCCTTTCTGCAGTCTCTGAAGCAGCAGTAAAGAATCACAGCTATTTCATTTTAACTCTCAAGAGATGAGCAAAAATCAGTCGCCTGGCAAGCAGAGGTACTACTGCCTTTGTTAAAAGGTCAGACAAAAATGTGCTGAAAACTTTTTGGAGACTTACATAAAGTGATGATTTATGACCCGGGAGTTGTTTATTGCAGAAAGGGGTCCTTATTTCACCCTACGTGTCCTGCTCTCACATATTTAATGCCATTTAAAGGAAAGGAGTATCTATTGTGTTCAGACAAGCAGTCTGACATTTCAGAAAGATAATAGCAACCTCTCAGTTTAAATAACTCAGATATGTGCCTGGAAAAGCATCTGTCATCAGCTTTAGAAATGTCAGATTTCCAGATTAAGTGATAGGGGTCTAAAATTCATTTCACACTTTGACCATGTACCACAACACACAACAAGTGGAAAGCTATTGTACTTACTTTTTTTTCAAAATTAGTTTGGTAATATCTCCTATGGAAATTCCTAACATAATCCACCTATTACAGACCATCATACTCTGTGTTATGCTCCTGTTCTCAAGATCTTTGTATTCAGCAGCTGATGAATTCCTACAGCAAATAGCCTGTACCTTTCATCTGGGCAAATATAGATTTCTGAGGTGCTACAAGCTAAACTTTTTAGTACCATTAGCAGCATTAATTTCTCATGGAAATCTTTGAAAGTGGGCCTGGAGGAAATGGAACTATGGCTACCCTTCTGGTCATTCCTTAGAGACATGAAAATAATCTCCAGGAAAAGTAAGAGGTAGCACCTCTGTTTTGGGTAGTGGGAAAAAGTCTTATCAGCTACACAGTATATCACTCCATCCTGTATTTTCTACAACACAATCGTCTAATGTGATGAACAAAGCTTTTACTCTTGGCACCCAATAAGACAGCAAGCAGGATGGACCAAAATGCTTCCCTTTTCCTTATCTACTTTGTAGGGAGGAAAGTGGATCATGCACCAAATCATGAGGAAGGAAAGAGAAGCTTCTCATCTCCATGAGATGCTCCATTTCTGCCGCCAAGTTTATAAATTCCAAATACTATCTCCATTGTGAGAGGTTGGCGCAGGAGTTTCACAACAGCCTGAGCTGATGAGCTGGTGAGCTTGTCCTGTCTCAATCCTACCGCCCCAGACTGCTCATGATTTGGCCCTCGGTCATGCAGCGAGTTCAGGCTGGCCTGGCACTTTCTCTGGAAGCAGCCAGACTCTCAGCAGGTTCAGCATCCCACTTGCAAAGGGCTTGTGCCAGGGGCAGGACACTGGCAACTGACCAAGAAAGCAAAGGTAGTTCTAAAAACTTTCATAGAAGTGTTAGAATAACATTTTCTTTGCATTTATTATTCTTTCCCTACAAACTTATTAGTTAGAGCAACTATTTTTGAATGTTTCAGAAGCAAAAGTACTTGTGTTCTCACACACATCATCTTTCAGCTGATTATTTCAGTTTCAAAATGATTTTCAACTATTTAAAAATGAAAAAGAAAAAAGAAAAGCAAAGAAGGAGAGTTACAAATTAATACCCTTGCTAATAATCACAGAAATGAGAATTCTCTGGAGAAAATTAGTATTTATCTTTTTCCTTGTGTCCTTCCTTCTAACCTACTTCTGCATCTTGCCTGGTGGCTTGGGATTGCGAGGCAACATCACGTTTGCAGGACAGCTGCCACTTCATGACAGTGTCTGTGTCAGTTTTTTGAGACACGCTGATTTTTTTTTCAAAGATTATGTTGCCACTTAAGGTTAAGAACATTTAAAAAATACTTAAGTTTCCTACTGTAATGCTAGCTCCTGCTTAATTTAAAGCTATGCTGCTGTGACTGAATGTTACTTATGTGTCTAAATATTTGGAAATAAAAAACACTATTTTCTTCACTAGTTCAATGAAATAAGGTATAAGATGAAGTCTCCTTTTAAGTATATAGTGTCATTTCTCTTTCTCTTTCTGCCTTTCTTGTCTTTCATGCCAAAAGCAACTGTTTGATTTTGCCTTGAAATAAATTTGAACAGCCATCCTGACGTAGTAGATGAATCATTCTGGTATCTGATAAGCTTCCACATAAAGGCAGCTCTTTGCAGGAGCAAACATCAGCTTCCATAGCTTGGCAAGCTCACCTGCGTGCATATAGTTAACAAGGACCATAAATATAGTTGGCAGGGACATGCTCGCACTGAGAAGCCAATTGCTGACAGTGAAATTGTCAGCATTTTACCAAACTACCAAGAAGACAGTGATATTCCTACTTCCTAGAACGTCAGTAAATAATTTGTGTCTTTAGCAGCATTAAAACAGAACAGAAACCGGCTCAATTGCAGATGTTCCCTACCATGCAATCCTAACAAATAATAGGATTGTAGTGGTCTAAAATCCTATTTTAGGATTTTAGAATCCTAAGAAGACCACTAAATACCCAGGAAGACCCCTGAGCATATCTCCTTCACTCTGCTGAGGTGGTGGAGACCCTCCTTTTGCAGAGAATCCATGTATTGGCTCTTCTTTCTTAACAGTCTTGTCCACATACTCATCTTCTTCAAAGAAGTGTCAATTGAAAACACGTTTCTATAAAAGTAAGCACTTAAATACAGAACGGAGACCCTCCTGATTCCACATGGGACATTAAACTATCAATATTGCTGTAAACAGCATTTGAAGCAGTAGATGCACAAATAAAAAAAAAAAAAAAAAAAAAAAAAAGGAAAAGCAATATCAATAAACCAGGACTGCCAAACCCAAGTATTCGAGGTGCTGCAGTAAAGCAGCAGTTGAGCTGTGACTAAATTTTGGAGCCCAATGAAGCCATCCTCCAAGCACCAGGGCCTCATTCTCTGCAATGAGTGGAGGGAAGCAGGTGGGCCTGGAGGCCTCCAGGGCGTGTTTGTGTTTCCCTGGGAGAAGACACACGGTTTGCTGGTCAGCATCTCCCTCTGGAGGCTTTCACAAGCACCTACTGTTTTCCATTGCCCATGCATCCTCATGGGGATGGCTTTGCTAGACATCTAAGATTCAAATAAGAGTTAGATGTCTAGGGTAGAAAGATTCCACTTCAAACCATGATTCGCATGTTGGATTTTGGCAACTGTGATTTTTTCAGCACATTTTAGCAGGTATAGGTCTCAAAATAGCATGTTAAGCCTAAAAATTGTAAACAAATACATTGTGGGGTTTTTTTATCTGCTTTCTGGTCTGTGAACCTTTCAGTGCAGTAAAATGCCACTTTTTACAACAAATCATGATCATTAGACATTCATTAGACATCGATTTCACCTAAAAGTATTGGGAGGCTGATGTATTTAGGTGTAATTAGAATGTCAAAGTTGACAATTTTAAAAATAAGTCTCGTAAAACAAATCATGACATCTATCCTCACTACAGTGAGGATTGCAGTACAATTTCCCTCTAAAATTTTCCATGTATTTTCACAAACACATAGGCTGAATTCTCAGTTAATTTCAAAAAATTTTTTTTGTATCATCATTGCCTTATTATTTTTAATACAGGTCCAGTTTCTCAATTTGATGCATACATGCAGAGATTTCTCACATTGCCCTAATGTAACAGCTTTATCACTCAACTGTCAGAGCTAGACACTCCAAGGAAACTGAAAAGATGGGACCTGAGCTCACACAGACACTCCCTGACTTCAGTGATCTCTAGGCTGCCAAAAGGTGTCTGTGATCACAAGGGCAACGAGGTATCAAATGATTTTTTTTAATGAACACCCTGCATTTAGCATGACAGAATACTCAAAGTGAAAATTGTTAGCTAGCTCCTAAAAGGTCAGTTATCGTTGTTAATTAAAAAAAAAAAATGTAAAACAAGATTCCTTGGAATAGCATGTTGTTTTTTTAATTAACGTTAGATATTCAGTTAAATCACTGGGCTTCGGAAATAACAAACTACTAATTGAATGAAAAAAACCACTGTAGCTCACTGGTAACTCGCACAAAAGCTTCCATATAATGGAAATCTTTTTTGGATCTTTAACTGGACAATTCTTAAGGCCACATTTTCTCATCAGAAGGTGCGTATTAGGTTCTCACTAAAGGCAATGGGACCTTTGTGTCTCTCAAAACAAAATACGTCCTTAATTGCTCTTCCATTGGAGGAAGGGACAGTAAAGAAAGAATTTTCATGAGTGCCTATTACTATCAGTGGAAAAATAGATAAAATCATATAATTTGAGACTTGATCACTGTTTATAAGATGTTTTAAGAATACACTTAAGTCTTTTACAAGAGACTACATTTACTTAGTTCTATTTTGCTTTTATTTTCCAGTATGCTCATACGGTATGTATTTAAAGTATGTACTTAATTTTTAAAAGTGCTTCTTTTCACTTTTCAGAAAAATGCTGATACAAATAATGCTTTCAGCATTACTGAGTATTTAGTTGTTAGACTTAGAAATCACAAGTCTTATCAATTAGATATGATCTTTTTGACAATAAAAATCAAACAGATCCTTCATTCAATGTAACAAAATGATTAGAAAAGCAAGTATCCTGGGCCTTAAATAACCACAGACATAGGAGATAAGGAAACATTATTCAGCTGTTGACTCATTTAATACAAGTCATGTTAAGCATAACTATTTTTTTCTGTGTGTTGTTTTTGTTTCAAAAATATAGGTAAGAAGGAAGAAGTTGTCATACACTTATACCCAGCTCCTAACATTATGGATACTGTAGTATTTTTCAGTTGCTTTATGTAATCCTCTGAGCATGAAACACTCTGAAAAATCTCCTGTCTCATCGTTTTTTGTACCTCCAAGGCAGATGACCTGCTTAGTGTATTTTCATTTTCTTGTCATTTAGCTAGACTACACAAACTTAAGTATTTAAATTAATGTTTTTGAATCCTTCGTGTAATTTTCTTATTTCATATACAGATCTAATTGGATATACTTGGCCTAGAAATCTTTTAGACAGCTGGATCCTTAAGTGTGAAAATGCTGTTGCAGAACTGTCAATACTTGTGGACTGGAGCATCCCTCATATGAGGAGAGGCTGAGAGCTGGGCTTGTTTAGCCTAGAGAATAGAAGACTAAGAGAGGATCTTACCAGCCGTTACAAATATCTTAAGGATGAGTTGAGGATAAGGCCAGGTTATTTTTCATTGGAGCTTCGTGACAGGACAAGAGGCAATGGGCACAATCTGAAACACAGTAAATTCTGTCTGAATATGAAGAAGAACTTCTCAGCTGTGAAGGTGACAGAGCCCTGGGACAGCCTGACCAGGGAGCCTGGGGAGTCTCCATCTTTGGATCTTCAAAACCCACCTGCACATGATCTGTGCAATGATGTGCTCTAGGTCACTCTGCTTGTGCAGATGATCTCCAAATATCTCTTCCAGCTTCAACCATTCTGTGATTCTGTAATACTTTCAAAGAATAGCCTTTTGTAGACCCTGGACACTGAAATTTCCAAGTCATTGAGGTCTTGGTCAGAGTCAGTCCCTATTGTATCTGTAATGATTCTGATTACTTTTTTGTTTGTTTGTTTAAAGCTCTTTATATCTCAATTTGTATGAGCTGATATTTGAATATCTTTATTTTTTCCGTGCCAGATGATCATCTTATCAGCAAGTAGTGTTTATGGTTATCATTTCGTTGGGAAGGATACTGAAATATTTTGAACTAATTGGCTCTTTAGGGGGTCTTTTTGGTTGTCAAGTTTCCCAGTGATGTTAAGTCATTACTATTTTCTGTTCCCAAGCTGGTTCTGTTCTCTTGTCAATTATGATCTGTAGGGAGATTCTGTTATCACTATATCCCAATTGAGGGGTAGCAGCTTCCTGATTATGCCTTTCTTTGTAGAAAACCTTTGTTTAATCACCATGGAACTGTTAGCAATAGAGGACTGCTATGATTAGAAGCACAGTTCAGAGACTGCATCTTCTGTCTTTGTCTTTTATTAATGCCATGGGATAATAACTGAACTACCTGTGTGAAGAACCTGGCTCTGACTGCTTTGCTGACTACGTCAGAGTGTCTGTTTAAGTGTCTGTTTTTAGATTCACAGAGGAATCTCCGCCAATATTCTTAAGAATTTTCCATGCAAATTTCCTTTAAAAAATTCTGCAGTCTTTAACTTTCCTCCGTTTAGTCTTCCATTCATTTTCAATGTTGTGACAACAGCTGTTTTAGATATAGATCTCCCTGTACAGTGAACTAATATTTGTTCATCCTGTGTAAATGTTTCACTTTCCAAAGCCCAATTTATTATACCAGCTTGAGCTATCAATTGCCTAGAAGCAGTTGTCTCCACTCTGCTTGAAGTTCAGGAGCTTGCAAAGTTCATACTTACTTAATTTAATTTATATTGGTATTGCTAAAGGAGGTGAGGCATAAAATTTCAGTATATGTAAAGATTTCTCCAAATAATAAAGGTTAAATTCCTTCCCCTGACATTAAATTTAGGCTATTTCCTCTCAGAGCTTTTGTTAGTTACCTCAGTGATAGAATGCTGTGACACATTTGTCCGATCTAAACTGCATCCAGATATTATTTGAGATTTTAACTACCTTCACCAGGATTAGGACTTGTTTATGTCTTTGATAAGGATAAAATTTTGTATGGAGAAGGCCAATATTTTCCCCCAGAAATCTTGATAATGACAATTAAACAAAGAAGAGTCAGGACAGCTAAGAGCAGTACCCATAAAGGATAACTTCAGCCTAAACTGTAAGATCCATTAGCCTAAACAGACAGACTCGATGGAACATTATTGGTGATGGAGGCTTGCACTGCAATACCTGTCATGCAAATTGACAAAGTCAAATTTGTAAAATATTTCTTGGATTTTTTAACCACTTACTATTGGTTAAAAGCCAAGGGAAGTCTCCCATGGACTAGGGAAACATAAGACCAAGGATGTTCCTGTCTAAATGAACCTGTACACAAGGTAGACCACTCACAAAAAGTTAAATAAAGTATGCCCTGCAATCACTCTTTAGATATTTCATTGAAACTCTTCCTCTCTAATTCCTAACACTTCTCTATGTACGGTTGTATCATCTAGTTGTCTGTCTATACAGATGTTTCCCTTCAGCTATTTCCCAACTAGTTTCAGCTTCTCAAAGCTCATTGATCTGATCCCGCAGGCTTGTCAGACACTTAGACCTCACAATCATCTTCAGTTCTTTTTTTTTTTTTTTAACTTATATTTTATAAATAGATAATTCAATATAATTGTGGTTCTTTAATATAATTAATAACAACAGAGTCTGTTATTAATAGATTAACTTAATAGATTGCCACTGCCATACTTCTTTGCTCTTTTTGTTAGACCCAATAAAAATACATTAGAATTCTCAATAATTTGGTGCCTGTCACTGTTCCTTTTTAACTGTCCAATATTTTGGAACATCTAAAATATCCTGAGGTTGTCTGGCATCCAATATCCTTTGAAGTTCAGTGCAACATGCATGACTACTGCCCTTTGCATCTTTTTACAGTTGCACTGTAGCAGAAAATTCTACAGAAGACAGGAAAAAGTTTCTTTTATGGAATTAATTCTAAGCAACACTTTGGAGTCAGTTCAAAGCTAGTTAGAGCTGGAAGCACTTTCAAGCTGAAGCTTTTGGAAAAACCTGGAGCAAGCCCTATTTTTATGATGCTGTGTATAACCACCTCTCTAGTATGTGATAGATGGAGCACATTAGGAGGGCACATTAGGAGGATGCACTGCATCCTGTGGTGTAGATTATCCCAAAAGAACCCAGCTCATGCTCTCTGAGACAGCTCTGAGATACGAGCCAAAGGGAAGCAAGTGGAAACAATCAGCAGCATCATTGCCAAAGCACACTCCTGATCCAAGCCAATAATACACTGTTACCAGATGCTGTCATTTTTTTCCCATAGGGTGGCAGCTTAGTTCTTCTGTTACAGGTTTTCCACCCTGATGCTCTGTTGTGATGCTCCAGTTCTTCACACATTGTATCCTCAGCAAAGTAAAAGAAAAA
>VZSG01000569.1:127043-142467 GCA_013398315.1 Nothoprocta pentlandii | reverse complement strand
GATAACTTGCTGTGAATTCTCTGAAGTTTGTTACTTCAACACATTTGTTATCATCGAGCTGCCAAGTGTCTTGCACTCTGTCGGGCAGCAGGGTGACAACTGCGAGCTGCTCATATGCAGAGCTGTGGCTTCACCTAGACTGTAGCTATAGGCCCTTCTTTGAACTCCCTAGCCTGGTGTAATTCTGGCTCCTCTGTGTTCTCCCTTTTCTCCCTTATGTCCTGCTGGAAGAAGAGCTGCAGGAACGTAGGAATGTTGATCCATTTGCCAAAAATTCAGTGGGGTTGGGTCACACATAGCTTGGAGAGGAAAGAGAATCACAGAATGACAGAACAGTGGTGGTTGGAAGGCGACTCTAGAGATCGTCTGGTTCAACCCCCTTGCTCAGAGAATGGCAGCTTGAGCAGGTTGCCACGTGTTCATGAATTTCCTGTATTTCTGGTTTTGCCCACTGGCTCTCATCCTGTCACTGGGCACCACTGAGAAGGGTGTGCAGCTCATCTTCTTTATCATCCTTTTCCATCAGACATGAATACACATCGATAAGATTCCCCCAAGCCTTTCTCTTCTCCAGGCCAGGTCGTCTCAGCTCTCTCAGCCTCTCCTCATGTGAGAGATGTTTAAGTTCCTCAGTTATCTTTGTGGCCCCTCTCTGGACTTTTTCTAGTAGTTCCACATCTAACTTGTACTGGGAAGCCCAGCACTTGCCCCAGCACTCCCCAAGCGGCCTCACCAGTCCTGAGCAGAGCTGAAGGATCATCTCACTCAACCTACTGGCAATACACTGGCCTTCTCTACAAGAAGGACATATTGCTGACTCATGAACAACTTTTCCACCAGGAAGCCCAGGTCCTTCTCTGCAAAGCTGCTCTTCATCTGGTCAGCCCCAATCATGTCCTGGTACCGGGGTTATAGCTCCCCAGGTGCAGGATTCTGCACTTCCCTTTACTAAACTTCATGCAGGTCTTTGCTGCCCATTTCTCCTCCCTGACAAGGTCCCTTGGAAGAAACCCTCCGGTGTTTCAACCCCTTAGCTGAAACTGCTCCCAGTTTTGTATCACCTGTGAACTTCCTGAGGGTGCTCTTGGTTCCAGCACCAAAGTCATGCATGAAATAGGTAGTTATCACCTCATTATCAACCTCCAGGGGAAAAGACCAGCGCCTGCCTTCAGCTGCACTTCATGAAGCAGCATGATCACAACCCTCTACCCCAGCGGTTCAGACAATTTTCAATCCACTGCCTGCTTGTCTAGCTCATACTTCATCGACTTGTCTATGAGGATATTATGGGAGAGTGTCAAAAGCCTTCCTGAAGTCAAGGCAGACAACACTCACCTCCTTCCTCTCATCTACCAACCCAGGCAGTCATTCCAGCATTGAATGGCTGTCAAGTCAGCTAAGAATGATTTCCATTTTTTTGATCCATGCTAACTACTGCTGATCATCTTCATGTGCTTGGAGATGGTATCCTAGTTGTTCTTCAGTCCCATGTTTCAAGATGAGACTGTCTGTTCTATAGTTCCCTGGACTTCTTCTTGCCTTTCTTGAAACAGGAACAAAACTTGCTTTCTTCCAGCCCTCAGGAATCTCTCCCAGTAGCCATAACCTTCTAGATAATGAAAAGCGGCCTTGCACTGACATCAGTCAGTGGGTGCATCCCAACTCGGCACTTGTGGGTGCATCCCAACACAGCACATGGATTGAGAATGGGGCTGAGCAGTTTCATTTATTCACATGCTAATTTCCTGTAGGCTCTTACAGCCACCCTACATCCCCTAGGCTTTGGCATCTGCTGTCTCGGGCTCTGTAATGCTCCTTTGACACCTCAGCAGTCTTCTCATTTTCTTTCTGCCAGCTGTCCTGCTCCTGAACTTTAATACAGCAGGGTGTATAGCACTGTATCAGCCTTTCAAAGGCTGTTATTCCCAAACTGGAGAAAATAACCATTGAAAAGATTTGATGACAATTACTTTATGTGTCACCAAATTTATTGCCATTATCAATAACAGAAGTTGAAAATCCTCAAATTACTACCTCTTCGCATTAAAAGAAAATCTTGGCTAGCACTTTTAAGTCTACAGCTTGTAACAGCCTAATAATTGTCAGGTAAAATGGTATCATAGGATACAAGCAATATATAAGCACTAACATTTCCTACATTTTATGTATCTATATATTTCCATGTATACTTTTATATGAATAACTACTGCATAAAAGGCTCATTTCCCCATAAGATACAACAACAAAAACTCAAAATCTCTGCTCATAGAAACAAGGGGAGCTAAGTTTACCCAGAAGGCAATTCTAATTTGAGATGAATGGATTTGTTCATGATGGATTATTACTCTTTCTGGACTTTGTAGGAGCCATGAGAGATAAAAACTATTCCAACACACTGTGTTTTCACTGTCAATGATGCTAGTGCAAAATAAACAAACAAAGAAACAAACAAAAACTTGGCAAGATAATAAGATAACTTTGCAGGCCAATGGCTATTTTTTTCCACATAAATTTCAGTGTCAAAATGGTAGGAAAAGCAAAACCATTTTCAAGCTGCTAGAGGGCACTGTGAAAAATAGAATGATAAACAAAAATATAATTATTTAAGTGTGTCCTGTTAACTAATAGGAAGATTTTGAAGATTCAGCACAGAATTTTCAAAATATGATTTTTCTTGATCAACATCATGGAAAGAAAGCAAACAATTAAGGTGTTTTTCTCCTTTGCAAAACAGCTTGCAGAGGTAGTACTAGCAAGGCTGTATTATTTCCCAATAGAATGTATGTGGAGGGCAATGTAGTGTTTCATGTAGTTTTTAATTTTTTAGCAATACTTTCTGAACAAGTCCATCTGGGTTCAAATTCTTTTTATTATTTAAGAATCCAGTGAAATATCTGCAAAAGTGAGCTATGAATATTTGGTTCTCGGTCATGTAAGAGATTTAATATTTGCAGTAGTTTTCCCTTTATAATAGAAAGAGAGAAGACTCTAGAGGGATGATTGCTGGGCTGTGACTGGTCTGCCAGCCGCTTCAAAGGGAGATGTCCTGCAAGAGAGAGAGGTGCCCAGTGCCATGATGGCACCTGTGACTGCACATTGCTGCTCTTCCTGGTACGTGGCAAAAGAGGGCAGTGGAGGGCTGAGAATAGTCTCTAAATTTTTATCTACGTTTCTTTGTTCTAGATCACATGACAATATCTTTAAAAGTCCTCACACTATATTAATAATATCCAGACATTTAAAATGGAATGCCCCATAAGCTTCCATTAAAAAAAAAAAGAGATTTTCTCCTAGCAAGCCATTTTATTGATTGACATCTCCTAAAATTGCTTATGTTACCTTCCAGATCTCTTACCGGAGAAGCTACTGCATTTTTGGTCACGAGTGGGATGCTGCCGTTCAGTCTCATTTACATCCCTTCCTTCATTTAAGTCCAGTGGAGTTGCCATTTCAGCCTGTAACACAGCTCTCCAAGTTTAAAAAGGGAAATCATTAGTTCAGCTGCCCTTAACACAGTCTTACTTTTTTTTTCTTCTGCACTAATAACAAACTGTCTTGTTCTTGCCAGCACATTATGGGCACTCATTGCTTTTGCTGTGTGCTTTCTTCATTTATTGGGCAGTTCTGCCTTCTGAATCCTTCTGAAATGTTTCTAGACTTTCTCTGCACTACGTCCATCCCTTAACGTGCTTGTTCATGCAACTTTAAAAATTCAGCAACACCATCTGTTGTACCCATATTTAAGAAAAGAGCCTGAAGGTCAAAGATATCTTCAAATAAATCTAGTTTTACATTTAAATAAAATTAAATGTGAAGCTTGGATTTCCTTTGGTTTTCAATCTGAACCTCAGATGCTGTTTCCTTTCACTGAAAGCAGTGGTTCCCATTTTAGCACAAGCTGACATGGATAATAAGTCACTAAAATAATGACATATTATTTCAGAGGAATGATCACAGAGAAGAGCTCTACTCTCCCTCCCCAGTGATGTTCCTTCATTTCATCAAAAATTGCCTTTTTGTTCTTTCCTTTTTTTAAATAACAAGGGTTTCCAGTGTCAATATCCTGTTCTAACTGTTCTTGGGATGTCAGTTTTCTAACCAGATTTATTAGCAATGCTCCTGCTTTCCCATTATAAGCCAAAAAATAGTACTCAGATGTCATTCACTTCAGAATGTTGTCTTTTGTTTAATGGCTAGAACAGGTCAGCACTGCCTCCTGTGATGCTATAATGTAAAGCGACAAGGGAAAGTGACGAGATACCTTTCAAGCACCATATTCAACCTGAAGTCTGAATTATTTATAAATGTTTGGAAAATTATAAAGAATGATAGTGTAGTGATATGTAACCTGTTAGCACTACATTCTCGGATGGTTAAAACCAATAATCACCAACATCATTGGCTTATTCCAGTGCAGTTTGCAGAGCAGCTCTCTGCATCGAGATTCACAGAGCCTGTTTCTAAGGCTGCACCTTCCACAGTCCTGCTGGCGACCTCAGCGAAGGCACCTCTGCCTCCTCGGCCCTGCTCACACCTCTCCTGTAAAACAGGGCTGCTAATACCCATCCTTTCTTAAAGCATCTGGGCACCATGTTGCTATGTAGGTGTTAATATTTACAAGATATTGGCTAAATAGTATTCCTGTTTCAAGTTTTTGTTCTATTTTTACAGTGATATTACTTCTGTTTGTTATAACAGTATTCTTCCTCCAGGATGCTGGGCCCTCAACAAACACAAATGTAGGTGGATCAAAGCCCACTACTGTTACATTTGAAAATAAATGTATTATAAGTTTAAGACCCTACTTTCCACACCAGTGCTCTTAAACTTATTAGAAAATCAACAATTTTCTCTACAAACTGGTTTAAGTTTTTTCCAGTGGGTCTTATTCTGTGTAAAAAAAGGAAAACCCACTCAAAAAAAAAATCTTGCAATGCCGTTAAATATACAGATATTATTTTACTGTGAGATGTTTGTAGAAATACTTTTGTATCATGGTTAACTGCGAAACAGAGCATAGATCTTTTCCCAATAAGGAAATTTGGTTTATTATTTATTTTTATTCCCTCTTTTTCATTCCTAGCTAAATAACAAAACAATGTTATATTTCAATTATACACCTAGGAAGCAATCCAAAAAGAATTAAAAATTTCTCCTTTCTTAAACATTTCCTCATATTTTGATTTACGCTTCTGTACAAGTATGCAGCTATTTAGACTGAAATGTAAATAGTTAGGCGGCCTGGACCGCAGCCAGGATGTCAGACCATTGGCGGAAGCTGAGGATTCTCTTGAAGGAGGAGGGGAAGCCCTGGCTTCCTCCTGCCGAAAGCTGCTGAGTGCGAGACGAAGCAAACACCTAAGTTGAGGCCACAGTCTTGGTCAGAGAAACAGTCTATGTACCAAATTAGCTCAGCAGGTAGCTTGTGGCACAGGTTACTTCCATTCTTACCAGCACCTTGGCTGAAAGCTGATATAAATGCTGCAGCGAACCAGGAGCTGGTCTGGGAAATCAAATGATCTAACGCTCCTTTGCTGAGGCTTTGATCTAGCCCATGTAACACACAGTAAACTAAAACTAAGCATGAAACCAGGAAATGACAGTCTATTTACAGGAAATGATCACCTGAGAAATGAATATTTTTGTTTCAAGCATCACTAAATGCTTCTCTAATAAATGTGTACGAGTGTGTATGAATGTATCTATAGGATCTCTTTTAAATTCATGGTGACAAATCCTCCTGGTATAAATAATAAAGTAAATGATTAAGATACCAGGGGAAACATCTTACAAATTGAAATATCATGATTGATAAAGAACAGAAAAGTGGTGGTAACGAGCAAGATCTGACTCTGATTTTGAATGAAGAATTCTTTTATTTCCTCTCTTTTAAAAAAGGAAAAGCAAAAGCAAGTTCCCTTAGTAAGTATCATTATTCAGAGGACAGAGTATTCTGGGCTACAAATGCCAGCTGCTACTACTGCCGCAAAAGATGGGGAATTGTGTTGACTTTTTGCTTTGAAAGAGTTTATTCTCATTTTTCATTATGCTTAAAGATGACAACAATTTGTGATTTTTTTTGGTCTGTCCCCAAGAAAGGTGCAAAAATCACTACCCAAATATTGAAGGGGAAATCAAGTGCAGGTTTCCAGTGCAAGTCAGATTAGACCATTATCTGAAACTGAAGATTTTCTTGAGAAAGAGCAATCTCACTCTTCCACCTCTGCCTAAAGGTACGAAGTAGGAAACGCAGCAAACAAATAAGCTGAGGCCACAATCTTGGTCAGAGAAACAGTCCATCCACAAAGTTAGCTCCGAAGCACCTTTAGTCAGTATTCCAAAATGGAAGATGTTATTTAGTGAAGTGTTCATTAACCCCACTGGCACATGCGACACACTATCTGGGTTGTTAGGCCACATCACTCCTAATTCAGTAGTGTGCCTTTGAGTTTGTTTCCAAGCCTGCACCGAAAGGGTGCCAGCCACATTACAGCATGTCCTGAAGTCATGGTGTAATTGTAGCCTTCCCGTACTTGTTTGCTACCTCTGCCAGGGTAGCACCTTCAGGCTGCCCCCCAGTGATGGGAAATGCATCCCAACATATCTCGCTCTAGCAGAAGAGAAGTTTTAAGTCATCGGTTACAGGACTAGAAAGTGGATTAGAAAAGAGATTCATAAAAACAGAGTTCACAGAATCACAGAATGGTTCAGTTCAGAAGGAACCTCTAGAGACCATCTAGTCCAACCTTCCTGCTCCAGCAGGGACACATGGAGCTCGGGCACAGGGCGGCATCCAGGTGGGTTTGGAAGACCTCCAGGGAGGGAGACTCCACAGCCTCCCTGGGCAGCCTGTGCCAGGGCTCTGTCACCCTCACAGGAAAGAAGTTCTTCCTCACATGGAGACGGAACTGCCTGTGTTTCAACTTGTACCCATTACCCCTTGTCCTGTCACTGGCCACCACTGAGAAGACTTTGGCCCCATCCTCTTTACATTCTCCCCTCAGGTATTTCTACGTGTTGATAGGATCTCCTCTCAATCTTTTCTTCTCCAGTCTAAACAGGCCCAGCTCGCTTATTCTTTCCTCATATGAGAGATGCTCCAGTCCCTTAATCATCTTTGTTGCTCTCCGCTGGACCCTCTCGAGAAGCTCCATGTCCCTCTTATACTGGGGAGCCCAGATCTGCACCCAATACTCCAAGTGGGGCCTCACCAGAGCTGAGGAGAGGGGCAGGATCCCCTCCCTTGACCTGCTGGCAACACTCCTCCTGATGCAGCCAGGATCCCATTGGCCTTCTTGGCTACAAGGACGCATTGTTGGCTCTATAGTTAGCCTATATGCCATGTATATATAGTACTGTGTATATACTGTGCGTGTATATATATATATGTATAGATATACGTAAAAAATATATCTTATACTGATGTCTCATTCCAGCTATCAGTGAAATGTTCTCAGAAACTCGTCTTAGCCACCAAAGCAGTGAACTACACCACACTCAGAACAATGTCATCCAGAGTTAGTTCTCTACCTTAACCAAGAGACTTTTCAACTGTACAGTTATCACAAAGACTGCTTTATTTCTTGAATCAATTATAAGAACAAACTGTGAATACGTTTAGTTTGTCTAGCTGATATTCACAAAACTTGCAGGGGCAAACCTGTAAGCACTAGGCTTACCCAGGAATAACTCCTTTTCGGTACGTACAGAACTTCTTCAGAATGCTGATTTTTTTACTCATGCTTGCTTACCTTTTTAAAAGCTTTGAACCACAATCTTACACTGCATTGCTAGACTTATCAGTCATATGCTGAAGTTTTTTTTCTCATGAGGTAGCAGTTTGCCTTTTAATTTCCCACCATTTTATACAGCACATACATTATACCTTATTAGTAAACACCATCAGTTTCAAGGTGTTTTTGTCACATAAGTCCTTGTCAAGCCAGTCATAAAAGGAAAATTGACTGCATAGTCAGAAGAGTCAAATGGATCTGGATGTCGTCGTGTTTGTGTGCTCTTGCCTGCTGCCCAAAGCACTTTGACCATTTAGTAGTGCATATATATCCTCAGAATCAACCCCTTTGCTAATACAAATTGGCAGTTCTCCACTGAAGACACCTGTTAATAACAAATGAACACCTCCTCCATAGCAAAATTTTCCCTTCATTTGTGCCTCACCTCACGTGCCCATAGGACATTGCCTATATATTAAAAGAGAGTGACTCAGAATAGGATTTGCAATGACTTCTGAGCCTGTTTCCGCCTCCTCAGTTGTATTTTACCTTCTAGCCGATGTTATTAGGAAAGTCAGAAGCCAAAGAAACCCAAGGCTGCACAACACGGCAACACTATTTGATAAGACTTTCACATCTTTTCCTTTGAATTAATATCAGCTTCAACATACTTACTCATGTTAAATGAATTTGATGTTAGCATCTGGTTCCTCGGACAGGAACAATTAAATATTTAATTTCTAAATTCAGCAGACTCATAAATGTTCCTATAAAAACGCATTGCATACACTGTGTATATCCAGTTCATTGACCTAGTGCTCTCTTTGATGTAATAAAGGGTAGTGGCCTGTGAATATGATATTCAACACAGTAGTATCATGCTACTTGGTGCTTCATACATAATTTAGTTTAGAAGATAGAGAACTTTCACTAGCCCACCTAAACAGCAAGGTTTCTCTTTTCTCCAACCTTTAATTTAAATGCTTTTCAAGCTCGCTTGAAGGATGAATTAAAATAAATTCAGAAATTTCCAAAATAGTGGTTTATGTATCCAAAATACATAAGCCTTTTTTCTTCCTAAGCACAAAACATTTTTTCTTCCCCTAATATTTTATGGAACTTCCCTATTCTCACTGATGTCTGCACAGCATAAAGCACAGCGGGCAGGTATAAGAGAAAAAAATCAGATCACTATAAAGAATGTTTTGTCTTCCTGGGAATAAAATATAACAGCCTTTTGCATTAAGTACCTTTCTATCCATCTAGTATTCAATTGTCTATCTAAATATAAACTGCCTAGGAACGAAATGGCAGGTTTGATGTTGAAGCTGGCAGTTCCCATGGGATTGTTCCTCTCTTCAAAACAGTTCATATTCAAGCTGGGATCTGCCTCCTATTGTACAGTCTCCCACCCCAGCCATTACAGTTAACATAATATACTTTGTAGCTGAAGAAGAACACCAAGTAAGACAGAAATTGGAGCAGGGAAATAGCATGTTGTATGAGAGGATGTCCAGCACGATCACATTGTAGTCAGAGCAGTGTAACTGAATTAATTCCCAGCTCCTAGAAGTGTGCTGGAATTCCCACCGAGGTGTGAGATTTAAGCAGAGGCAAGTGTCTTGTGACTTCCGTCTTCAGCCTGCAGGCTATTCGGAGGCCTGATGGCTTCATTCTCCACCTGTACATCAATGCAGTGGTTGCTCTGCTGTAGCAACACACTGCTCCCTACCACCCTGGCTCTTGTCCATGCCATATAAGTGGTGGGTAAGAAGTTACCAGCCATGAACTGCTGGGCAGAGTAAGATCTAAGGATAGCAAGGACTACTGAAAGTAGATCAAGAAGTTGGAATTTTGCGTCTAGACATTTTTCATTTATCCAGCTAATGCAGGAGTTAAAGGAGAGAGTACAATAGAGCAAGCAAGTCGCAGCTCATTCCAGTGAAAGACTGTAAAGAGTATATGCTTCGTACAGGATAGTCACTGTTGGAAAGGACCTCAGGATGTCTCTAGTTTACTTCCCAAAACAAGGTCAGCTCTGGGGTCTCGCCAGGCTGCTCCAGCTTGTGTGCAATACAGGACTTGAAAACCTCCAAGGACAGAAAAGGCAAAACCTCCCAGGGAAACCTGCCCATTTGTCCTCACAGAGAAAAAACTTTTCCTTATATCCTTCATTTCATTTATTCCTGTTGTCTCTTGTTGTTGCCCGCAACCATGCAGGTGGGATGGAAAGAGCGCAATTCCATCCAAAGGTACTGAGTGGGCTGTTCAGAAGCAAAGTTCTGCTCAGATCTTGGTATCATAACTGCTATCATCACTATCAGCACTTGCTTCAGCTTCCTTCAGTCCTTTTTTTTTTTTTTTTTAACCAGAACCCTCAAACTAACCAGAATAACCAGACACTGCAGTGATAGTTGCAGCAATGAGCCATCTTTCTGCATCACCATGTCAATCAATAAGCACATCTTTCTTAGTTCTTAATTCATCGTACAGTTCATTCATGCTATGTCAGTCACTAGAAACATATATCAATGAGAGTCTTTCTGTATTCTCACCATCTATTTTTACCTCCAGTGATCCCAAGATTTCATTAACCTCCCATTTTGTTGTAGTCCCTATTAGACTTGCCAGAAAGGAATTGCAGTATGAAATAAAAACAAGACATTAGAATGTAGATTGACTGCAAACTTTGTTAGTTTTAATCCTGGTTACATATCCATATCTCACAAGGGTGATTATGATAGCATGCTATCTTCAGAAGTACCTTAATTGAAAGAGCTTTATAACATGTCCTGCAAGTTAGCTGGGTCACATATCTTTTCCCTGAAGACCACACATAATGAAGACCTTGTTTCATTCTTGCTATGGCATATATATAAAATAATCGGTTTGTTGAATATTTGTTCACAGCGCATATAACCTACCACTGAAATTGATTCTGAAAAGCAAGTAACTTTCTTGTTTTCATGTGTCCAGATGCACACCAATACGCAATAAAGGTGAAAGGGGCTGTCCATACAAAAGGCTTTTTCCCCCTTGCCCTTCGTACCTCTACTCTCTTGTTCCACTCAAAACCAAACATTTTCTCAGGCAACCTCTACAAAGTATCATATTGCAGAAGTATCACAATCACATAGCAGGATTTAGCATGAATAACTTGAGGAGATTTGCTTCCTGCTTTGCACATAAAGGCACAAAGTACAGAATGTGCATTAGGGGAAAAAAAATGTACTTTTGTTTGAAGGTGTTGGCTATTACTGTTTTTAGCAAAAATAAATTTTTTTTTGTCTGAGATGTTCTTTTCTCAAACGTATTTCTTGATCATAATACATTACTTGGCTAAAAGCTTCTTTCCCTAGTATGTGAGGCCTTTATCCCTTTGAAGAAAAAAAATACATAAAATCTACTTGTTGCTAACGTATTTTTCTGGCACATGAAAATTGGACCTACTTTTTCTATTGAAAATGCATTTCTTCATGGGAATGATTCAGTATATAATATTCAATTTAAATTTTCAGTGTCTAATATCTGTTTGATCCCAAAGTCCTCTAGAAAGAATCTGCAGTACTATCTTGTTTTAAAGTAAATGTATATGGGTGAAAATGGATCAAATTTTCAAGAGTAAAAGAATAAAAGCATCCATCTAAAGAGTCTCGGTTTCAGAGATGCATACTTCTAACTCAATCACATAGATTTAATACAGATATATAACATATCTATTTATATGTATACATACATACTGGAAATGAAAGTGTCACATTTCACACATGCTCAACAAAGCAAATTTTTAAAGTTTGAATACTCTCTTCTTCCACCTTAATGTAATATTCTTCCCTTTTATTTTCCCATTCCCTCCTATTTCTTAGTCACTTACAACCCATTTTTTTCACACCTTATTCTCAACCATGAGCTGAACTTGTAAAATGCTCTACAAAGAAACTCTGAATGTCACCTTATTGGTGGGAGTCCCCTTTACATATAATTTAGTTTAGTGGTAATTTGTGTAAGCAGCAGCAAGAATCTTAAACGCTGATAATAACGCACCAAAACATTCAAATTAAGGATGTAATTCTTAATAGCAGCCAATATTATGAAGTTCTCCAAGCTGTAGCTCAATGTCTTGATTTGGGCCAAATACTGAAAGCTACTGGAGTGCCTCTAACAACAGTAGATGCTGCTGTACAACAGTTCAAACCATACTAAGTGTGCATATTAAAAACAGTACACTAAAATTAGAAAAAAAAAAAAAGCTATTTTAAGGATTTTTTACCTTCAAAAATAGTTTCATATAGAACAGCAAACACTCAAGCATGTGCAACCTTCCAACACACTCATCATTTTGTCAGTCCACTTCAGGAAAATCAATTTGTGCAGTTTGTCTGCAAACTCTGTTATGTACTAAAAAGTCACAGTTCAGAAGATTAGAGTTAGAAGAAAAAGCAGAAAACACAAATCAAAGAAAAACTGTGGGGGAAAAAAAAAAAGTCATCTGTTGAGAAATGGTAACTTTTCCAAACATTTGAATATCAAATTCTGAGAGAGGTAGCTAGACAAGTGTCTAGCAGCACGTTACTGATGTGTGATTTCAGTTTACAAAATCTGATCTTTAGATGAAGGGCAAACATTTCTGTACTTTAGAGCTCTGTAACAACATGAGAATTATTAGCATTACTGGAGCAAGACCATACTATATGAAAGAAAGAAGAAAAGCTATGTCATTGAGGTTTAATATACACGTTCTCGTGACACCATGTTCCCTAACACTGCTTCAAAATTTGGTATTTAAAATGACCCTGCTTGAGTTTCAAGTGCTGTAATTGTAACACCATTAATCTCCATTACGGAAACACACCTTCAGGCAGTTTATAAACACACAATCATACCAAGTTCTTCAAATACTTGAAGGTTCACGGGTTTTAAGGCCACAAGGAACCGTTATGAAATTGTCTCGTGTGACCTCTTGCATAAAACAGACAGCAGCGTTTCAGAAAGTGTTCCTGCACCAAGGGCCTTGAGCAAATGGGCTGGCAGAGGGCAGATCCGTGCAAGGAGCCTGGCGGCTCCTCTCCTCTGCACTTGCCTGCAGGGAAACCGTGCAGGGCGACTCCTGCAACACGCAGCTATCATCTCAGCTACGCAGCGTTTCTGTGACCCTCTGCGGACCCAGCCTGACCTGCCTGTCTCTGAGAAGGCTCTCTTACCTTGGAAGGATCGTCGGTGCACATTTTTAGCCAGTTTTAGCGAACTGTTACGCAATGCACAGAGGCAGATCCTGAAGATATTGGCCCTTATTAACTCTCCTTATGGGGCAGGAAGGAGGGAATATGCAAAACCGAGAGGGTCACTATCCACTTATGTGCCTCTTCCGGAAAATACTAACAAGCTTCCAGCAAGTCTGCCTGGATAAGGACTTTATAAAGGGTGTTGAACATGGACTTAAGTGACTTAATCAGTATCAGAGTTTCCACGATGCTTTCCTAGCCTGCTAAACTGCTTTTGCCGTCCTGGCTTTTTCAGCCTATGACATTACCAATTTTTGTAATATGATAAAGATTTTTCTTGGCTCAAGTAGGAACACGGTAACAAGTTGTCCTTGCCTTGAACAAAGGTGTTTTCAAGCACTACTCATGATGTTACAAACCACACTGTGCCAAAATATACTTATAGGTGATCTACATTTATCCAATTCTATCACACTAGATAAGAGTCAGACAGAAAAACAGAATTCAGGTGCCACCTTTGAGAACACTAGGAATGTGCTAGAAGAGAGCTGTCTGGTGAGAACTGCTGGGCTGAGGTGGAAATACAAACACCTAATTAAGTAGAACTATCACCAGGCTTCTGAGCAAGCAAGGAAATAAACATACAAATAACACTTTCAGGCATTATTTTGTAACCAGTAGCACTTTTAAGTATCATCTTGTAAATGGTTTGCCTTTTCCTACTATTTTAATATTTATCTTCAGTAACTTCCTGCTGTATCAAATTCACATGCAAAACTGTACATATTTTTCAGACTCTATTGAAATCAACTGCAAAACTCCCCAGCATTCTCAGCAAGGCCAGAATTTTGTTTTCTTACACCAGACACCGCAGTACGAGAAAGGTGGAGTTCGTAGTTTTAGGATTTTGCATTTGCTGATACACAACGGTGAATACACATACTGCCTTGCATAGCCAGTGAATGTGACTTGCAACTATAAATCAAATATAATATTCTTAATTAAGGCTCTGCTAATTTATCAGTTGTGCTAATCTGAAAACCACCATTGGGGCTCCTACAAATACATATATATAGTTAGAATAAATGCTGCTAGAAAAAAGAAATGTATATTTTACATATCTTGTCTCCTAGAAACTATATTCTCAGAATAATAATGAGCCATCTGGAAATGCTAATGGTCAGACAATAACTGGATAGACTATTTCACAGCTTCTGCAAATATTAAGCTGATTAATATTAGCTTTGACAGGTACCATAAAACATACTTAGTTATACTTAATCGCGCACACACACACACAAACCTGTCAATATTTGAAGTTTCTTGAAAACCACTTTAATTTGCCACATTCCATCCCATTCTGTAACTAGCCATTTTAAGCAGCGTCTGGCTGTTCAGCAAGGAGCAGGGCAAGGCAGCGCCGCTGCCGCTGCTCTGCGCGCTCTTCCCCGCCAGCTGCCACGCGGGCAGAGGGTGAGCACGGCTCTTGTTCGGAGGGGCACATGTGGTACAACCTGACATGTCAAAGTGTGCAGAGGCTTTTGTTGCTTAGCTGCTAGGAACAAGTTTACTTGACTAGCGAAACCACAAGAATTGCAGCGAAGAGGAATCTTTGCCTTCAAGTTAATCATGTGCACGGGGAAAACAGAGCTATGCTCATCTCTAAATGCCTTTAAGAGCTTTCCTTTTCTCCTCCTTTCTTCCTTTGCTGCCCCAAACTGTTGAGTAACAGACATTTCAGCATGCATAAGAGAAGCAAACAATTGCATTGCTGCTGTAGTTGCAGGGCAAGTAAACATTGATGTCACTGCAGCTATAATCACATTAGTAGGGTGCATTAATGGTAATGTCATGTTTGATCAACCAGTCAGGTCCAAAGGCCTCTGAAATGCAACCTGAGCAGCAGCACAGCTCGAAACGGGAACGGAAGCTCTTGCCAAACAAATCCCTTTCAAACGCAGAGCCCTGTAGCAAAGGTGAGCCTCTAGTCACCAACACTCAATGTCAAATCGCCTTGGATCACACAGTTAGACTTCACATTTGCTCACACTGTTTTCCCACCTCTAACACCAGCTCTGGTTTTCTCTCGGTCCCAGCGGGCACCCAACCCACAGCCCGCAGAGCCGGGATGTCTCCCCGCTAGGGATGCCACCACACTTGGGTTTCATGCAGGTTCCTTGGGGCTCCTCTGCCAAGGACAGGCACACTCGCAGCCCGCCTGCCTAGCACCATTTTCCGTTCAGCAAGTCTTGGAGCTTAAAAGCCAACGTGCTGTTGTCTGTCTGCCTTAGCATGTTGTACGAGATTAAATGAAACAGCAGCAGCAAAAATGTCCAGCGGCAAATGCTGCGGGTGCGAGCGGCGCGGGGGAGCCGATACCCTCCGTGCGGCGTCCCGCCGCGCTCCCGCTCCCCGTGCGCATCCACCGCGCACCTCTTAGCGGACGTGCTGGGACGCGGCGCTACGGGC
>VZSG01000569.1:99271-125447 GCA_013398315.1 Nothoprocta pentlandii | reverse complement strand
CCCCGCCGCCCGCGGGAGAGCGGGGTCGGCCCGTCACGTTTCTGCCGTCACGTATAAAGGCAGAGTCGCTCCCTGTTGGCCCCACTCAGTCCCCAGGGAGCCTCCGCCTGTGCGGCGGCCTCCGGGGAGCACGGAGGGCACCGTGGGGCAGCCAGTGTGGGAGTTGGATAGGGAGTCGGGAATGGGCTGGAAAGCCGTGTCCCCCTCTCCAGCCTCAGCCCTGATGCGCTCGCCAGATCACCCCGGGCTTCCGTGAGGCTGAGTCCACCTAGATCCGTCCCGGACTTGACGCTTAGATCACCTCTTTCCCAGGGAAGAGAGGAGGGCCCAAGGGCAGCCCTGGAGCCTGAGCTGCCGGTGCCTTCAACTCTGTTCCCCGGCCAGGCGCCCACCACTAGCAGCATGGGGGACACGGGCTGCTCACACAGCGTGTGTTGAGCCCCACTTAACTCCAGGATTTGCCCCTTTGGGTCTGTGGTGGGGACAGAGCCAAGTGACTCTTAACAGGAGGGGGTTTCTGCTCCCAACGCAACCAAAAATGCGGAAGAATTGAAGATCATGGGCTCATGTAAGACAGGGGGGAAAGAAGCCTTGAGACATCATCTCTCTGAGGAGGAGAAGAGCAACATTCTCAACAAGGAGAAGGCAATACTAGAACTTTGATATATGTAAACTGGATAAGTGGAGGATAACTGAGTTTGAGAGGGGGAAGGTAGGGCAATGCTGAATAGATATTCAAGATGTAAACACCCTGGAGGAAAAAAAACGTTATTAATACTGAACATGGGGATTTAAGGAGAGGCAATGGAAATAAAATATGAAAGAGAAATGCTATACTGTTAAGTAGGGAGATTTCTGACACAGTGAAACGTCTAAAGGGTATGAGATAACATCCCAAGAGAAATGCCAGAGAACAAATTACTGAATTTTTGAAAAATCTCTGCTTTTTCACATGGGAGGAATGTCCCTCAGTGGGGCCCGTGCCACTAATGTCACAGTTGTTTCATCTTCCTGTACTCCACTCCTCACTTGCAATATGCACATGGCTCTATTCCCTTTCTCCTCCTTCTGGTACGATTTGCCTTAGACCCTGCAATATTCTGTGAACATTTTTTTTCCTTTAAAGTGAATTAGCTCCTGGTGGGAGCTGTGGTGCAACCTGGATACAAACAGCAGCTTCATAAAATCCAGCTTGGACTCCAGGCAGCAACTTCACTCCCTAGTTTCTGCTAACCGTTACAAAGGAGTGCCACATTCTGGAGGCATATGGCTGTGTGTGTATGTCAACATCTTTGAGACATCAGGAAACGCACATTTCTTTCCATCCCCCTCCCTGAACACGTAGTATTCCCTTCCCTGGAAGGTGTCACTCTGCGGATACAGGCGGCTCCCACACTCGAGCCCTCGGTGTTCCCTGCCTGTCAGCACCCGAGCGAGTGGCACCGACACTGGCAGTGTTAGACACAGCGACGGCATCGCGCTGTGCTCGGGGTGTCTGATACCTCCATGCTCGGGGTGTGTGATACCTCCGTGCTCGGGAGTGTCTGATACCTCTGTGCTTGTCAGCATGAGGAGCAGAATAGTGCACCGTCATCCGTATGCCCGAAATGTGACTGATTGTGTAACTCGTGCAATCTGTCACGAGCAGTTTTTCAAATTCTGCCTATCTAATTTGCATGTACTTATACACAAGGGCATCCCTGTGTAATTAAAAATATATAGCCTCTCCACGCTTGATGTTCTGTCACTGGCGGAGACTGAACCAACACAGAAATCACAAGTTAAACAGCAAGTATATTGCCAGAGCTGTCCTTACTTGAGAAAGCTGATTTGAAGAAGGAAGCAAACATAAAAGCCATCTTAGTTTTCAGATGTCTTATTAGTAAGCAGTAGGAGAGAAAGAAACCGATCTTTGCCAAGTGAAGAGAGATAATAGGGACAGAAAAATCATTTTAATTTCCACCTTGCAAGCTGATATTAAACTGAAGAGCAATACTAATACATGTAGCTTTTAGTTCTGTCTTTCACAGTTCTCTTTGAAAACGAGCTGCAGCCAGCACGCATCTGCAGCGAAGGACGCGCACAGAGGATGGGTGTAAAAGATCCACAGCAGCGTGCTAGAGCTTGCAGCTCTAAATGCACCAAATGAGACCCTCTATAATACACAGAATGCTTGTCCAGCACAGAAGGCACAAGGAGATCGGGTTGTTTCTTGTTAAGTTCCCAGTCAACCCCAGCCAGCACCAAATCATCGCAGTTCCCTCTGGGTTGCCCACTGCTCCCGCTGCAGTGTTTGTTCAGTGCTCCAATTCGTAATAGTTAAAACATACTGGAAAGGCAGGTTTGCTTTTATTTCCCCAGGCTCAGTCAGTATATGTCCCCACAGAATTCAGCTAATGGTGAGAAATCCCACCAAGACTCGGCACATCTTTGTTCTCCACGGCAGATCAAAGCCAACAAATTCCCAAAACTGGGGAGTGGTCCTTGAAGAGGGAGCAACCAGAGTCTGCAGTGGTGGACAAAACTTGTGCCTGGAGGAATCAGAGCTGTAATGCTGAAGTTATCCTCTCACTGTAAACCTGTAAACGGCAACAACACAAACACTGTATTTTTCGCTTGCAGTAAAGACATAGGTAGATTGGACAGAAGTCTAATGGGTTGAGGTTAAAATAGATAACATTTCTGAGTTCCTTCACCAATTAAATTATCTCTCCAGAGTCATTCTCTTCTTTTTTGGGGAGCTGTCTTTGCATAACTTCAAGGGTCTAGTGCAGGGCTTATGATCTGCACCAGTGTGAGCAAAGGAGATTCAAGCTCAGAAAATCAAACACAACCTGATCCTTTCCAAATGTGATTTTTCACTGCATGTTCCCTGAGATGACTTTGAGACTAACCCAACAATTCCTTGGAGGACAAGTGTCAGAACCATGTCTCCGATTCCCACTGAACGCGCGTGGCCAACTGTTCCTGGAGAGTTTCTGCACTGGAGCACCGCACATGCTAGAAACACCAGCGGCAATTGTAAATGTAAACTGTAAATGTAAAGCACAGCCAGTTGTCTGGCCATGCTGTGCAGCGCTCAGTACACATTAATTTATCTGTCTCTCAGTCAAATGTATTTGTCTCTCAATCTGTTGTCTTAAATTATGTATTTATGTGTGCTTTTTTTCAGTATTTTATTTTCCTGTGGAGGTTTTATCATTGACTTTGACAAACACTATTTTACCTGAACACAAATGTAGTAAACTTAGCAAAAAAACAGACCCTTAGCTAATAAAAGAATAATTGACTGAGACAATGTGACCAGTAGGAAAATATCTTGTTTAAGGCAGTAATAAAGTGTTTCAGAACTTTACACCTCTAGAGCATCTTCCAAGTCAATTCCAAGCCAAAAGTGACCAGGAATTGATGGAATGACTGCCTGGCAGCTGACTTTGTAGCTCTAGTGATTTTTGGAGTGGATATATGTCTATATCATAAAAGTGCTGATGCAAGTGGCACTAATTAGATTGGACAAATCTATAGGTTACATGTTAGACCTGAAACACTGCTTTCTAGGCCAAACCGTGCTGCTGCCTTAACAGTATATGCTCTGTGAATTAAAAGGGAGTTTTTAAGTAAAATTTTGCAATGATAAGCACAGCAGAAAAGCATAAAAAAATGACTGTGCAGCATGAAGAGGAATCAAGTAAAACAAAATATATCTCCATTTCAAAAGAGTGAGTCTAAAAATGAGTCCTGAGTTATCAATGGTATTAATTAGATGATCTCCATTCAGTTAACCTTTTGGATGTCATAAAGTCATGAGAAAACTCAAACTCTAAGAGCTCAAGTTTAGCTGCATTATTCAGAACATGAAGTTTAGCATAAATATGTACAGAAATGTACAGTATGGAAAGATTCACAGCCAGGAGAGATATACAGTAATGATCAGTTATGGTGAGGGGGAGCTTATTGGCCATAGTGAACAACAAATAAAATGAGTTCCAGCACAACACAGTTTTGAAAAATATTATCCTCCTTATAGAGTACCTGAAAGTACAAATGCGGGAAGCAGACAGGACTTGTATGTTGTCATGCTGCATTACGTCAGTAATATCCTCCTGGGATACTCTAGTTCCCAGGTTTGACTGCTTGGGGAAAAAAAAAGGCAACTAAAGTGACTCAGGGATGTAGGAATGAATCATTGCCAGATCAAAGGCTCAAGTCGGGGCAGAAAGTTAAGCAGGTGTCCTCCTGCTGTCTCTGCTGAAGCTACAGGCAAAAGGCTTCCGTCCTTCTTGGGGAGATGACAAAAGATGATGGCTAATTCCTTTTGCCTTCTCATTTATTTGAAGTCCCCCTGGGACAACTTGTTGGGCATTTGGCTTGTGGCACAGGCAGTTGCTTTGGGGGCCATGTTCGGGCTACTCCAGCGCACATCTACTGCCCCCCTACCAGCGAGGAGGGACGATGACTATCATGGTGCCTGGTGGTGGGGACTGGGTACCCTCTACCCTCTGGGACCCTCTACCCAGGCTGGGTTTCATCTTGCCCCTAGTAAGGGCTGGATTTGTTCTTGGTCTCTGGTGCACTGAGGGGTTCACAGCATTGCTAACAGAGAGCAAACTGCACAGCGCTGTGGTTAAACTGTGGGCCTGCAACCTGGGGAAGCCCAGTCTAATTCCTACTGTATCACTAACGCACCACCCAAGTTTGGGCAACTCACTTGATTCCTCCATCCAGGAGGAGAAAAATGGATCTACGTTTTTCATTAGTGTGTTACTGTTTTATTGTGAATATCGTCTTGCTGAATACCACATGTGCTTGAAAATCGTCCCTTTTCAACCACCTGTTATTTGAGCTGAGGGAGGAACACACGGCCTGTCTGATATCCTTCCCTGTCAAGAAAAGTCAAGCTGTTTAGAGAATGAAGGTGCTCCTCAAATTGCTACTTGCGCAGCCCTCCAGCTGCACTTTTCTTCTCCAATTTTATCCATAGGAATTTGGAAACATGGAATAAACTCTGCAAGCCAGTTAAGGAAAAGGAGGAGAAAAGGACGTACCTCTGACTCAGTCCCACATTAGTGCTTCTGATACTTGTCTTTCAGATCAGAAGACAGGGGATGGCTTATGTTAAACACACTTCTGTCCTTAGGGGTAATTAATATAACTCAGCTGTGTTTCTGACAGATTTTGAAAGAGAATTTTTGGTTAAGCCTTCTCCCTCCTACTTGGCTCAGTGGTTAGATGAAGAGGTCTTTAAATAATATAGACTTTTCTCTCTGACTCCTTTCAGATATGCTAATCAGTCTTTCATCCTTTAGTGCAGGGAGAGAGAAATACGTTAATTAATAAGGTCTGACCTTTTTTTTTTTTTCTGAGAGAGACAGCTTAATTCATTCTATATACAGGCTGCTGAGCATCCTACCAACACGTTGGGTTAAGGACTTTTTATCCGCCCTGAAGTACAAGCTGTCCTTTTATACCTTACGTTTGAAGTGAAAAATCTCTACTGGAAATAAAAAAACAGAGGTGAGCTGTTTGCAAAACTTCAAGGAATTACCCAACATCAAACAAGAAGAATCCAGTAGAAGAAATAGGGGAGGAAGCTTTCTGTGCTTGCATGTAGGTTTAGAGAACTACTTCTCAGGCAAAGATTTGGATCCTGAACATCAAAGCAGACCCCATTCAACTTAAAATCATCTTTCTCCAGCCAGCAGCCGAATACTAGAACTCAGGACTAATAGTCCCGCTTACTCACGTCACTCAATAAACAATTTTGCTCTGATGGAAATTTGCTCCAACAATCAAGCTGTCATTTAAGCAGCAGAAAGACGTCCTGGATAAAAAAAAAAAAAAAAAAAAGATAGCTATTGTACAGTGTGAGAGAGATCAATATGACTAACAGCAGGCTCCATTGTGGGTCTATTTAAAAGATAAAGAGAGATTCTGTGGTGAGAGAACTAGTTCTGTCTTCCATCCATCTCTTGTAAAGAGTAAAGAGAGATCAGACAGAGGTGTTATCCTTGAATTACATCCATATTTTCTTCTATAGAATTCTTATAGGAATCATATGTTTACATTTGACTTGCTCCTCTATTTTCTATGCAAGGGAAGTCCAACTGGCAAATGAAGAAAAAAACATTCCACTGTGCTCGAAAGCTGCGCTCGAAAAACAAGTAGCTTATCAGCCTTTCCATTGTTTTGAGTATAAAGTGGAAAAGGCAGCCTGTGTTTGAACCATAGTTTGAGTAAAGATGGAACATGTGCAAACACATGTGCAATGTTACCAGGTTTTGAATCAACTATTTAGAACAAGTCATTCCTCAGTGAAATAGATTATTCAGCTGGGGATATTTCTTTGTCACTGCTTCCCACTAGCATCACAAAAAAGCTACGTTTATTAGTGGACACACAGTCGGCATCAGGATAAGATCTTAATGAAGCTTAGTATAAGACTGTATTTATTTAGAGAAAAAAAAAAGTTTTAAGAAGCAGGATGAATTCTGCTAATTGAATTTATTCCCACATAGCTATTAGTCTTATATAACAACCTAGAACCAATTGAGTGACTGGGGGAAATACCTTTTTGATGATATATTGAGGCACTTGAAATTCAAGTTGGATTCAAGTATAGCACTTGGAATGCCTGATTTGTCTTTAAGGATTTGGTTATTATTCCTCTTCGTTGCTATAGGCTGCACTGTGCTGCAGTAGGGGGTGTGCTTTCTGAAATAGGTATTCAAAGAGAAGCTCTATCAGGATACACAAGTGCTTAGCACTTTTCCAGAAGGACAGACAAGAAGTCAAAAGAGATGTATTTGTGTTCTCTTCAGAGCAGCACTTCTAAAGCAGGTAAATGAAAGAAGAACAGTGGTACAGCAGTATCAGGAACAGATCAGGAGTTTTGCTGTGTGAATGACATTATTTTTTTCTTATAAAGTTCACGCTGTTTTCCTCCTGAGTCATGAAGCACTTGCATTGGCTTTCTTCTCAGACTCTCCCTTTTCAAAGGCTGTTCAGTCCTGGATGTGTGGGCTAGATGGAAATACAGCCAGAAAGCTGGTGTGCATGCAGCAGCATGAGAGCTGGGATCCTCTTGTTCCTCTCTAGCATTTTGGGAAACAAGCACATTTTGCTGCATAGCAAAGCTTTACACCCAGGTTTTGACATATCTGGTCACAATAGCTTGACACATTGAACTGTACTTTATGGAAATCTAAGTAGCTGGGATTGATTTTCTGTCTTTTACCCACACTATAGTTTACCTAAATATTGATTGATGGATAAGAGAACATTTTCACCCATGCAGAGGAAAGGACACTGGGAAGTTGGAATGGGAATGAGGTTGGCATATGGTGGATAGTTGGGAATTTTCTGTTGGAAAATTTTCTAACGAAAAACGCTTAACTGTGAAAAACTGAAAATGCCTGTGGGAAAATTCCAGTTTGGCAGTTTTGAGTTTTACATTTTGTCTTATATTTAATGCTATACACTAAAGTATAATTTAAAATGATGCTTCTGTGACATCTCACTGTATGCTTTCTCTCTGCCTACAGGACTTTACCAGAGGCTCCTCATCATGTGGCACCAAATGCCTCAGAGGGCCACAATCCTTATCCTTCTTCTGCTCTTTCCTCTCAAGAGTGAATCCAAGCAAATGGAGTAAGACTGTCATAACCTTCATTCCATTTCTTAAAGGCTTAATTGGACCTACACTCATTTAGTGTGTAATGTCAGTGAATGTTGAAGAAGATGCCTAATTCATTGCATAGAGCTCTAAGCTTTAGGGTACCAGGAGGCACAAGAACAAGGTTTTGTGCTCTGACATGACAGCTTTGATCATTCTAAACAAGTCTATTATTTGCCTAAAGGCATAAATAGAGTTACTAATAACTCCTTACATTATAGTTAGGACTACTAATAACTCCTTACATTATATATAATTCAGGTATAATTCCAGTATAATTCAGGGTAACTACTACAGAGACTGTGAGTACTCACATAAGACACAGGATGAATTATATCAGTATCATAGACACATTATCATCTGATAGGGGGAATAGAGTGACAGAGGACAACTTGAAAGAAAAATTGTATACACCCCATAACCATTAAGATTATCCTCAAGGCAAGTGAGAGGAAGCTGAAATTCAGATGTGCTTCTGAAGCTTTGGCTTTTTATGATGTCCTCTGTAGCTGAAAGCATTGGGGGAAGCTACAGCTGCAACAGTTGGAATCCAAGTAAACAGTCCAGAGTGACGAGCATGATCCCAGCCCAAGCAGAAAAGTATAGAGACTGGAAAGAGTCCTTCAGTGCTGTGGAGATACCCTCTTCTTGCAGTGCTCCAGTTCCCCCTGGGACAAGTTTCCTTTTTTTCATTAGTGAGGCAAATCCGAAGCTGTACATAAAAACAAAGTCCGTAGAGAAGTAAGGCCAAGAGATTTCAACATGAAAACAAAATTTCTAGTTCTCATGTCTCACTTCATGAGAGATATTCATACTGAAAATACTGTATATTATTTTTTATAGTGCAAGACTTAGAGGATGTTTACTCTGAATGCAAAGGAATACACATTTTAAAAGGCTAAAAATAGAACAGATTTCAGATTCTCTGCATATCTACAGAAAGTTTTGTTTGAAAACCTGGAACTAAACAGACTATAGTCAATAACACTTTCCAGCATTACATACTAGTGCTCACAAAATTATCAGATTTTTTGTAGCAAATATAAATATAAGAGAGAGGATAAGCTTTACTGAATGGTATATTAAAAACTAGCAGGCTTTTATCACTGTAACAGGGATTAAATTAAGTCAATCATTCTGTTAAATAAGACACTGCATCTTGTAGGAATTAGTTCAGACTTTTTCCTTCCGCATATTGCTGGATGATGGGTCCAGCAATGAGTCCAGTTCTGTCTATTGCATACATAATGTCACCCTCCTCTTTCCCATTTTTCCACCACATCCACTCATCTGGCAAACATATCCACATTACTGAGTTACTGCACAATAACGAGCAATTTGTGTAAGAGCCAATACCTACCCTTGAAAATATGTTTTTTTTTTTTCATCGGGACTCATTATTTTGTCCCTTGCTTGTACTATATGTTGCCCTGGGCTCTTTGTCCTTCTGTTTTTGTAGGAACTGGGAAAGCTTAGTAAGAAATACATACAAAATAAAAGCAAGAGTAGAAACTATAATCTGAAAGAGGGAGAAAATCAGGGTGCAAACATTTTCTGTTTTTATTTGCATGACCTTGTTGTTTTTGCGTGGTCACTTTTGCAGCTGGATCCTGCACTGCTGATGTCAGTAGACCTTTATCACGATGGGAGCTGAATCCAGCACCTGCTGGAATATTCTGACTTTTATGTATTGCTCCCAAATTCTTTATGTGCTCTGCTTCCTCCTTCCTACAACTAGTGTCTGTCTGTCTGGCTGCTTCTATAAACCCCAGCGCTGTAGCAGCCAGGTGCCTCCAAAACTTTCAGCTCAACCTCAGTAACGTGCAAAGCTAATGAAAACCTAGCTCCACAGTCAGCTTGCTGAGTAATAGTAGTTTTAAAAGCATCTAATGAGCTTTCGACTTGGGTACAAATGAAGTCTTATCAAAAGGACAGAGCTCACAGAGCTCTCGGCAGGGAAAAATACCCGAACAGCCCAGTACTAATAATTCCTTGCAATGCCTGCTGTGTTGTTGTGTTTTTCTTTTTTTTTTTTTTTTTTTTTTTTTTTTTTTTTTTTTTTTTCTCTCCACTCTTTTCCTCTTGTCTGAGAGCTCCACCTAATGGCAGTAAAAGGAAGGCCGCTGCCTTTCAGTCTTTCCACTAAAAATCTTTATTTCCATGCTGCTGCTTGTCTATCTTGCAAATAGAGGGTGGAGAAACAAGGATATCCTCTGACTTTCAGGATAAAGAGCAATTAATGAATAGGCTTCCTGTATTATGATCTCTTTCGTTTATTTTAACAGAATTTCTCAGAGCTTGACCAAAGTATTATTTCTATTATGGGCAATTTCCTAAAGAATAAACTAGATGAAAGATACATTCTTTCCCAGTTTTATCTCTGTGTCCCAGTATTTACACTCAAATAATTTAACTCCAGGAGCACATATCATGGGTCCAAACCTACATGGAGGAGTACCCTAGACCTTAGGACCGATTCTACTTCTCTTGTTCACAGGAATTAAGGGGACAATTGTATTACTGCCAATCTGAGGGCAAAGCAGTCCCAAAGAAGAAGTTTCTACAATCCATATTGTGCTTGCAAATGTTCAGAAATTATGAATAAATGTTCTTTCCCCTTACTCCAAAGTGATGCATCACCATCAAAATCATAACCTTGCCTCCTCTGTTAAGCCAGTTCCAGATTTTGAAGCATTTATGGTTTTCAACATGATGTTTTCAAGATTTTATTGTCAACAGGTTGGGTTAGAAAACCCCCATCTTTGCAGTGAAAGCAGAGATCCATACAGATTTAGACTACTTCTTTAAATGTAAGACTAAGAACAATTAATAAATCAGGCTTTTCCAAAGCCTAAATCTGAGCCAAAGGAGGACAGTACTCCAGAAAGAGGCCTGTAGGACTGACAAGTACCTACAGAAGTAAAGGAAGAGAGAGCAATGCCAGCGGGCAGGCAGCTTCCCCCAACAGAGAGAGAGCAGCTGAGTCACATGCAGACTCTGTATTCAAGGTCATAAGGAATGGCTGGCAGACAAGTAATGAGACATACATACATGTTTTTATGTTTAAAACAATGCTTTTTATTTTATTTTAAATACCATAGACATATTGCAGAACAAATACAGTAGTAACATTATTGTATCAACGTTGCTATAAATATTATGTTAGAAATACAGGTAAACTGTACCTCAAAAAGAAAACAAGTTCTCCAATAAAACCCTGCTTTGTTCAGTATAAAAGGTAATGTGGCCATCACGGGGAAAATGTCAGTATTTTAAAAAGCAGAAGGCTTGTGTAGTACTAAAGCTTAGGAAACTGCCAGGTCAAATGAAAGCAGGAAATTACGAGGACTAAAAAAGGACAGAGAAAGTGCCTTGCACTTGTGATACTCACGCTGATAAGAAGTTATTTAAATATATCAAAAGCAGGAAGAGAGCTAGAGAATTGACTGAGTGGTTTGGAAACAGATGTAAAAAGGGATGATAAGATCACAGCGGAGATGCTCGTTGCCCTCTTTGCTGTCATGTTTCTGGCTGAAGAAAGCAGAGGTCCTGCGCCCAGCCCAGTCACTGCAGCAGGTAGGTCAGAGGAGGTGTCTGTCCCCTCTGAGGCAAACACGCAGGCAGCATGAGGGGACGTAGCTAGATTAGGTGCCAAGAAGCCATCAGGGCCGAGTGTCATCCACCGGAGCCTTGTGTTGAGCTCAGCCCTGCAGCTGCAGTGCGGCTGCCTGAGGGACGTCAGCACTGCTTGCTCAGAGCCCCATCCCCAGCACTGGTGGGGTGGCCGAGTAAATCCCATGAATGAGAGGGCCTGGGAACCACAGCAGTGACTGGCCTCCCTTCTAGCAAGGGGGCAGGGAATAAGATCCCAGAGGATTAACCCGGTCTGCTGGAAAGAGCAATCGCGGCTTCAGTAGAGGGGAATCCTGCATCTCTAACCAGCTAGGCTGCTGGGAAGGTGTCAGCACACAAACAGAGGGGATCTACTGCACATAACATACTTGAGGCTTCAAAAATACTTTCACAAGGTTTAGCACCAAAGGTGAATATAGCAGCTAAGTTGCTAGAACACTAGTTCTTTAATAGACTGCAAGGTGACAAAAAGGCAGGAGGAAAAGGGAGCGCTTGAAAGTGTGGAGTCAGGTCTGGAGTATCCCAGGAACCAGCACCAGGGCCAGTTCTCTACAGCACCTTAATCAGCGATCAGGAGAGGAAAGTGCACAGTGAAATGTCTAAGCTTTTAGCTCATACTAAGCTGTTCTGGTGAGTGAAATATGCCACTGCTGAGGGACCCTGGAAAGAGCTCATAAAACTGAGTTGAAAAGTACAGCGAATCAAAATATAGTGATGAGCTTCAATAACAATAAATATAAGATAATGTTTCATGTGAAAAATAATCTGAACTGTGTGTTTGTGAGGCTGAACTTGAGCTATCAGTTACAACTGAGGAACAAGCCCTTGGATTTATTGCTAAGAGTTCCCTTAAGTCACCGTGGACTGCATAGCTGCAGCTGTAAAAGCCAGCAAAATGTCAAGCAGCATCACGAAAGGCAAAGAAATGGCAAAGAAGAGGGCATGATTTTGCTACTATAGAAAACCTTGGCAAGGGTGTGTATTGAATGCTGTGGGCTGTCCAGGTCTCTGTATCACAAGGTGGATGTATTAGAGTTGGAAGGGCAGCTAAAAAGAGTAAGAAGATGCAGCAGCATCTAAAAAGTCTGGAATTCTTCATTTTTAAGAGTAGGAAGCTGAAGGTGAACGGGAGTGTGGTTTACAAAATCATGAAGACAGAGCTGCTGTTGAGCAATCACTAAATACTAGTACAAGGACACTGACTTGAAATACTGCCAGATTGTTTTAAGGCAAGAAAATGGAATTACGAGGAGTTTTTTTTTTTTTTTTTTTGTTTTTTTTTGTTTTTTTTGTTTTGCACAGATGATTAACGTTGTTGCCACAGAAGGTTGTGGAGCCAGATTCAAATAGAGGTTAGACATACTCATGGAAAAACAAGCAAATGGGCATCTTCCAACTTCCTAATTTATGAGTCACTTCTGGGGTTGTATGAAAGGAACAGACTGCAAAAAAGAGTCAGGATCACACGCTTTCCCTCTGTAGCATCTCCTACGGCCACTGATGGAGACAGAATCCTTCTCTGTCTGGACAGATCATTGGTCTTATCTAGCGCAGCAATTCTTATGTTCTCATTAAGTCTGTTCACACCCTGTGCTTTGCACCTTTGTACAAGTGCAAAAATAATGATCTAATTAAAGGATTTCCATATGTATCTCTGATAATTTATCCTTCCAGGAAACTTGAAAATGACAAATACAGTTTGTTCTTTTGGTGTGGTGCAGAAAAAAAAAAAAAAAAAAAAAAAAAAAAAAAAAAAAAAAAAAAAAAAAAAAAAAAAAAAAAAAAAAAAAAAAAAAAAAAAAAAAANTAGATAGATAGATAGATATCTTATACATATAAATTCCATATATATATATATTTATATATGGAACTCACCAAGAATACTCTGTTGCTGACTGATTCTTCCTTTTTACTTAAGGAGTGTCTACTTGACTCAGCCTTTCCAGCAAGGATGGTTGTGAGGAAGGAAAAGGCTACAAGGCTTTCTCCTTGGCAAGGGCATGCAGCTGATCCCTGGGAATGAAGAAGCCATCTGCTTCTTGGAGTAATATACAACTTTTGAGCAGAGCTGCAGCAAAACGAAACACTGATCTCTAAACCTGGATGGTTTTGCTTACAGTCACATGGGCGAACAACAGAGAAGTCTTGGCAACTGTTCCCACAAATCCTGTTCTTATTTCAGATCTATAATGTGTGGCTTAGATATTTTAGTATCCAGCTTGTAAGTGTGGTTGAGTACTAAAGATAATGGAAGGAGGGATATATATTGCAAACATAAATATGAAGGTGATTAAAAATTGTTAGTGTTTTATATGTAGTATTTTAAGTAGTGTTTTATGACTTTCTAATAAAGATCTGGTTAGATTGAGTTGCAACACATCTTGTTGGATTAGGATGTTCTCATTTCTGCATTAGTTTATTGCTTATTGAATTGCAAAGGCTGAACTTCACCTCATTAACTTAAGATGTCCGTAGCATGATGACCACATCTGAACCACATTTGAACTCCTTTTACAACTAACGGCTGAAAATAGGCACTTTCTGGCATACAGTTCATTTCAGAGAGTAACTTGAGCATTAAATGACTCACATGCTAAAAGTGTCTGTGTCTCTCAGTAAATGACAAATGGAGTCTAGACAGTTAGTACAGATGTGTATGTCCACATGTGATCCGATTCAATGTCCACCAAAAATAAATGGACTCATCCTGTTGGCTTCACCAGATGCTGAACCAGGCAAGAGTTTTTAACCTTTGGCCACAGGCAGTGTGTGCCTCTCCCTGACCCCCACCAGGGTCCAGCAATGGTCCAGAGAGCAGCTCCCAGCGAGTGAAACCATCCAGCCACAAAGCAGATGATACACTGAAATGGAAGATTAGTGAAGTTTATTCCATTCCTGCATTTATATTTAACATTGCTGTGAGCCAAGCTACTTTTTCCTGGAAATAAGCAGTTTACTTCAGAAAGAGTAACCAAGGAAGTATCTTTTAAAAAATGTAGAAATAGCTTGGGGATGCTTGTGTATGTTCCATCTTGCATCCCCTATAGCATACAGTAGAAGTAGCAGATGATAATACAGATTCATTTCATGCAGGTCCTACTACAGCTCATACATCAGTGTATCTGATTTGTACTATGGTGTACTTTGCTTTTCATTCTTTTTCCTGCATAGTTTCTCCTCCCTTATAGAATTGCCCTTTCCTTGAGCTGCTTCTCATCAACTGCCAGATCTGTATGCCTCTTGGATGGTAGCAGAATCTTTTGGGGTTGTGCTGCAAAAAAATGGCAGTTGAGAAATGGGAGGTAGTAGAAATTCAAAAGAACACTTTTGTGTGGTGCATTTTTGAAGAAAAGTTGATTTATGTTATACCGAGACTTTTATCTTCTTTTCTTCTACCAAGAAACTAAAAAAAGTAACTGTTGCAATGATTACCTGAGAAAGATGAAGTTGATACAACTGAGTTGTAAAGATTAGGTTTGTTCCTTTATCTTTGTAGAAGCTGTTCATCTGCTTTTGATTAATTGACATGAACATTAGTTTAGCTGTACCATTGCTGCTAAAGCTTCATCTAGTAAATTCTAATAGTAAATTAATTACACTCAGGATCATTCTCTGACACAGAAGTCAGCTGCCATCACAAGCCTGTGCCCATAAGACTGCCTGACTTTCAGTACAAGGGGGTTATGTGCAGACTGCATGTTTGGAGCAATCCTTGGTCTGTGCTGACTCCTGAACCTGGTGTGGGAATTGGTTGAGAGTTTGGTATGGGCTGAAATCATACTGTAGAACATTTTTAAAAAATTAAAAAAAAAAAAAAAGAGGCCTGGGAGAATTTTCTAGCTCTGTTTTATATAAACAGTCCAGATGTGGCCTTACTCTCCAGCCCCATGCAATTGCTACTTGATTAACTTATGGCAGGATAAGGCAGTGAAAGAGTAACTCTTGGCAGTCAGCAATCATGGCAAAATTGAAGTACAGGCAGTTCCATCTCCATGTGAGGAAGAACTTCTTGCCTGTGAGGGTGACAGAGCTCTGGCAGAGGCTGCCCAGGGAGGGTTGTGGAGTCTCCTTCTCTGGAGGTCTCCCAACCCGCCTGGATGCCGCCCTGTGCCCCGTGCTCTGGGTGTCCCTGCTGGAGCAGGGGGTTGGACTGGATGATCTCTAGAGGTCCCTTCCAACCTCAACCCTCCTGTGATTCTGTGAGAAATATTACTGTATTACAATGTAGGAGCAGTTTTTATTCAGTTACATTCTTAATCTTTGCATTCAACTCCCAAATGCATGTATTAAGAAAGAAAGAAATTATGAAACCTTAACCTTTACAAGCAAATGACATACTTTAAGCTGAGGAATAAATTCTGAACCAAAGATTTCCTTGTAATCATACCCATTACTTCTGTATCAACCAGATTTATTAAATCACATAATAAAATTTATAAGCATTCAGGAAAATCTATGACAAATTATGAATGACCGAACCTTTGGTTCTGCCAATGATTTATAAAAAAGACAGTTTATGTTTTGAATGGTGCATATGTTTAGATGAATATTTTACATAAATTAATAATTGGAAGACCTTTGTGATTAAGCTGATAAGAAGCAACATCAGTCTAACATATTTCTTATGTCATTTTTTTTTATTCCTTCTAAGTCATTAGCTTTCTTAAGCTCCTCTCTAATTTGGGAAGTATCAGTTAGGCTGATGACAAAAATTGTCTGCCATGAGAAGCCAGATTATTTCCCTGACATGAATCCAGAGACAATATTGTAAGCTTTGAAATATGCCAAAGAGTTGATGAGAACTATGAAACATCCCTCTTTAACTGCACATTGTAAATATCTTAAGGGAGAACTTCAGAGTTTATTTCGTACATAGTAGAGGGAAGATAGTTTTACATGCTGTCCCATGAAGACTGGAGAGATTTCGCTGGAGTCATATGCTGGCTCTCAGTGCCAAAATGGTCCTGTAATACACAGCAGAAGGTCACCATTGGGCTTTGCTTAGTATCTGTGAAATGCTATTTTCTGGGAAATTTTTGAAGAAAATAAAGGAGGAATTATTAAAAATGCAAGTAAATTTCAAAACATTTCAAAATGTTTTATATAGTGCCTATTGAAAATAATTGGAAAAAAAATGTCATTTTATGCATTAGGTGATTTGTTCTCATGTGGATTTTTGAAGCGTATAAGGCAATGAGGTCTAAAATGCTTCCTATGGTGTTGCTCAGAGTGTTGCGTTAGGGTCATGATAAATGGGACTGAGTCTAGTTGGAGGCCTGTGGCCAGTGGATTAGTACTGGGCCCGGTGCTGTTCAACCTGTTCGTCAATGACCTGGATGATGGCACGGAGTGCACCCTGAGCAAGTTTGTGGACGATACCAAGCTGGGTGGAGTGGCCAACACTCCAGAGGGCTGTGCTGCCATCCAGAGGGACCTGGACAGGCTGGAGAGTTGGGCAGAGAGGAACCTCATGAGGTTCAATAAGGACAAGTGCAGGGTCCTGCACCTGGGGAGCAATAACCCCAGGCACCAGTACAGATTAGGGCTCGACCTGCTAGAAAGCAGCTCCATGGAGAGGGACCTGGGAGTCCTGGTTGACACCAAGTTGACCATGAGGCAGCAGTGTGCCCTCGTGGCCAAGAAGGCCAATGGGATCCTGGCCTGCATTAGGAGGAGTGTTGCTAGCAGGTCAAGGGAGGTGATTCTGCCCCTCTCCTCAGCTCTGGTGAGGCCGCACCTGGAGTATTGGGGGCAGTTCTGGGCTCCCCAGTATAAGAGGGACGTAGAGCTCCTAGAGAGGGTCCAGCGGAGAGCAACAAAGATGATTAAGGGCCTCTCTTATATGAGGAAAAGACTAAGCAAGTTGGGCCTGTTTAGCCTGGAGAAGAGAAGGTTGAGAGGGGATCTAATAAATGTGTATAGATACTTGAGGGGAGAATGTAAACAGGAGAGGGCCAAACTCTTCTCAGGGGTGGCCAGTGACAGGACAAGGGGTAATGGGTGTAAGTTGAAACACAGGCAGTTCCATCTCCAGGTGAGGAGGAACTTCTTTACTGTGAGGGTGACAGAGCAGTGGAACAGGCTGCCCAGGGAGGCTGTGGAGTCTCCTTCTCTGGAGATCTTCCAAACCCACCTGGAGACTGCCCTGTGCCGCATGCTCTGGGTGCCCCTGCTGGAGCAGGAAGGTTGGACTAGATGATCTCTAGAGGTCCCTTCCAACCTTGAACATTCTGTGATTCTGTGATTCTGTGAAGCAAATACCTTCTTTGATGTGAAAGTCCTTGACTCCTGAAATTGATTATTCTTTTCTTGATGGTATAGTACATTATGAAACACCACAGAAGATCTCATTTTACTACCATTAGCTTTAGAAATATGTCTCCAGCTGACTTGGCTGATAGTAACATAAGATAATGCAAGGGAATACAAAATTCTTCTGTGAAAGCAAGATCTATACTAACTTCATTGGATTTTTTTCTGCTCATGAACCATAGGATTGAGCCCATTAAGCTGATTACAAGAGTGTGTTTTATCATCCTGATGAAAGTCAAAATGATGAAATAGCTCTCCTTAGCTCTTCTTTTGTAAATAGATTTCCTGCACTACAATGATGTAACTAGTATTCATTTACTTTGAGAGTGTAATACAGTAATTTTGTACAGTAGAAATTTAATTCAGTAGAAATTTTGAAATGTTAATATTAGAATTGTAAATATTTTGAATTGTAAATGTTGCTTTGAATATATAACAACAATTGCATAAGCTCTTCCAGCTTCCTAGATGCATAAACAGTGCTCTTGAATGGACTTAGTCTTTAAAATAAAATGAAAAGTCTACCCAGTTTTGTAAGGATATCATTTTAGGAATTAAACGATTATTAGATAAAACTCATACTGGCATACTCATACTTAGCTCAGAGCTAAGATCATGGCTTCATGCTCTGTATTTGTGCTTATTACCAAAGCCAATATCACTAGTATTATTAGATTATTAATAACCAAATAACAGATGCTGTTATGCAGTTATATGGTGTTTTTACAAAAGGCTTCTCACAAAGAACATGATGCAAATATCCCAGAATCCCAGAATCCCAGAATGGTTGAGGTTGGAATGGACCTCTAGAGATCGTCTAGTCCAAACCCCGCTGCTCAAGCAGGGACACCCAGAGCACACAGGGTCCCATCCAAAAAAATGAGACTCCACAACCTCTCTGGGCAAATATTACCTGTCCCTTATTGAACATGAAAGAGAACAGCAGAGTTTTTAAAAAGGCTGATGATGACTGATATATATACCTGAATGACATACTGATATATGATACTGATATATAATGATATATTCTACTCTGGGAGCCTATGAGGTGAGAATTTCATATGGAAATCAAGGAAATTTCACCAGTGGCCTTAATGGATTTGAAAGAAGGACATTGGAAGAGCCTGCTGAGAGGCCAGGCAGTTTCGGCTGAATCTGCCCTGGGATGTCTCCTACTCAACAGGCTGCTCACCCTTGGGGATGGTGATGGCTGCACGGCCACACAGTGTCCTCCTCAGCACCCTCACAGCACCTCCAGTCCCGGTGGCACCAAAGCCCCTCGGGTTGGTAGAGTTGCACGGTGCGGAGCAGCTGCTGCATGTGTACAGGGAAATGCAGCCCCTGCTGGTAAATAATTCAATTCTGTAGCAATTGCACTTTGATTCTTAAGTGAACTGATTTTGCAATCTGCTTCTTAGGTAGCAGCTGGAAGAGAGCTGTGGCTTTGATGCAGTAGTTGACAGCTGCCAACCCAGAGGAGGGCTTGTGTTTCTGGGGCTGCACTTCAGGGTCACAGTTTTTCAGCTTCAATCCAGCTAGGCATTCTAGTTTGAATGCAAAAACACTTAGATTCAATTAGGCCAAATGATCGGAAATCATCAGGAACTCAAAGATTTCTAAATTAAATCTAGCCAGAGGGTAAAACTTGTATTTTCACATAGCAGGAATACCAGCTGCCATGGTGAGACTAGTAGGTACATCCTGACGCAGTCACCACGTCCTGTCTTACAAGAAGAGGAAAGTTCAACCAACATGAGGCTTTCTATAAGAACAAAAATAAAATTAGAGTGAAATTACAATTTAAAAGTGTTAATTGAAGTACAGACACAGTGACTGCTAGAGCTATTTAGAAAGGGACGTGATGGCTGTGTATCAATCTCTCACTCAACATGGAATTTGCTCTGTTCATTTTTTTCACATCTCTTACAGCATTTATTGAAGATGGGCAAGTATTTGGCCAATACTTTATCCCATCTTGTCATTTTAACTTATAATGCTTCACAGAAAAGAGCACTTAGCAATATGCAGTATTCTTCCATGTACACTATTTAGATTAAAACTTTGTTTTATTGCACTTTAGTGCCACATTACCTGTGTCCCACAATTGTACATAGATGCACCGGGCATTAATGTTTCCAAGACAAAAGAAATAAAGATCAAAATGCTTGCTGCTCAGCTAAATATTAAAGAATATTAACAATAATATTTATTAATGATTTCTGATGTGTCCAGTGTGGAAATTCAAACTCTCTGTTCTAAAAAAAAATTAGTTGATATTCACAGTCTATACAGGGTATTTTAAACAACAAAAGGAAAACCCACTGTTACTTTTTAAAGTTCTTTATGCTTTTATTTCCCTTATAATTTAAACACCATAAAAGATAATCACATGCTATTATGGATGATTTATTCATATTTTTACCATTCTTTAGAAGTGTAGGAAAAAAAGCTGTGTTATCACTGCAGTTTCTCCTATTCTTTACATCTGTCAATTTAGTACATGGTAGAGCAGACAATGCCACTTGCTAAATAGCATCTCCCCCCTCTTCTAGCAGCAGGCAACGGAAGGAAAACCTTGTATTAGAGGGCTGGCTATTGAGGAAAAAATTGATCACGTCACAATTTCCCTCCCCCATGTTATTTTGTTCTAAATAAAAATAAAATCCTTTACCATTTAAGGGTTTTATTAATACATATACTCAAGCATAAGTGAAGCATCTGTTACGTGCCACTGCATGAGAATGAGGCCTACAAAAATCAATGCATATTGGCACTGATTTGAGAAGGGAGGAAAGGGGGAGGAATTTCACCCACTGACATCATTATCTGTTTTGAGTTTTCCAGTTCAGTAATGTGAAAAGCATTAGATGGGAGGAACATGAACAGATTAACTTCCTGTTAACCATTTACACATTTAATTTCTACCAGTTCATTTTCTCCCACATATCACAGGTCTTTCTCATTTTTATGTTTTCTTAGCATGATGATAACTATTACTGATTCCCAGCCCTTCTTTTATGAGTCATCCTCTTGTTGAAATTCATGTGATTTAGCAAGGGGAAATGACTTGTAAAAGGGGTCTTGTGAATTCATGAGAGAGAATACGGAACAAAAGACTGACTCATTTCAATTTCAAAGTTATGTTGATATTTGCTAACACAATTTTTATTTCCATCAGTACTTACTATATCAAATATATATAAAATATTAAATCAATGTTGTAAAGAAAGGCCACCATGAAGCTCAAGGAAAAAGGAAAACAGTTTCTTCTATCATATAACATATCACTGATCTATTGCAGCTCTCTTCAGAAAGAGGATTACTCCTCTTTCCTATGTAAATGAAACTTGTAACTAAGAGACACAAACAGAACAAAATTTCGTACATATACATCTCTAGTAGTATCTAGGAGCCCTAGCCACAGACCAAAGTACGATTAGACTAAGAGTTGTTTAGAATTTTAAGACTAATCCAAATAAAATAGAAAAGGCATCTGCTAAAGGCAATACAATGCTAATAAAATAAACTTTTTTATGGAATGACTTGCAATTCTAAAGTATGTTTTTGAGACTATGTTAGACCATAGAGAGATGGTCAAGGAAAAGGCAAGACATCGATGGTAGAGGAACAAACTATCAGTCTGGTTCAGGTAACCACAGAATCAAAACAATTAGGCTGCAGGCCAGGCCTACATCACATAAAAAGGTGATAAATTATCTATGTCCACTTGTTTTTGTAGTAGTGTGGCTTTGTATTAGTAACTGAATAGGGATAGATGATGAATTCCACTCTTAGACAGTTTTCTTCTCATCCTCACTCCTGCCATACTCAAGCTCCTTCTTGCACGGGCAAAGATAACCTCTCTTCCTTGCAGTTTTGCATCTAGAATTAGCACTAAAGAGACTAGACCATTCTTAGCAATCCTTTAAAGGATTTCAGAACAAAGAGTCTTTTCTATCAGAATGATTTATTTTTCCTTAGCAAGTTTCTTTTAGGAAATTAAATGTCAGAAATTTGAACTTAATCACAGTATCTGAGCACACTTAACTGCCTCAACACCTCCAGAAATAATTTCATTGTCTATCATAATTTTCAGAAAGCAGACTCACTTAAGCTGCTTCAGATGATCTTAAGTAGAGAAAATGCTAGGCAGAATTGTAATTATGAAATGTACTGTGTTTTTTTTTTAAATTATATTTGTTAAAAATATTTAAAGTTAGAATATAGGGCCAAAGAAGGTTAATAAGAAAAAATCTAGATTAGTGTGCTTGAAAATGAATCACATGTATTCTTATACATGTTTGTAAGAATAATGGATTTGTTTTTGTCTTATCAGAGAATCGAATTAAGAAAAATAATTTTCTTAATTAATTTAATCACCATATTTATAGGGTGGGATTCCACAATCCTTGTTAAATTAAAGCACAGTTTTCCTCATACTCATTCAAAACACACAAAGGAATAGTTGTTGTACATTATGTCATATTACGGATTCCTGTCACTCTGATAGCACAGCAGGATTGACTTCAGCTGTAAATACCAGGTAGACTGCTGCAGTGAGGAAATGATAGTATTTGGAAACTAGTTCCTTCATATGCTGTATAAATCTCTGGCCAAACTCCTCCTGCAGTTTTACAGCTCCTCTATATACTCCAAGCGGTACGCTCAGCATCTCTAGCAAGATCTTGAAGAATCATACAGATAACAGCAGAATACAAAGTTTCCAACGCTTAACGGATTTCTACTGATTTACCCCTAGATGGCACTCTATAGGGTGCAGATAAAACAAACAGACTAGTAAACCTTCCCTCGACTTTCTGCATTTTGCTGATCAGTTACTCCAAAACTGCCGTAGAATAAGGACAAAATTATTATTCCATTTTGGGCAGTTATAAAGATAGAGACAAGGTAGAAATACTATTTTTGTGCTTAGCACGCTGAATTTGTTTGGCCAGTTTTGCTTCCAAGGTCAGTTGGGAACAATCTTTGCTCACCATCACATGATCACTGATCATTCCTTTTTATTGTTGTTGTTGTTCTCTGCTCATTTAGAGATGATCCGTCCTGAAATTATCCTGCTGCTGGCATAGCTGCAACACTTATTGACGAGTTTTAGGTTTTGCTGCTGCAGTCTAATGAGCTAGAGGGAAAGTAGCTCACTAACAAAAGTTTCCTGCCACTATTGTAGAGGTTCTTTCTTTTTTTTTTTTTTTTTTAAAGACAGATAATAGACAGACATCCTTATTTTCTATTTTTTTTTCCACTTTGCCAGGAGCCCTGGGGAGTTTCTCTCATTTCTGGAGTGTGTTATTTCTGGGAGTCCCCTCCTTCATTTTCTATAGTTCTCAAGTGGTGCAGCAGAAGATACTCCCAGCCCAGGTGATTAAAAGAGAATGCCTGTTTCTCTGTTCATATGGATTTTTGAGTGCAGCCTTGAGGTCTATGTGTGCAACTGCAGGAGTGTCCTCAGACAGGTGTCTTGGAAAGATAGGCACCTTTCATAGCTCATAAAATGCAGTTTTTAAATGATTAGAGGTATATAGGTAGCTATGATGTGTGGACAGCAAAATCTCCAAAAATCTAGATTTTCTAGACCTATTTTCTCTATCAGGTTGTATAAATGCAAAATGGAGATGTTATATTCTACAGCTGCTCTCTATATAATGCAGTATAGGAAACAGCAACCAAGAAAGAAAAAAGCACCCCCATCTTGAGAAAAATCTAAACAAGCGCTTAATAATAACTTCTGCCATTTTTTTGTGAAGGCTCAGAAGAAATAGAACTGGGCATGTTGCTAGCTCAGCCTCACTAAGATCAGACAGAAAGGAGAGGCAAAGGAAGAGTGGGACGGACTGCCAGCTGTGCTTTTCTCCATTTCTTCACATTTTGAAGAACAACAGGAACACTCTAAAGCATTCCATAATGAGCATTGTTGTCCCCGGTCACAAAAATTCATGAGTCAACAGTCTCACCAAACATTTTTTTTCTAATAATTTACATTTTGCTCTTATTTTCCTACTTGTTAGAGTGCTGGGATACACATGCTGAAGTTGTTCTGAGCAGACATGTAGAGTAGAACCACTTATTGGCAAAGACAAGAAAAACCTCAAGCAGCTACAACACAAGAAAACCCCAAATCAAGGCTCTTTGATAACTAGAAAACACATGATCCTGGACTAGCAGATTTCTCATGAATTTTCTGAACAAAACAACACAGATAGGCAAAGACACAAGCTTCTGAATGAATTAAAGTAAGGGAGGTCAGGCTACAGTTTGGCCCCCAAGAAGATCTCACCAGGACAGATGCCAAGGCTGTTTAAGGACCGAGGGCAGATTTCCTTTCCAGCTGCAGGAGGCAGCAGAGCAGCGAAGACTTTGGCTGGCTGCTGGAAAAAAAGATGAAGAAATCCCGAGTGTTCTGCTTGTGAAACAAAGACCAGAGCTTCAGCACTCTGAGATGTCTGCCTTATTGCTCTTTGCCAGACTATGCAAAAACAAGGAGGTCTATTTTGGTCTAATGACTCAGTTATTGAACCTCTTTGGGTATCGGCACAAAGTGCACTCAGACCCAGAATCTGGAAAGGGTTCATGAGGCCTACAGTTTAGGTATAGAGTGTGTAGATAAGAGAGTAAAAATATTCTGAATTTTTTGGAAGATCAGAAGTCAGACAAAATACAGGGAAAGAATGCAAGTGAAACAGGAAGAATATGGAACAGTGAACGGACAGAAAACAGAAAAATGATGAAAGCAGAACATAAGAATGAGTAAATTGAAGACTGAATATATAACCAAAAGAAAGCCTATGTTATAATAAAAGGTAACAGTAACAACATACAATTTCCTACTTTAAATGACATGCAGTGCTTCTTTGAGCCACAGCTGGAGCTTTTTCATGATTGTTGATAGGCTTAATCTCAAGGGCAATGGAGCAGGTTTGGTTTTCAAACCTTTCTCTTTTAGCCTCTTTTGGGATGAAACTTTTCAGTCATATGTTCTCATTTGGCAATGAAAAGCATTTCTAATTTCTCAAGGAATTGCCAAGTATCTTTTAAACACCACTGCTTCCTATAAAACTCTCAAACCATGGAAGCTTCTCCAGCAGTTCTCCACTTCCCACTTGTGAGAACAGGGAATAAATGAATTATCAAAGGCTTTGTCAAACTGAGGAGCAAAGGGGAAAACAGAAGACAATAATGATAAAAGTAGATATAATTATACAATCAAGGGCCTTGAAAAAAAAAATGGAAATGAGAATGTGAACAATTCTACCCTAATAAACCCTCCCAGACCTGATGGTTGACCCTCAACTGTTCAGATCAGTTAATAGGCTTTCAAGACCAAGCTGCGAGTTTAAAAGTGCTGAAACATGCTTAAATAGTGGGTGTCCCCGCTTGTCTACTGTACTTAATCAGCATATTTTAGACTTCATCATTGCAAAAAGCCAGACTTCTGCTTCTTAAAAAGCAAATAATTGTGATTATGTCTAAAACAGCTTAGATCCGAGATAAAAAGCTATCTTCAGCATGATAGAGTCTGAAACAGATTGTATATGAGTCAAACAGCTTCATGATCACAGTCTGATTATTAGATAGAAGCCTCATTCTATCTGTGACTGTGAAAGAAAAGAAATCTATAAATATTTGGGAGGAAGAGTGTTATTTGTTTTTCAATAATATCTGTTTTATGCCACAGCGGAACAAACTGAGTTGTTGAACTGTCAGTGCACTGTTATGATGTTGTTTTTAAAAGTATTTCCATAGCATCTTAAAATGTGTATATCTGCAATTATTTTATCAAAATTTGTAAGCATATATTGAAACTCATCTCCTTGCAATCCAGGACTGAAAACCAAAAGGTATGCTTTGAATTGCTAATGTAAAATGCTTCTGAAAAATCAGTCTGTGCAGATTTAAGGCTAGACCTTCCAAAGTGTATTTTACTTTAATTTTTCTGTAACTCAGCTGCTTCTTGTTAGAATGTATATGATGTCATCCTCTTCTGCCATAAGAATATGACAGTGAGTTTGTGCCGTCCTCTAAGGCACCTGTAACAAGGAACATAAAAAGACACATTTACATCCTCCAAGCCAATAGTAAGCATGGCGAGAGGCCTCCCACAGACCAGCAGGATGATGAAGAATTAAATAGCTGCACAGAAAGCTAATTCCATCCATCTTGGGCACAGAATGATACATAAGGACCAATGGATATGACCTCCAAGTACTACTGACCTACTACTATCACTGACCTACTACTATCATATGGTTACTTTTGGGATTGTATTTTTACATACGTTATTATTCGCACAAATGAGAGAAAAAAAAGCATTGCCTTCTTAAACTACAGATTTTAGCCTCATTAAAACAAAATTTTAAGCTGTCTATAACCTGCTGTAAGAGACAATTGTGGACTGTATTTATGTGAGAGACTATTGTGGACCGTGTTCTGTCTCGATATTGTTGCCATATAGTTTCCTCCTGTCTCTGGGAAGACTGAGATATGCCAGGTGTCTTATCTTCATCCAATTAGCAACTTCTTGGCCTTGACATCCTGTCTGTG